>OY998242.1:10000-518043 GCA_963922005.1 Cornus suecica
TAATGCATCAAAATTTGATTTCCACAAAATTAATGCATCAATATTTTAACTTTCCAATTAGATATTTTTTTGGCATAAATCATTTTTTTTCGTTTATTGTAAAAAATATATATAAAAAATTAAAAACGAAAAAATAAATCTCATTTGTAGTTCAAAATATTTTTTATATTTTATCCAAATTGGTAGTTGAGTTAAAAATACTGATGCATTAATTTTTTATTTGGCATAAATCAAATTTTTTTCGTTTACAGTAAAATATAAAAAAGAAAGTTAAAAACGAAAAGAAAAATCTCAATTGTAGTTCAAAATATTTTTTATGCTTTGGAGTTAATTTTTTTATATTTTACCCTAATTGGTAATTTCCCCAAAAAAATATTTTGTCATCAAAGTTAATTTTCGGCATAAAAAAAAAAAAAATTCGTTTATAGTAAAAAATAAAAAACTAATTATTTGTAGTTCGGAATATTTTTTATATTTCGGACTTAATTTTTTTATATTTTACCCTAATTGGTAGTTGCAAAAAAAATTATTTTGGCATTAATGTTTTTTTTTGGCATATATAAATAAATAAATAAAATCGTTTATCAGTAAACCTCCCTCTAGTTGCAAGGGCAATTTTGTCCGAAATTGTAAGAAAGATGGTAAGTTGATCGAATTTATTAATAACAGGGGGATTTTCTGTATAGGAAGGGGACAAGTTGATCTTTTTTGAAACCAATAGCCCTAATCTGAATGCCCTGCTTCCTGTAACAATACCAATCTAGAAGTCAACAAGATCTCTACACACTAGTGAAAAAAAAAAACGAATACTAATATTAATAATAATAAAAATACAGTTTTCACAGTGTCCAGAAAAGCTTCCGGAGGACCTAAAGAGAAAATACAATAGCGAGGCTTTTATATTTGAAGCACGAACATCTATCACTAATGATCCAGGTTTTAGACTACTACTGTATTTGAAGCTCGAAACAGCACAAGTTGATAAGCTAGTACTTCATGAAGAACAAGTTGATAAAGGTCATATAGCTAATACTTCATGAATAGCAACATCAACTCATCAACTCCTTGTGGTTTTAATACAATTTCAAAATTTTACTTTGTCCAAACACCAAAGGAATTTGGAAAACAAGAAAGAACAAGAATTACCTTGAAATTACCCAAATGTTGTCCATTTTCTGCAAAACATTGAATTCACACACTATGCATTATTTCTGTCTCTTTCTATGTGTGATAGATAGAGAGATTACTCAAAGCAACAGAGTTCACACAAAAATTAAAACAAGACACAATAACAGATCTGTTCCCTGAGACATATCTCGTTAATATGGGGCAAAATCACTTCTGTTCTTTAATGACCACAAGACCAGCAGGTGGATATTCAGCAGTCCCTTTCAACTGCGAAGAACCACAACTAGGTAGCTCTACTTGTCGACCACCCCAGTCATTTGAACTTAAGAATCGCATCTCCAGATCTTCAATGGCAAGTGATTCAGCAATCCCATTCAAGTGTGAAGAAACACAAATTACTTGGTACATCTACATTTCAAACCAGACGTAATCAAATCAATAGCTGAATTAGTCAATAATGCAGTTTGCAAATTACCTAGCCATCAAAAGTTATAATCATTAATGCCATTACTTGACCCCAAACTTAAGCTGGAGAGAGAATGAATGGTTATTCAGGACTAACCAGAATAAAATATAAATCATGCCCAAAAAGGAAAAAACTGCAAAAGTAAGCTAAATATCTATCAGGAAAAGCAAAACAAAACAAAATAAATATATCTATGTGGAAATAACAAGATCAATGCCCAAAGAACACCCTTTAACTTTCCATCATTTTTCCTTCTTCCCAACATACAAGAAGAACCTCCGCTGTAAGTATATTCTTTAAATATATATATATATCGAAGAAGCCCTAAAAAGATGCCATCGGTAAGAATTGTTGTGTTTAAATTATAAAGGCTTAGTTAAAATGCTTATATAATAGTATTTTTCCCAAGACAATGTTGGTAATGAATATTATGCTTTTTTTCCACATTCAAATCCTACACAAAATCCAATGGAGTTGCATACAAAACCCTAAATAATGTAATTAGCAAAGCAGAAAGAGTTCAAGCAAACATAAATTTTCCAGATTTATGATCATTCGTAAATCTGGAAAATTTGTCTCAACCGTGTTTTTTTTTTTTTATAAGTATGTGTATAGAAAAGCACTCAAAAGGGGATTGCATCCCAAGTACAATGAGCCCCTAAGGACCAAGAGAAACCAAAAAATCTAGCTTCTCATCAATGGAGATACAAAACCGGCCATTCACCCAACAAAACAAGTTGGAAATAAAAGTCTTTAATGACCCCTATCGAAGATTCAATGCCCTCAAAACAACGCTTATTACATTCAAGCCAAATGACCCATCAAAGACAAAGGGGAGCCGCCAATAAGGACAACTGTGGGCCCCGACCCGTATGCTTCTCCAGGATGCCAGAAGATCACGGACATTAGCCGGCATCACCCAAAGAACGCCGAAAAGGCCAAAAAGAAGGCACCAACAGTTGTAAGCCACATGACAATGCAATAGGAGGTGATCAACAGACTCCCCATCCTTCACACATAAAAAAGACCGGTTCACAACAATAATGTTTCGCTTTCGCAAAACATCCAACGTGGGGATGCGTCCCTAAGCAGCCGTCCAGGAGAAAAAAGGGACCTTAGGAGGGGCCTTAGAATGTCAGACCGCCTTCCAGGGAAACACCTCATCCGTCCTAGACATAAGATGTCTGAAGAAATAAGCCACTGAGAACCGCCCCAACTGCGAAGGAAGCCAGTGCAACACATCCTGACCGGTGCCCACAACCTGAGAATTCAGAAGCTCCAACAAGCCAAACACCTCCTCAAGCTCCCAATCCTGGAAATGGCGCGTGAACTGAACATCCCACACAAGCCTACCGGTATCAAGATAATAACAGTCAGCAACTGAGACATGACGAAGACGCGTAATCCAATAGAGTATAGGAAATGATGAGGCAAAGGTGCTCTCACCACACCACCAATCAGTTCAGAAACAGACACAACGCCCTTCACCCACCCTAAACCTGAGGCACGCAGCAAAAGGATCCCAACCCCTCTACGAATCCGAACCTCACCCGAACACCAATCTCCCTATAGCGACACGCAATCACCCTCCTCCATAAACGTCCTCTCAGTGCCAAAACGCCAAAGCCACTTGCTCAAAAGCACTTGGTTGAAAAGAATCAGCCAACGTATCCCCAAACCCCCCTCATGGTAAGACCAACACACAATCTCCCATCGCACCAGAGGAAGTGAAGATCTCTCCCTACATCCCCCCCACAGAAACTGCCTCTGAAGTCTCTCAATCCGTTGTGCCACCCTGCACGGGATCCTATATAGTGATAAAACATAAGTTGGTAGGTTCGAGAGCGTGCTCTTAACCAAGATGAGTCGCCCATCTTTGGACAGATACTGACGTTTCTAACCTACCAACCGCCTCTCCACACGCTCCACCACTGAATCCCAACAAGAGGACAACCTCCCCGAACATCCCAAAGGTAAACCCAGATAAACAGTAGGAAACTAATCAACCCTACACCTCATAGCTGAAGCTAGCTCAACCACATTACCCACCTCACCCACTAGGAACATCGAACTTTTGCCAGTATTAATTTTCAAACCTGAAACAACCTGAAAACATTCCAATATGCATCGAAGGTACCGCATTTGTGCCACATCCACATCACAAAACACAAGGATATCATCTGCAAACAACAAGTACAAGATATCCACAAACTGAGTCGATATCTCCCCCACACGGAACCCTTTAATGAAACCCAACGCCATGGCACGTCTCATCATCCGACTGAAAGCCTCCATCACCACCAGAAAAAGAAGCGGGGATAAAGGGTCCCCCTGCCTCAACCCACGAGAAAACCTAAAGGAACTAAAAGGAGAACCGTTCACCAACACCGAGAAGCGAACTGACGAAATGCAAAACTCAATCCACATGCGCCATCGTATACCCCAAATCCCAGTCTTTCCAACATATAGAGTAGAAAACTTCAATTAACATGATCATAGGCCTTTTCCACATCCAACTTTACCATGATCCCCGGAATACTACTCAATAGTCGAGCATCCACAACTTCACTAAAGATGATAGCCGAATCCAGTTAACATGATCTCTGCGATACCGAGATAACCCCATCAAGCAATTCACTCATACGGGATGACAAGACTTTAGCAATGAGCTTATACACACACCCCAAAAAGCAGATAGGTCTGAAATCCTTGATATCTTTCACATCCCTTTTTTTTTGGATGAGGGAAATGAAAGAGGCATTAAGAGATTTCACAAAGCAACCCTCCTCATAAAAGACCCGAAAAGTACCCATCACCT
Organism: Cornus suecica; assembly: GCA_963922005.1. NCBI lineage: Eukaryota > Viridiplantae > Streptophyta > Magnoliopsida > Cornales > Cornaceae > Cornus > Cornus suecica. The sequence goes on from OY998242.1 coordinate 14,413, forward strand.
CCTCATGAACAATGGACCAACACTCCAAAAGAAACCGCATAGTGAAACCATCCGGACCTAGGCCCTGTCACCACTAAAAGTCTTCAGAGCCCGCAAAACCTCCTCCTCTGAAAATGGAATCTCCAATCTATTCCGATCAATCACATCAATGGAATCAAACTCCAACCCATCAACATTCGGTCTCCAACTCTCACTCTCGGTGAATAACCGCTGATAATAGGCAGGAATCCCCGTACTCAGCTCCTCCTTAGAGGACAACACCGAACCATCAATCGATAAACATTCAGTCTCAACCGTGTTTCTCATTCAAATCATTCATAGGGCTCAAGGCTTCATCACTATAAAGACCGAGCCAAACTTTAAGATACAAAAACCACCACTAATACAACATACTTGCCATAAGAACTAGATGATTTCTCATACAATCAAGCCAACACTGTACAATTTGTCTCCATCTTTTGGTCCTAAACTCAAAAAACTTTAAAAGATGTTGCATACATCTTAACGCAGTAATCATACTTTCAGAGATGTAAGAAGAAGTTGCATGTATGTCGCATCATTTTACGAGATTTACATAATATGTGTGTAACCAGAATGAGATTGTTCAAAAGTAAAAATTCAGTTTCCACATGAGAAATCGAAAGATGAACGTGTTGTTGTCAAAGTAATAATAAGTTTTGTCTTGTTAATTATGACAAAAAATGTGATATTTGAACTCCAAATAATATTAACATTCTTACTATATGGCATAGTTATCCTTCAAAGTGCAATGGAAATTGCAAGTTACAATTGAAATAATTGTGTTATTCTTTCTATGAAAACAAAGTCTGTCTTGAAAGTAAAAAGAATAAAATTCTCATAAAAAATCAAAGCAGTGAAAGTATAAGAAAGTGAATACTATTCACTCAACCTTGTCTCTCGCATCTATACCACGCACCCTTATATAACTACGAGAATTCAATTGATAAAACGAGTATAAGAAATTATCAATATTAATGATTAGTTAAAAGCCCAAACGAAATTTGAGCCAACTCACAAAGTACATATGATGTTAACTTTAATTTTTCTTCTCTACTGTAATATATATTTTATAATCTATCCAAATTAAACAAGGAAAATATGTTTGAAAAGTTAAATCTGCTTTCAATCTTTTTCTCACAAGAATTTAAATAGGTGAAGGAAAAATGGAACAGAGTGAATCATACAAGAAATTTGTAATGAATGTTACATTTGTCTAGGATGATCTGAACTTTCACCATAGTGTAAAAATTAAGACCAAAAAGTAAAATAAGAACCTAAAAGAGAACTAAATTTAAGCAATATTCTAAGGACGTAAACTTTATTCTTATATTCCAAACTTAACTTAATATTTGTGGCTTTTGCCACAAACCCATAAAAGGGAGGATGAACTTTAATGAACATGAGAGAATAATTAGTTTACAAGTAATAACAGGAAGAGCTAAGCTTTGAAACACAAGCTATCCGCCTACTTTGTTCTTCCATTATATAGTTCTCCACTTCTTTTCAGCATCCATATTCTTGTCAATAATACTTTTTGAAATGGTGTATGTATTTACCCCACATTGTTAGGGCCTGTTTAGTAACAGTGTTTTTGTGTCTGTTTATGTGTTTTGTGTTTATAAACTTGTTTGGTTATGTGTTTTTGGGATATGTGTGTTAAAAAACTTTTTTTCACTTAGGCAAATTTTAGGCATATTCCAATAAACATGAATTTGGTGTTTATTGGGGTGTTTCTTACTTACACTTTCTTCACTTTATAATATATTTTATTATTTTATTATTTATATTATTAAATTATTATTTATTAATTTATAAATATATTCTATTTATTTATTTTTATTATTTCATTATTTAATTCATTTTATTTATAAATTATTTATTCATTTTTAATTATTTAAAAATATATTTTATTAATTTATTATTATTATACTCATTTTTTATTATTATTATGAAGTATTTATTTATTATTATATTTACTTATTATTTATTATTATATTTATTTATTATTTTTTATTATATATTTTTTTTATTATTTTTTTTATTATTTGTTTAAATATGTTTTATGTAATTTATTATTTATTTTATTAATTTATTATTATTATTTATTATTTAGTCCATTTTTATTATTATATTTATTTATTATTATTGTATTCATTTATTATTATTATTATATTATATTATATTTATTATTTATATTATTAATTTTTAATTATTGATTTTTAATTTTTCAATTTCAACCCAAAAAACATCCCTACCAAACATACTTATGTTTTTGGATGAATAAACAAAAAAACAAAAAACGTGTTTTTTGTTTTTTCACAAACACAAACACAAATACAGCTCTACCAAATAGGTCCTTGATGTTCATCATGCACCACAATTCTAGAACTCGATCCTATGCTAGCCACACAATTTACAGTGTCAAAATAACAGAAAAAAAGGCCAAAAAAACAAAGCGAAAAAAGAAAAGAAGAGGTGGTCTACTGATCTTATTCAAATGTTGTGTTATCGTGCTACCTCTCCCTCATTCAACAAGAATTATGGTAGCCACACACGATTTACAGTGTTAGAATAAACCTTATCCAATAGTGTCCATAGAATTTACACAGGTAGTTACTACCTACGTACATGGCAAAGCAGAGACAACTAATCATAGATCAGTGTCTGCAGTAACTTTTCATTTTTCCTTTATACTTTTGAAACTGTATGAGATTCTTGCTTCAACTTTTGAACTAGAATTTCTAAGAGGAACAAAGGCCAGCTAGCATTGAAAAACCTTTCATTTTAGGAGATTTACATAATATGTGTGTAACCAGAATGCGATTGCTTGTGGCGACTTATGTGGGAGGGTGTGATGCAGGCAGGCAAGAGACACTAAGCGAGTTAGAGTTGCACAATCCCACAATGTTCGCAAACGTGAAGTTGAAGTGCTTACATGGGGCAATGCCATTTCCAAATGATATGAGGCCTTTTGAGGTCAAATTCAAGAACAAAACCATGCGGGTTTAGGCTCAAAGGGGGCAATATCATACCATTGGGTGGAATGGACTGTCACAAATGCTATGGAGCCGAACTCAGTCGAAAGTGTGGACAATTGTGGCTCTAGGCCATATGGGGTGTTTGTGGAAACCTATGTGGGCAGGTTATGGTGTGGACAGATGCGACACTATGTGAGGCACAGGTTACCCAATCTCACATCGCCTAGGAAATGTCACCAAGAAAAAGAAATCTCCATATAGTATGAAGTCTTCTGGGGTTAACCCACGAAAAACACATTACACACTCACGAACAAAGGAAAAAATATTATACCATCTACTGGAGCGAATTGATACAAATTGTATAACTGCCCGACTGAAAGTTGAGAAAAGGGGTGCCTAGTTACGTTCAACGCAATGTTTCCAGTCATAATAAAATTCCTTAATCCCCGCTTTTTATACAATAACAATTCTGATTCGGAACCTAAGATGAGAGCCTTCTTGGCATCAATGGATGATTGTGTCTTCCTGTTTAAACTTGTGGGAGTATCTCCGTCTATGGTGTAGGAGATGAACCAAATCAATGGAAAACATGAGGATCAATGAACAAAGGAATTTTAATTATGGCAGCCTAGATGGGGATATCCCTCCGTGGTAGTAGGAGAAAACCAAATTAAACAGTTCAGAACATAAGGATGAAGGAACAAAATAAATTTGTAACCCGATTAATTTTAATAGCATAGGTCTAAATACTAGTCACCAAAAGAATAAAAGAAGAGACTTTTAAAAATATAAAATTGGTAGGGTCCCATCAGATTTATCAACTTAATAAACCAAGACGAATAAGGAAATAGTCCAAAAAATCATCCAAGGGGCTACCTTCCTATCAGAACAGTTTAAGACCTAAAGGATGAACAAGCAGACACTAGCTATACCACTTAGATAATGATTGGAATGCAAGGTAAAGTAAGATTGAGACATTGATTGGTATGGAAATATACTCCTAGATACATTAGTCTAAAAGGGAATCAAGAAGTTTTGATAACCCTTTCACTAATTTGATTATATGATTAAAAACTTAACCGTGTAAATAAAAGGGCATTATGAATTTCTTTGTTAAATGTATATGTCAACAAATAAAAAGGGAGTGCTACAATGATTGTAGTACATGTTTAAGCAACAAGTAATAAACCCAAATCTTAGGGGGTGTGAGAGCATTTCCCCCAATAGTAATATATTTATTCATAAACAAACAATAAATGCAACTAATGTAAGCTATTGACTTTTATCACATAATAATTCAGAATGTTGAGCAATAAAGTATATTTGGATCTTGATATGAAACAAAACATTTTTATCTAATGATCATCAATAATAATAATAAAGTGAATAAATGATTAAAAAATAAGAGGCCAGCTTTTTATTGGGCATTCGAAACTAATGAGTCATGTTTGCCACTCTTTGGTTGCTTAATGCCATGGAGGGGGGAAAGGGGTTCAAGATTGAATTAATCCATTGACAAACCTAGTTATTCGGGCCCTCTATTGACAGGTCCGAATGTTTTTGAGACAAGAGAGTTGAGAGAAATTATTACACTATAAATTATGGCCAAACTGAAATTAAAACATTAGATATTGAGTGAGTCAGTTACCTAGCGGCCAAAGTAGGAGTGTAAAGTAGGTCCTGTGGACCCAAAAGCTGAAGAAGGCCTTGTAGCTGCTGTGATAGTTGGCCCGGCAGAAGAATGCCCCATTTGAGGGAAGGCACTCAGACCCTGCAAAGCCGGTTGTGTGCCATAACTACCAATCAAACCTGGGCTTATGCTATAATTACCATTGAATCCCAAAGACGATGTGGCCCCTATAGCAAGTGAGGGATTGAAAGCTGAGGCCAGCACGGGATTTGGCAAAACAATTCCAGGAGTTTGACCCACCGCCGGATTCACATTCTGACCAAGCATTGCCGGATTCACACCCATACCATAATTCACAATATTAACATCATTCTGCTGTATAGCATCACCACCTATTTGATGATTCTTATTGAATCGTAGGCCTTCCACAGCACGCCTACACTGTAAGTGGCAACCTTCAAAGACCTTTGTTGGCTCTTCCAGTGCCTTCTTACCACCTTCTGCAGTCTTGTAGACGAAAATTGCAAACCCTTTGAGTCTCCCAGTAACCGGGTCATGCCCTAAGGGACCTTCCTCGATCTCCCCAAACCTAGCAAAGAATGAGCGAAGCTTATCGGGGTTAACATGGGGACCTACGTTAGCCACATAAATTTTGCGTCCTGTGGAGTCCGGAACAGGGTGGTTGAGAACGGGTCCAGCGGAGGCGAGCTGACACGAGGTCATTCGGTTGCCGATCTTCTTCTGCCGCTGTTTGAGGGCCTTTTGGGCCCCATCTCGAGTCTTGAAAAGGACAAATCCATAGCCCTTGGCCCGGCCGGTTATATGGTCTGTCACAACCTTGCATTCTTCCATCTCTCCGTACTCTTTGAAGATAGAGAGCACTTGCTCGGTGGTGGCGTCCCAGCCGAGGCCGTGGATGAATATCTTCCGGTGAACAGGGTCCGATTCCGCCGATTGGTTGATTCGCGCCACGATCAAGCGGTTCTTTACCGCTGCTTCTTTCAGGAATTCAATGATCTGGTCTTTACCGAAGGGTTCAAGAAGTTTCCGCAGAGTCTCCCTCTTTGAACCCTCGTCTTCCTCTTCTTCTTGGACCTCCTCCTCTTCTTCTTCTTCTTCTTCTTCTTCTTCTTCTTCAGATGTGTCATGTTCTTCTTCTACCACTTTTGACTTCTTCTCTACTACTTCAGCTTTTGCCAGCCCTGATTTTCTCTTTCTTGCCATTGGAGAGGGATTGGAAAGCTACCGCTACGCCGACTTTCTAGGGTTTTGGATTTCTTTGAATAAACAGGTTAGGTTTTTAAAAGGGTAAACTATCTAAATTTACCAATAACTCCCCAACACGAACTATAAAATTTTACCAATATTTTCTTATAAGTAACTGATTTTTTTTAAAAAAATCACAATAATTAAATCAATAAGATTTTTGTACAGAGTTGTCAGATTTTCAATCTTACATTATAGGAAATTGCCAACCAAGACCCTATATTTTTTACAATAAATTTCATCAATTATCATATTTTATTACACAATATATTTTTATTTGTTTTTGACAATTTTTACAAATAATTATAATACTTTTTTCTTTTTGAATTATACTTGATATATATTATAACATAAATTATAACAAAGTTCATACTAATTGATTGCATATAACTCATTCAAAATTGCATAAATTTACACTAAGTTTTATAATTAATTGACTAAATAACGACTCTAATACTATGTTTGGTTGAAGAGATGGATTGAGGGGGGAGAAAATAAGATGGTGGATAAGGTGTAGTTACTAGGGGTGTTCAGGAACCGAACCGGAATCGGCGGTTCGGTTCTGGCCAACGCGCTCTGTCTCCGGTTCAAGACTTTTATCTCCAACATATATATTTGTGTATATATAATAACCTAGGTTGGGATAGAGGATTTTACCCTACAAATTTAAGTTTAAGAGTCGAATCTAGGGTTTTGGAGAGTGTATGGTTACTGATTTTGGAGAGTGTATGGTTCAAGAGACTCATTTTGGGAAAGATCAGGTCCTACTGCTAAGACATCTTCTGGGCCTGACAGACTCAGATTTATGAATTTATCGAGTTTTTCTCCTAATATGGCTACTGATTCTCTGACATCATTATTATTTTTATATATGATAAACGTTTTGTCATATCTTCTTTCGAGTCCATCTCTAGCACGTATCTCAGATTCATGCTGAATCGAGTTATCACTTACATTGTCAAATAGCTCCAAAAGTTCTCGTACTGGCTTCAGTGTAAATTGACATCCCACTGCTGCATCAATCAGATTTTTGTGTGTGGCACCCAATCCAAGATAAAAATTACGCACAATATCTTGCTCAACAAATTTATGATGGGGACACTTCCGCAAAATTTCATTGAATCTCTCTCAAGCATCATGGAACTGCTCACCAAACAATTATCTAAAGTGGGTAATTGCTTCTTGCGCTTCATGGGTTCTACCTACTAGAAAGTGTTTTTCCAAAAATTCAGCTTTTAAGGATTCCCAATCAATTTTTACTGTTTTCCCTAAAACAACACACCATCGTTTAGCTTTTTCTCTCAAAGAAAAGAGAAATAATCGCACACGCAATGCATTCGGGCTCAAATTCTGAATTCTGACGGTGGATGTCATTTCTAAGAAATCATTAATATGTTGATATGGGTCTTCATTCCTAAGTCCAAAGAACTTAGGCAACATATTGATGACACTAGATTTGATCTCATAGTATTTGATTCTTTCTTCTTCTGGAAATTCAGCATATGTTTCATGAGCAGTAGACGCATAGTATCCCTTAAATTACGTGGCTGACGCCTTTCGCATCTCAGCATCACGGTCGGCCATCCTTTCACGATCCAACTATTGACAACGCTTTAATTCCCTAACTCGACGATTTTGACTAAAAGTCCGTTTGATTTCAGGATCAAAAGGTGCTAACGTAGTATTGGGGTAAAAAATGACTTGCCTATCGATCATACACTATACGAAAACTTTTTTTTTCTTTTTATTTATGAAAACAAATTCAATTACTTATAAATTTTTCTAAGTATTAACAGCAAGCAAAGCTAAAATTATGAGCGAAATTAAGTTAAACTAAAACTCACAAAAGGTCCGACGACGCAACTTTCGTTGTTCCGCTATCTCCCTTTATGTTTTTCAGAGTACCTGTCAATCACACAAAATTTCAAATTTAGATACATTACTGTTGGCCTTGAAATTTATTCTCGGACAATAAATCCTATTTTGATATTGTAAATGCAGAAAAGTTACACAATAGAAATTGGGGTAAAATTTCAGATCCTTTCTCATTAATCAAAGTCATCTATTTATACAAATTATGATAAATGGGTCAAGCCCATGTACCCAGGTTTATCAATCCCTTAAATCAAGGGATTTGATCAACCCTCACCTTTTTTGGACTCCTTCTACTATAATTGGATTACTCCTTGCCTTGTGGACCACACTTTAGTTTCTAGAATTTTCCATGGGCCCATTGCTGTTTTCGGCCTGCTTGTTTTCAACCCATCCACCTTCCGGCCCATCGGTCTTTGGCCCGTCCGTCATCGGCCCATCAGTCCAGTGGCCCATCTGTCGTCGGCCCATCAGTCCAGTGGCCCATCTATAATTGGGCCAAATATTTTAACCATTACACAGGCCCCTGAGGTTATGGGCTTTGACATTCTTTCCAAAACCCATGACCTAATAAATGTAACTACCTATGTATATATATACTAATTGCTTTTATGGGAAATGAAGATAATGAGTTGGCATGTCATCATTGCCTATTTAAAGACATGCCAAAACGTGCGGCCACTACTCCCTCAAATCTTGCACCATGACGGCTGTGGCGTGTCTTTCGGTCTTCGTGCAGCCTTTTTGGCTTCCTCTTCTCCTTCTATAAAAACCCCATCTTTCATCACTTCACATCACAGTTCATATTTTGCTATTCTCTGTTCTCGCTTTTTGCTTTCTTTAGCTCTCCATTGCTGGGATTTGTTCATTTGCCATTGCCGTCATTCATTCCGTCGTTCATCTCAGAAATCATAGAAACCTGCTGCTACTCAGAGCTTCTGTAACTCTTCTTTCACTAACTAAGTAAGTCGATCGGTTTTCTTCCTTTCTTCTCTCTTTAATTTATCACCTTTACCTCCCTCTGTCTCTTCTACATTTCTTAACATTATGTCCGATAGTGACGATACCCGGTCGATAGAGGAAGTAGTTTTACCTACTTCCTCAGGCACCGATTCCACTGGCAGTGAGTCTCCCCAGCCTGTTCCTAGAGGAACCAGAAAAACTACTCTTAAAAGTACTGACCTTCCGGGTTCCTCAACGACCGGTCCTGTGAAAACCAAGCCTTCTGAACCATTTGTAGTGGCCCCACTTAAGAGGACCCGACCTGAAGTGGACGTCAAACACCTTCGGGCTGAGACCCACGTTCCCCAGGACGTTGACGTGTCCCCCTATCCTGGCTACCTAGACTTTACCCAGAGCCAGGGCCTAGCCCCCGGTAGCATTCTGCTATCGGCATCTCATCTTAGGGTTCTGAGGTTTCCTCTTCATCCCTTTTTTCACTATGTGTTCTTCATGCTTGGGTTGCATCCCCTTCAATTGAACCCGAACAGCATTAGGATCATATCCATGCTACTGTTGTACAATAGGGATATGGATCTGAACCTAGGCCTAGCCGACCTCCTCCTTTGTTATTTTTTCCAAAATGCCAGAGCGAGTAGAGGTAGATACAACCTTTTCCCCTTTCACGGCCGCAGCATCTGCACCGATACTGAAAAATCGGATAAGGGATGGAAAGAACGAATGGTCGTAGTGAGCGGCAATTGGTCGTACCCTTTTTCTCGTATTTTCCCGATCCCCAACAAATTCGGTCCCATTCGCCTGCCTGTCTACCGCCCACTTCATAAGGCTTCTTGCCTCTGTGAACATTGTGACCTTCACCGGGGAGACTATGCCTTCAAATTTCTAGGTTATGAGGACAAGGATCTTCCCCTTACCTTTATAAAACAGCGGATAGGCCTCTTGAGAACCCATGTTTGGGGCAAGACCCGATCGGCTACTGACCTGCTGACCATGGAAAATATTGAATCGATCTCTAACTTGGGCGCTGGTGTTGACAGGATGGACTTGCCCGACAAACCTATGTCCGCCAGAATCCCTCAAGTTCCCGAAGGTATTACGCTTGTTGATGCTGTGCCATTGTCAACAGCACCGCCTTCGTCTTCGGTGCCTCCACCTGCTCAAAGCCCGATAGCGCCAGCAGTGCCGACCCCATCGGTTCCTCCTCCGCCTCCTGCAAATGCTCCAGCTGTGAGGACCCGATCCAATGCAACTAAAAGGGCTAGGACACAAGCCGAAAATGCTTCTTCTTCAAGCAAGGCTCCGGCAGCCCCTGAATCATCCCAAGCTCTGACTCCTTGGGAGCCTAAGTTTCTGCTGCCAGACGGAACTCCAGTCTGTGCTGATCAAATCACCCTCAACCATCCGGAGGCTCTTCGGGCTATGGCCAAAGGGGTCTGGACACCAGCTGACAGGGTGGCTCAGTCAAAGATCACCAGAACTGATCTGGCTAAGAAGACTTCGATAATGGCTATGGAGGTAAAAGATTTTGTTCATCCTTTCGTGTTTTTTATTTCATTTGCTGATCATTATCTGTGTAATAATCCGACCTTCATTGTGCAGCTTCTCTACGGCATTCAGGCATACAACAGCCTCCTTGAGACTGATGTTAAGGAGATGGCCGGTATGAAGGCCCAAATAAAGCAGAATGAAATCCATCGGGTCTCTCTGGTCAAGGAGACGGATGGACTCCGCCAGACTGTTTCTGAACAGAAGACTCTTCTGGAAACTGGTGAGGCGGAAAAACAAGCCCTGATTGCCGAAAAGGTGGTTTTGGCTGCCGAGCTGGAAAAAGCGAAAGTGGCTGTCCGGAGGATGGCAGCTGAAAAAACTGAGTCTGATAGACTCTTAGCAGAATCAGAAAGGCTTCTGTCCTTTGAGCGGGAAAAGGTAGAAGTATGTCGTCTGGGAGGGCTTGACATGTTCAAAAGATACAGCGTCATCTGCGACATCCGAGCGGTCAGGGCCTGGCGGCGGAGGCATGAAATGGAGCACATCCCTCTGGAATCCCGGGAATTCAAGACCGCAGAGGAATTTGATGCTCATATGGGAATACCTTTTCCTTATGATAACCCTTCTACCTCTGAGAACGAAAAGCGCTTCGCCGCTATCCTGAAAGGGGAAGAATACCATCCCCCCGAACAGTAGCTTAGGGCAATTTTTTGTTTCCCCCAATGGGCTAATTTTCTTGTAACCTTTATTTTTAATGAATCAAGAACCTTTATTTCTTTTTCCAGCAACTATTCGTCTTTTGTGTGAGTTTTTATGAGACAATTGAGCCTTCAGACATATATGGCCCCTGAGGCTACAAATTTACTTTGATTTCACACATCCAGGAAATTTTAATGAATCACAAAGCCTTCGGGCAAAGGGCCCCTGAGGCTTGATTTTATCCTCTTGGTTGGTTCAAATCAGGTGTGAACCCGAACACTTAGGAAATTTTAGTAAATTGTGAAGCCTTCGGGCATTTAGCCCCCGAGGCTTAATTTTATCCTCTGGTTAGTTCAAATTAGGTTTGAACTCAAACACTTAGGAAAATTTCAGTAAATTGTGAAGCCTTCGGGCATTTGGCCCCCGAGGCTTAATTTTATCCTCTGGTTAGTTCAAATCAGTTTTGAACTCAAACACTTAGGAAAATTTTAGTAAATTGTGAAGCCTTCGGGCATTTGGCCCCCGAGGCTTAATTTTATCCTCTGGTTAGTTCAAATCAGGTTTGAACTCAAACACTTAGGAAAATTTTAGTAAATTGTGAAGCCTTCGGGCATTTGGCCCCCGAGGCTTAATTTTATCCTCTGGTTAGTTCAAATCAGGTTTGAACTCAAACACTTAGGAAAATTTCAATGAACATAAAGCCTTCGGGCATTTGGCCCCTAAGGCTTGATTTTATCCTCTGGTTAGTTCAAATCAGGTTTGAACTCAAACACTTAGGAAAATTTCAATGAACATAAAGCCTTCGGGCATTTGGCCCCTGAGGCTCGATTTTATCATGAAACCTTGTATAAAAGTAAACTCTATCTTTATTGAGATGAATTCGAAAATCATGAAGCAGAGGTGCCTATATCGGGCACAGATGCTTCGTAACAATGGTGTCAAAGTAAGACACAGTCTTATTTATCAATAAGAAAAATAACTATCTAAGGATAATACCTCTTTAACCGATAAGCATTTTGGGAGTTGGATTCAAGGCGGCCTGTTTCGTTCTTCCGAACCCGATAGGCCCCGCGACCGATAACCTCAACCACTGTGTAAGGTCCTTCCCATGTCTCCCGTAATTTGCCTACAATCCCAATCTTCCTTCTGAGCACCATGTCGCCTACTTGGAATTCTCTCCTTTTGACTTTCTGATTGAATCGTGCTCTTACTTGCTGCTGATAGGCAGCTAGTCTTATCCCAGCAGCTTCCCTTCTTTCCTCTAGGAGATCCAGATCATGGGCTAAATGCTGATTGTTCGGTCCTTCTTCCCATGCTTGACTCCTTAGAGTAGGTACCCTTAGCTCGGTCGGGATAACTGCTTCAGCCCCATAAGCCATGGCGAAAGGGGTTTCCCCGGTTGGCTATCTTGGAGTAGTCCGATACGACCACAATACCTCAGGCAATTTCTCTAGCCATGCTCCTTTTGCGTCTTCAAGTTTTTTCCTCAATGTGTCAAAAATTGTTCTATTCGTCCTTTCGGCTTGCCCATTTCCTTGCGGGTAGCCGACGGAAGAAGTGTTCTGATTGATCCCATGCTTTGCTAAGAATGCTTGAACCCTTCTGTTGTCCAGGTTGGTGCCATTATCCATCATTATGGTTCGGGGTAGGCCGAACCTACAGATGATGTGGCTCCAGATGAATTTTATGACATGGCTGCCTGTTATGGTGGGATATGCTTCCGCTTCCACCCATTTGGTAAAATAATCGGTAGCCAGGAGAACATGCGTTGTACATCGTATTGCCTGAGGAAGGGGCCCCACTATGTCCATCCCCCATCGGGCAAAAGGGTGAGGGACAATAGTTGGGTTTAAGAACTCGGGCGGTGGATGAATGGCATCTCCATGAAACTGGCATTTTTTGCAATGTCTGACATAAATTTCAGCATCTCTTGCCAGGTAGGGCCAGAAGTACCCCTGGGTGAGGACTTTATGAGCTAGGGACCTTCCTCCAGAGTGATTGCCACAAGCTCCAGCATGAATCTCCTCCATGACTGCCGATGCTTCTGATGGGGTGAGACATCTCAAATATGGTCCGGAAAAAGACTTCCGATATAGTTGGCCGTTGTACAGGGCATATCTGGCTGCTTTCATTCTAATCTTCCGGGCTTCTGATTTTGACTCAGGCAATGTGCCAAATCTCAGATAATCTACTACCGGATCCATCCAACTTGGTTCCCACGGGATAACCATTACTTCTTCGGGGGGTTCCAAGCTAGATCGGACGACAAAATCTATCGGTACAGTGCGAGTCATAGTTTCTCCTGCTGCGGAGGCTTGGTTAGCCAGATGATCTGCTACAGAGTTATCTCCTCTGGGAATCTGTTCAAAGTTTATTTGCTGGAACTCTTCAGCCTCCTTTAGAACCAGAGTCTTGAATGCTTCCATTTTCGGCTCTCGGGTTTCGTACTCCCCATTTAACTGTCGTACGACTAGCTGGGAATCACTTCGTACTACTGCCTTTTGGACTTGAAGGCTTCGGGCCAACCGAATTCCTGCAAGGAGGGCCTCATATTCTGCTTCGTTGTTAGAGGCTGGAAATTCCAATCTAACGGATTGTTGGATTTTAGTATCATCCGGTGTTACAAGTACTATCCCGATCCCTGCTCCGTTGACGTTGGACGATCCGTCTACGAATATGACCCATAGTCCAAGCTCACCTTCCTCTGTGGAGTCATTAGTTTTTGTTTCTAACAGGAAGTCAGCTACTGCCTGTCCTTTGATGGCCGTTCGGGGGACGTAGGTTATGTCAAAAATCCCTAGTTCAATTGCCCATTTTGAGATTCTCCCAGATAACTCAGGCTTCGCCATTATGGATCTTATCGGTGTTACAGTTGGAACTATGATCGGGTGCGCTTCGAAATAATGACGGAGACGCCGCTTAGCATTGATCAGTGATAGTACCAGTTTCTCCTGCTTTGAATAACGGGTCTCTGCCTCAGCAAGGGATTTGCTGGTGTAGAAAACCGGTGTCTGGTACCCTTTGCCCTCCTTGACCAGAGCGGCGCTGGTAGATGTTACTAAAACGGCCAGATATAGGTGCAACGGCTCATCAGCTTCAGGGGTTGCCAGGATCGAGGGCTTCGTCATGTAGCTTTTGAGTTTGTGCAGTGCCTCCGCTTGCTCGGGCCCCCAGACTTCTCCTCGTGCCGCTCTTATTGCTTGAAAGAACGGCCTACACCGATCGGTTAACCGGGAGATGAAACGACTGAGGGCCGCTATTCTTCCGGTTAGTACCTGGATTTCTTTCCGGGACTTAGGCTCAGCAGTCTCTATGAGAGCTTTGACTTGTGCAGGGCTAGCCTGTATTCCCGTCCGGTCAACTATGTGCCCCAAAAACTGGCCTGAGGATACTCCGAAAGAACATTTGGCCGGATTGAGCTTCATATTATGCTTCCGGAGGGTGCTGAATACCTGCTGCAGATCGGCTAGATGGTCTCCTTTCTCCTTGCTTTTTACCACCGTGTCATCGATGTAGGCTTCGATGGTGGATCCCATCATCGCTTGGAACACCCTTCTGACCAACCTCTGATAGGTAGCACCTGCATTCTTTAGTCCGAAAGGCATAACTGTATAACAAAATGTACCTGACTCAGTGATGAAGGCAGTCTTTTCCTGGTCCTCCGGAGCCATTCGGATCTGGTTATAGCCAGAGTATGCATCCAGAAAGCTCAAGCGTTCGAATCCTGCGGTGGCATCCACCATCTGGTCGATCTTTGGTAAAGGGAAACAGTCTTTTGGGCACGCTTTGTTCAGATCAGTGAAGTCGATACATACCCTCCACTTGCCGTTCTTCTTTTGGACCACCACCACATTTGCCAACCAGGAAGGATACTGGACCTCTTTTATGAATCCTGCTTGCAGCAGTCGATCAACTTCTTCGGCTATGATCTGGTTTCGATGGGCACCCATTCGTCTTTGTTTCTGTCTAACGGGCTTTGCACTGGGATCCACATTGAGAGAATGCAGGGCAACTGATGGATCAATACCGGTCATGTCCATATGGCTCCACGCAAATATGTCAGCATTGGATCGGAGAAGGGATTCTATTTCCTCTTTTTCCTGTGGGTTGAGGCCTGAACCAATATAGGTAAACCTCTCAGGGCGATCGTGATAAATTTGAACTTCCAGTAGTGGTTCAACTGCTACTGGTGATCCCGAACCGCCCTCCTGTAATTGCTATTTGGGATCAAGTATTGTCTTGGACTGTGACTTTTGTTCTGGTTCCGTTCTCCTTTTTAAGCTTTTCATAGTGACGGCGTAACACTCCTTTGCTGCTACCTGATCGCCCCTGATATCGACTACGTCGATTCCGTTCGGATCAATGCACCGCATGACCTGATGCATGGTAGAAGGGACTCCGTGCATACGATGGATCCATCCCCTTCCCATGAGGAGATTATAGGAAGGTTTGACATCCACCACCACGAAAGTCTCTCGGAGTGTGCACCTTGCTGCCGTTACTGGTAGTTGGATTTCCCCTACTGGTTCTACTATCTTTCCATCGAATCCTGCTATCGGGCTTCTGGATGGGACTATCTCCTGGGGATTGATTTCCAATTTCTCAAAGGCCCATTTGGTGATAATGTTGGCACTGCTTCCTGGATCGACCAGTACCCTCTTGATCAGGCAGTTGGAGACCATGAGGGAGATAACTAGGGGATCGTCATGAGGTGTCTGAATATCCTGCATATCCGCAGCGGTGAAAATAATTCGGGCATCCTCTTTCGGGCTTCGAAACTTGGTGACTTCTCCAACCCTTCGTAACTTCTGAGCTTGCCGCATCTGTGATCTACGAGCTTCTTCCGCTTCTGACCGACTGGGCCCTCCATGGACCATGTGAATGACTCGTACGGGTTGTCCCATAGCTCCCTTGGTAGGGGCATGCGTCGCTTGATCTGATCGGGCTCCCTCCTTGGCAACATACTCTGTTAATTCTCCCTTTGCAATCATGGCTTCCACCTGTCTTCTGAGGCTCCTGCATTCATTAGCGTGATGCCCGTACTCGCCATGGAAGGCGCAGTGTCTCGACATATCCCTTTGGTCCATTGGCTGCCTGATGGGAGGTGGCGACCGGTAGATTCCTTTGCCCTTTGTTTCCTGGTACAGTTTTGCCAAGGTCACTTTCAAGGGGGTGACCTTCTTCTCAAACCTTGGTCGTTTTTCTGGGGCTGGGGAAGGAGCAGGAGGTGCATTCGGTCTCTTCCGGTCTGACGCCCGATCCTTTATCCTGGAATGTTCGGACGCTCTGGCCTCTACTGTTGTAAAGGCAGTCCTTCTTTGTCGTATGGCCAATTCCTCTTCTATTCGGAGGTGCCCTTGTGCCCTAGAGTTGAGCTCTCCAATATCGGCTGGCGGTCTCTTGACCAGGGACTGATGAAACTTCGTTCCAGGGATCAGGGCCATTCTGAAGGCTTCGACGGCTGAATGCTGATCGCAATTGTCAATTGAAGACATCTCCACATTGAACCGTGAGACAAAACTTTTCAGGGATTCGCCTTTCTCTTGGATCATGGTGAACAGACTGGAGATAGTTTTCTTCTGCCTTTTATTGCCAAAGTATTGGGCAATAAATAACTCGCAGAGTCTGAGCCAGCTACCGATCGATCGGGGCGGTTGCTTTCTGAACCACATGAGGGCTGCTTCGGTCAGGCTGGTGGGGAAAACTTTGCAGAGTAAGGCCTCGTTTTCATTGTACACATTCATCTTGGTACGAACGTGGTAGATGTGCTCTGTTGGATCTTTTGTACCATCGAATAAGGTGAACTTCGGTAATCTGAACCTCTCCGGATACGGCACGCTGGTGATCGAGGTGGTGAATGGTGTCTGAACGGCGTCTATGGATGCCTCAGATGCCAGATCGATTGGGGTCTGTACCTTCAGGTCCCTAAGCACATCCCGCTGGAATCTGGACATGATTTCCTCCAGTTTTTTCATGGTCAGGACCTCCTCCGGATTATGCGCCCCAAGAACCTGTAGGGATGACTCTGCCTGCTCCTCACGATCGTTATGGGCTCTAGCGTGTAGGTCATCCATGTGTGTCTGGCGGCCTACAGACCGTTCGTGTTGTCCGGACTGCTCGTCGTCATGGATCTCCTGTGGATTCTGTAGTTGAGCCAATTTTGCCGCCAATTCAGCGTTCTGCCTTTCTAACTCGGCAGTCCTCTCCTCTAGGGCTCGTCTGATCGGATCTTCTGGTTGCTGGCCTCCGTTTGGAGGTAAATCGGTATGTTGTGAACGTGTGATCGCCATTGTTGGTACGAATCTTAGCTTTTTTGCAGAGGGTGAGAAACTTTATTGAAAAAGGATTTCAATAATCGGGTCTTCCCACAGACGGCGCCAATTGTGTAAATGCAGAAAAGTTACACAATAGAAATTGGGGTAAAATTTCAGATCCTTTCTCATTAATCAAAGTCATCTATTTATACAAATTATGATAAATGGGTCAAGCCCATGTACCCAGGTTTATCAATCCCTTAAATCAAGGGATTTGATCAACCCTCACCTTTTTTGGACTCCTTCTACTATAATTGGATTACTCCTTGCCTTGTGGACCACACTTTAGTTTCTAGAATTTTCCATGGGCCCATTGCTGTTTTCGGCCTGCTTGTTTTCAACCCATCCACCTTCCGGCCCATCGGTCTTTGGCCCGTCCGTCATCGGCCCATCAGTCCAGTGGCCCATCTGTCGTCGGCCCATCAGTCCAGTGGCCCATCTATAATTGGGCCAAATATTTTAACCATTACAGATATTAACAAAACATTTAAAGCGTGTTTAATACTAATGAATTATCAAGTTCATCTTTTCAGCAAAAGACAGGTGAACGACTCAAAAAACAAACACGGAAAGAAAACGACTCGGAAAGAAAGATTGAATAAAAGCGAAAAGCCGTGAAAGAAATTGAAGCGCGAAAATGGAAAATCAAATAATTCAACGGCAAAAGCGAAAGTCGAAGACTCAAGACTCGGGGTAGATAGGTCGGGGAGCGATCATTGTAACAAGGTAATTTTATGTGTCGATTTTATCGTATAAGCTCAAGTATAAAATGAACCGAACTCAAATGAAATGAAAAACGCTTTACCAAACTTAAACGGAAAGAAAAATATTTTTATTAAATGTTTTTCTTGTTATAGTCGACTAGAATCACCCTGTGTATTTTCTAGTAGTCGACTATTTCAATCAGTAGCTATTGGTTTTTCATCCACATCAAAAGAGTCGACTGAAACAAGCTTGAGTCGACTAGACTACTCATTGTAGTCGACTAGAACTCATTCTAGTCGACTAGATGGTCCAAAGTAGTCGACTAGAACTCAATCTAGTCGACTAGATGGTCCATTGTAGTCGACTACAATAGAGAAGTAGTCGACTAGAAGTTGCTTAAAATATGCAGATTTTCAGAAAACAATTCCCATGTTTTGTGGATTGTGTTTAATGGTGTTCAAACGGCTCTTGTCTTTCAAATACTATAATCACTCTTCAAAACCCTAATGCAATGCTATATATAGAATGAGATGTGTATATTGAAGATTAAGAGATTGAAATACAAAAGAGAAAGAAAGCTATCAAAAATTCTGCAGAAATTTTCTCTACAAAAGCCATTAAAACCAAGCTTTGAAAATCTGATTTTCTCCAAGTTTCTTTGAAAATCAAAACCTCTAGTATCTTTTCTTATTCTCCAAATATCATTCATTGATTATATCCTTTGAGAATACATTTCTAGAGCTATTATAAAATCACCAAAAACACTTGAGCTTATATTGATTTATCTTCCATAAAAACCTTTGGGTTTTGAGTGTTTTTGTTCTTGAGTGATTTTATTGATTACATACGAATTTGTAATCTCGGACAAGTGAAGTCCACCGATTGTTCAAGAGAGGGTTGTTCTCTTGATTGAGAGACAAGCTCGAGAGGCTTGTGTTGTAAAGGTTTGCCATTCCACCTGTGAAGGAAGGGCCATAGTGAAAGGATCGGGAAAAGTCTCAAGAAGGGGTTCTTGAGCCGAGGAGTAGGAGTTACCGAACCTCGAAAAATCACGGTGTCAATCTCTCTATCTCTCTCTCCTTATTTCATTAATTTTCATGATATATTTACTTGAATATCTTGTATGCTAATTAGTCTTGTGATTAGTTGTTAGATAAATTGAATTGAATTTATTCATTTGACTATTGAAGAAATTGAGTATTGATTATATATTGTTCCAATTTCGAAAAGGAGTAGAAATATTTTGAACACCCTATTCACCCCCCCTCTAGGGTTATTTAGTGACTAACAATTACAATAACGGAATATTACTAAACTACTAAAGCAGTGAATAATGCCAAGTCCCGGACAACGACGTCAAAAACTTGATGTCCGCCCAGGGGTGTCAAAAATAGTGATTAAAAACGACCCATTGGGACGGCTTATGTTTTACCTATCGCAAGCGTACAAGTCAAATTATAGTATAGAAACGGCTTGAAAAAGGGAATGTCGAACCCACAGAGACTTGGTTATTCACTTCAGCAGTTCAAAAAATATTGAATTATGGTTGAAAAAGTTGTTTGGTTTGATTTTGAGAATTATGACTAAATTAATTAAAATAAATTGAGAGTTTGTGATCAAGAGAGAGAAAACTAGGGATTTTATCGCTCTACCACTAACCACATAACATAGTTTTCAATTTGCACAATTGTAAAAGGGTGATCTATTCCCGTGAATCAGAACGTACCGCAAATAGTCAAATACGCTCCCAAAAATAATACCGTCAACCGGGTTCGCTACAACCCATCTCCGGACAGAGTGTAACTAGTGCATGCTATTTATTTTACTCTAATCTACTACTAATGCATGAAATTAAACTAAAGCACGTCTATGATACCTCGCCGAGGCATGGCCTGTGTAAACCTAGGGTTTCAAGTGTTAAGAATCATTGTGTATAAAATCATGGATTAAGCATCCGAGTTTTAATCCATAATAAATAATCATGATTGAGTAAGAAAAATATATACATTCAATCTAAGACAAGAATTAAGAACAAATATATAATCTTGTATCAATAATAGAAACGGTAATTCATCTACAACAATCATCACAATATAGTCACAACTTCCCCTCGTTACAATTGAAAACAAATATAAAAACTATATTATTTGGCTAGGGTTTTGCTAGAAAACCCTAGATACCGGTTTAGTTGATCATGACTGATGGAGATCGCATCGTTGATGTAGAATCACCCACTATTCTCTTATTCTCCAGAACTTTAAATCTTGTATGGCTTCTCACCTTTGAAATGATATGAATCTCCAGAGGTTGCTCTGAAAACTATACGTGTGTAAAAGCTCTCTCAATGTGTAGTAGTCTTCGGTGTTTATGGACAATAGTTGAAGGAAACCCTAAAGTTGTCATTTTTTGTCTTTTCACACCGAACCAAGCAAAACCCGCAAGTTTGATGTATATTATGTGTATAACACATGTATCGAAGTGTAGAAGTCACAGCCGCCACAAAGGAAAACAAGTTGGTGCTTAGGGCTCCTACACAAGATGCGTAGCACAGGCCTACGCATGATGCATAGGTCATGCGTAGGAGTTGCGTAAAAATAACACTTTCTAGCCACTTTTATCTACTGGTTGCATAGGTCATGCATAAAAAAACCATTGGAACCAACTTTTCTTGGGATTAGTGTCATTTGAACCCCTTCGACTACCTTGTTATGATTCTTAAAGATGCGGCTCGGAAAAATGACATTTTTGTCCTCTGGGGGACACTTTTCTCTTGAAAACACATTTTTTGCTCTCTTTTTGAATAAACACAAGCAATTTTCTAGTTAACTCACCAAAGTTAGCTCGTAATCTTCATTAAGCTCCTGAAACACACTTAAACACACAAACGACATAAAAATACCAAATAATGGAATGTAAGGACATAACATTAGTAAGATAGAGGCCTAAAATGGACAATATTTAACACCTATCAGCTGATTATTTTTCTTATTTATTTAAAATTGTCGACTATTTCTATAGTCGTAGGATCTTTATAGTTCATATTCTGTTATTCACTGGGTATTCAATTCTAATCTGCTAGAATTCATTATTTTTGTTGGTTATTTTAGAATCTAATTTTTTATATATAGAATTAAAATTGTAATAGTAATCTAATTTAAATTGTAACTACCTCAATACACTATTATTAACAAACACTCAAACTCTTTAATGTCCTAAATAGAGTTAAACTCTTTAAGACTCCTAAAAAATCAGTGTCTAAGTATATCAATAAATTTTTATTTAAGGTTTGAAATTCAATGTTTTTTTTATTTTGGTTCCTTTATTTATTATAAAAATTAATTTCACCAATTCTCTTCGAATCCTACTCCATTTTGTTTAGATTCCATCACTACAAACCAATTATAGGTTTATATTATTTGATTCATAAATTTTGTGGTATGTTGAATTTTTTTCCTCTAACGTTTTGTTTTATTTTTTATTTTACTATTATCATAATTCATTATCTTTATTTATGTGTTTGTTTTGACAATGTGGTTGATATGCGTATATGTTTTATTAATTAGTTAGACTTTTAACGTACTAAGAGTTGGTGATTATATTTAATAAGCAAAATCTTATTTAGTTTAGATATAATTGGATGTTGGATTCAGTGGCCATTCGGACGAGTTCTATTGGGGGAAAAGGTTGGGTCAGTCGTGAATAAGGCCCCGTTTGGGAACCATTGTTTTTGTTTTTGTTTTGAGAACCAAAAAACAAGAACAATTCTTGTTCTTGTTCTTATTTTCTCACCCAAAAGAACAAGAACAAAAAACATGTTTGGGGGAAAAAAACACACATATTCTCACACAATTTTTCCTCTCTACCACAATTCTTTTTTTTTGAAAAATCCCAAAAAGAACAAAAAAACAAGTTTTTGTTGTTCCCTTGTTTTTTCTACTATCCACGAAAACAGTTTCCAAATTGAGAACAAAACAAACAGTAAAAAAGGTTGTCAAACATGTTCTGTTCTCTTGAACAGTGCCAAAAAATAAAAAACAGAACAAAAACAGAGTATCCAAACGCACCCTAAATGTATAAGATGTTTGATTCGGTGGCCATTCGGATACTAGCGAAGATTGGGAGTTGGGGCTTCGGACGGGGTAGTCAACCATGGTTTGGTGTCCTCTAGAATTAAATTACAAGATAATAAAACATATATAACCCAATTTCATAACGAAGGTTTGTGACTTGAGTTCGGTCATGCAGATTAAAGAATTACGTTTATTTCGTGTCCTGCATTATATTTGTTTCTCATAAATTTTTTTAAAAGACTTCAAGTTCGACTTTAATTATTTTCAAGCTTACTATAAAATTAATTGGAGTCTCACATCTACTAGGTGTCGAATATCATATATTTTAGGTCCCTAACTTGACATTATTAGTCTAATTATTCCATAATAGTGTATTGAGGTAGTTACAATTTAAATTAGATTACTATTACAATTTTAATTCTATATATAAAAAATTAGATTCTAAAATAACCAACAAAAACAATGAATTCTAGCAGATTAGAATTGAATACCCAGTGAATAACATAATATGAACTATAAAGATCCTACGACTACAGAAATAGTCGACAATTTTAAATAAATAAGAAAAATAACCAGCTGATAGGTGTTAAATATTGTCCATTTTAGGCCTCTATCTTGCTAATGTTATGTCCTTACATTCCATTATTTGGTATTTTTATGTTGTTTGTGTGTTTAAGCGTGTTTCATGAGCTTAATGAAGATTACGAGCTAACTTTGGTGAGTTAACTAGAAAAGTGCTTATGTTTATTCAATCTCCTTTTTATTTTGGGTTATTTACTGACATCCCTTGAGGTTTGGAGAAATTATAGCTAGATGCAACGTTTGGATAGTGTGTTTCAATCGCCCTAATGACTCATATGCCCCTAAAATTAAAGAATTAATTAAATAAGTAAAAATTTTTGAATAATAAAATGACGCATATACCCCTCTATGTAACACCATGGGATTTTGTTGTAGATAATTAATTTTTTGCAAAAAAAAAAATTTGTTGCCTAAAATTCAATTTTTAGCCACAAACTTATATGTTTGTTGTCTAAAATTTTTTTTTCAACAAAGTTCCAATTGGTTGTAAACTTTTTGAAGTTAGCAACAAAAATATAATTCGTACAAAAAAAATTTAGATACAAACTATTTGGTGCAAATTAATTAACTTTTAATGACAAATTTTTTTTGTTGTAATAATTAGTTTTAAGTAATAAATTTTTGATTTGTTGCGTAAAATAAAAAAAATTAGCAACAAATTTGAATGTTTGTTGCTTAAAATGTATTTTTTTTATGACAAAGTTTCATTTGGTTGCAAAATATTTGCATTTGGTACCTTGTGCCAAAAAGTTAAGTTTTTTTATTAATTATTTTTAAGTGTGACAAATATGTAAAATTTGTAAAAATTATTAGTTACTAATGATAAAATAGAATGTCTATATTATAATTATTGAAATTTAGTTAATTAAAATTTGTCTAACAACTCTACCATATCTAAGAAAAGATTATTGTTCTAAGGCTCTGTTTATTAACTGTTTCTGCTTTCTGTTTCTAATTTCTGAAAAAGCAGAATTAGATTATGTTTTCTATAGGAGAAACAAAAACTAAATTTATGTTTACTAATTTTTCAAAAACAAAAACGAAAAACAAAATTATGTTTACTAATTTTTTCATAACTACATTTATATATAATATATATATATATATATATATATATTTGATATTTTTATGTGTATATATTTAATATTGTACATGTATATAAATGTTAGTTGTTAATTATTTAATTATTTATTAATAATGATTGATCATAAATATAATTATTAAAATTGTGAATAATTTTAGTGTTTAAGTATTTATTGATTTTTGTCTTTTTTTTAATTAGATATTCGGATAAGATATTCTATAATGAAGAAATTCGAATATGAATTAACTAAGTGAAAATCGGTCGAATTATCAGATTTGGATTGCGGATCGGGAGTTTTTGTCATCTTTATCAATAGACCTGTTAATGATCCGATTATGATCCGAATCCGATATTAACCGGATATGGATTGAAAATAAAATCCAATAATCCGATTATGATCCGAATCCGATAATCCGATTTCTTAACAAATTGGATTTGGATTTAACTGATCCGATCCGAATCCGATCCATTGACAGGTCTATCCACAGCTCGTTTGCAATTGCCTCACATATTGCATTCATTTCTTGAGTTTGCTCTTGTGAAATATTTATCATTCAATTAATTAATTAATTATATTTATTTTATTTTATTTATTATTTTTTTATTAATTGTATTTTTAATCATTTTTTTATTTATTCATTTTAGTTATTTTTTATTATTATTTATTTTAGTTATTTTTTATTTATTAATATACTATTTTTTATTAATTATCTATTCATTTTATTTTATTTCTTATTATATTTATTTATTTTATTTTATTTAAATAATATTTTATGTAATTGTTATTTTTTATTTTTTTATTTTATTTATTTATTATTGATTTAATATTTCTTATTCTTTTTATTATTGATGATTAGGATGAGTTTGAGGAAACAAAAAGAGGAAGCACCTTTTTTTTTGCTTCCTGTTTTCTTTGTAATGAGAGGAAACGTTTTCTCAACTCAAAAAACAGAAACAAATTAAAAAACGTGTTTTTCAGATTATTTTCAAATTTCAGGAAAAAAAAACAGGAAACATGAAGCAGAAACAGTTAGTAAACAGGCCCTAAGTGAACACTGTTTATTTCAAATTATTTATATAAATAAAGTTAATTAACAAGTATTACAATTATATTTAAAAGTAATCGTTAATGGTTAAAAAAAAAAAACTAAAATCCACACATACAAGGGCATACTGAAAAATTGTGTCAGAGGCATATATTGAATATAGTAAATATTACTTATGATAAATAAAATAGTTAACTTGAGGATTAATAATGCTACAACACAAAGTTTAAAAAACTAAAATGTAGGCATGGTTATTTTAGTCTACTCAACTTAAGGAAAAAAGAGCAAGAAAGGAAATGAAAAAATGTTTAGATTGCAAATCCAAAGTCAAGGGGTACTATGGATATTTTCTAGATGTTGGGGTGTCTTTGTCAATTTTTTCAAACCTCAGGGGGTAATTGAAACGCAATTTTCAAATATTACATCTACCTGCAATTTGCTCAAATCTCAGGGGGTGTCACTGTAAATAGCCCTTTTATTTTTATTTTTCATATTTTGAATATACTTTCATTCTTACTTTTTTTCAAAATTTCTTCCAGTGTTACTTTATTCTAACGCTTCTTTGTTTATACAATTCTTTCTTATGGGTTCATTAATTTTTTTCTTTGTCATTATTTTTTTTTCTTTGTGAAATTTTATGTAATAGATTCACATGTATTTAGTTTATTGTTATATTTATATAATTTGTGTGAATTTTAATTAAAATTTGTTGTGGTATCAATGTACCGTATAAGAAGGGTTTTCTTGTTCATCAATGTTTCCTATGTCAATTAATTGTGTTTAGTTTCTTCTACTACATATCGTTGGTATAAGAATACTTTAGACTAAAAATGAAATTTACATAAATTTATCTACAATAGACTAAAAATGAAATTTAGATAAATTTATCTACAATAGACTAAAAATGAAATTAAAAAGAGAATATAATAAGCCAATAAAAATTAGGATATACAAAAAATCGATTACATTTATAAATACATACATCATGTAGGGTATTCAATGTAAAAAGTAATCATATGGAGAAACATAATTAATTACTCGCTAACCAAGTAATGAAACTATAGGTAAGAAAGAAATTAAATGGAAAACGATAGGTGTCGAATGTTGACTATTTTAGGCTTTTATCTTGCTATTGTTATGTCTTTACATTTCATTATTTGGTATTTTTATCCGGTTGTCTAAGGCCTTGTTTGGATTGATTTTTCAAACGTTGTTTTTGGCTTCCTGGAGGTAAAAGTTATTTTGAACGGTATTTGACAAAATTTTTAGAAGAGTTTTTGGGTCTTGGAAGAGCGTTTTAGAGAACCTGTGACCACACTGTAATGATTGTGTAGATTAGTGATCGAACTTATTCTTGACACAAGGTTTTATATTTATTCTAATTATTGTCTTAGATTGAATGAATATATTATCTTAACAAATCATGTTATCATAAACATAGCGTGATTTTCTACACAATGATGCTTAACACTTGAAATCCTAGGTTTACACAGGTCATGCCTCATCAAGGTAATATAGACATGATTTAGTTTAATTTCATGTTGTAGGAGTAGATTATAGTAAAGTAGATGTCATGTACTGGTTACACTATGTTCGGAGATGGGTTGTAGCGAATCCGGTTAATAGTATCATTTTTTGGGACGTATTCGACTATTTGCAGTACGACCTGATTCGCAGTGATGGATCGCCCTCTTACAATTGAGCAAGTAAAGCATTATAGTATGCGGTTAGTGGTGGAGCATGAAAACCCTAGTTTTATTTCTATTGTTCTTATCTTAATCTATCTTTACTTGCTTTATTAGTTAACTAGTTCAGAAATCAAAGTCAATAAACTATACTTTTATTGCAATTTAAGAGTATTTTTTTACGAGAATTTAGAATATGACTTAGTCTCTGTGAGATCGATAGCCTTTCTCAAGCTGAACTATACTACAATACGATTCGTGCACTTGCGATAGGTAAAACCTAAGCCATCCCAAGGGGTCGTTCTTAACCATTATTTTTGACACCCTTGGGCGGACATCAGAAAATATAAAAACATATTTAATTATAGAGAGTTAATGAGTAAAATAATAGGAGTATAACAAATACAATAATCTTTTTTATCTAATCGAATTTGTATAACTAAAATAAAAGTCTATAAAGTTATAAATGTAATATAATTGAAATAATAAACAATTGATAGAGTTAAACGGTAGGTGGCCCAATTACATGTTGACACATATTTTTAACATAAAATTAAAAATAAAATAAATTATATTAAACAATATACCCTATCTCTCTCTATCACTCTCCTATATCACACGCGTTTCTCTCTCTCATCTATATTTTTTCTTTTTGCAAAATTATAATTCATCTTCTGTTTGAAAACCTACGTGCCACTTAAAAAAATGCGACCATGCTACATGGACGACCCCTGGGCTTACGATGACAGAGCTTCAGCGAGGGCAGGCGGAGATAGAGGTGTGGCAACAATGGGCGGAGATGGAGCTTCGGCGGTGACGAGTGGAAACGGAGGTGCGGCGAAGACGGAGGTGTAGAGGATGTCGGAGAAAACACCGGCTGATAGGAGCCGAATGTTACACATTCTAGGCCCTTAAATCAGTGTTGTTAGTTTACACATTTTTCTATCTTGGCGCTTTTATATGATTTGTCTTGTTTAGTGTGTTTCAGATGCATTATGAGGAAAACGAGTTAATTTCGGTGAAATAACTGGAATAATAATTCGAGATGATTCAAGAGACCAAACCGGTAAAAAATGGAGTAAAGATGAGCTAAGAATGTAAATAAAATTCCAAAAGTGGACTAGAAGCTGAACAAACAAAAGAGCGCATTCAGAGAGACCGAATCTGCAGTTTTCATATAAATGATCATAATGTCGGAATTTAGCAAGAAATAACAATTTTTCGAGTGGAAACGGGCCAACAAATAAAACCCACTGTAAATAATGGGCCCAAAAGATTTTGGGTCAAAACGCATCGTTTAAGGCGTCAAATCCACGATAAGACTGTTAGGAAGTCTGCTGAAGACTTCGTGATTTTTATTGGTGACCTATATAAACTCCGATTTGGATGAGATTTTAGATATAGTACCCTCCGTCCCAAATTATAAGTCCCTTTTGGGGAGTCCAACTTTATCCATGGTCCCACCATAGTAATGTGATGGTTTATAGTGTATATATTTTATAACTTTAATGCTTGAATGTTAAATTGGTAAATTGACCAAATAAAGTCCTTTGACTTTTCAAAAATGAACACTTATTTTGGGACGGCGAAAAGTGGACACTTATTTTGGGACGGAGAGAATATTTATTAATTAGTATTCTTCTGTAATTATTTCGGAATTTTTAAGAAACTTTATTTTTAAGTTAGTTTTAGTAATTAGGTTTATTTTTAATTAGATTTCCCAAATCATTTATAAATAATTAAAAATGAATAAATAATAATAAAAAATTAATAATAATAATAAAAAATTAAATAAAACATATTTTAAATATATTTATAAATAATTAAAAATGAATAAATAATAATAAAAAATTAATAATAATAATAAAAAATTAAATAAAAAATATTTTAAATATATTTATAAATAATTAAAAATGAATAAATAATAATAATAATAATAAATTAAATAAAACATATTTTAAAAATAAAATATAAATAATAAATAATAAACAAAATGAAATAAATAATACCTAATAATAATAAAAAATGAATATAATAATAATAAATAAATGAATAAATAATAAAATATATTTATAAATAATTAAAAATGAATAATTAAAAATATAAATAATAAATTAAATAAAACATAATAATAAAAAATGAATACAATAATAATAAAAAATGGACTAAATAATAAATAATAATAATAAATTACATAAAACATATTTAAAAATATAATAAAAATAAATAAATAGATATAATAATAAATAAATATAATAATAAATATTAAGTAAATATAATAATGAATAAATACTTCATAATAATAATAATAAATGAGTATAATAATAATAAATTAATAAAATATATTTTTAAATAATTAAAAATGAATAAATAATTTATAAATAAAATGAATTAAATAATGAAATAATAATAATATAAATTAATAATATAAATAATAAAATAATAAAATATATTATAAAGTGAAGAAATAATAAATAAAGAAATAAATAATACATAAATAAATATTATAATAAATAATAAATAAATAGTAAGACCAGACCGCTTACCAAACAGACTTTTCCAGATCAGATTAGACCAAATCAGACCGGACCGTACCAAACCAGACCAGACCAGAAAGACCGCCTACCAAACATTGCCTTAAATGAGGATGGGCAAAGTGGTAATCACGATGCCCCAAATTTGATAAAACTCCGGATGTAATACACGAAGAAGTCTCTAGCTGATATATAACGCGCTACACAATAAACGGAACAACAATCTCTTTCTGTCTCTCTCTGCCATTCGCTCCTCTCCTCTCTCTCTCGCCAAGTTTGAGTACATTGTTTCTCTCTCTCTTGATCTTCTTCCATGGAACAGACTGCAATTTAATAGAATAGAATAGAAAATCAAATACAAGAAGAAGAAGAAGAAATGGCCGATCAGCTCACAGATGACCAGATCTCCGAGTTTAAGGAGGCCTTCAGCTTGTTCGACAAGGATGGAGATGGTTCGAACCTCTTCCAAATCTACCTTTTTCCTTTCTATTATTATACAAATTGCATACTTTATATGTATTCATTTGTTTATAATTTGTTGCTATCTATCTTGTTTGTGCCCCTTTGTAATTTAGTATTTGATCGCTTATTTGGCCTCTTCTTCAATCAGATCTAGCTATTTTTTACATTTAACTTGCCACATGTTGTTGAGTTTAATTATTTTGTTTCTTACAATTTCATGAATCATGGTATATATTGCAAAATGGAATTAGTGTACTCGAAAGTTTTTTTTTTTAGGGTTTTAATGAATGTTTGAAAAATTAAAACAATTGCTTAAGGAAAATTAATTGAAGTTGTACCTTTTATTTTCTCAAGGTCTATACTATCACTATATAATATAAACAAAACTGGGTTTTTTTTTTTAATTTTCAATTAGATGGAATATTTTGTCCCTCCCACCCAAACTTAAAAATTTCTGCGTCTAAGTGTACTCCCTCTTCGCCTTTGTTTGATCATCAACGGTACACTCTAATTCCCACTGTATCACAGTTTTTTTGCTTTTAATATGCCAGAATTGTACTGCATATAAGTTTGCCTGGTGAAATGAAGGTACTGTATAATTTTTCTGCTACCTATTTGTTATTTTTTTTAAATCGCATAAAATGCAACTAGCATGTCTCCATTTAGTCTTCATTGATCCATTTTTTACTGTTTTCATCACCATCTGTCTCTCGTTTCTTTAGTATGTTGTCGCTCCTAAATATCAGAAGTGGTCATCTTGAATAATGATGTTTATGTGAACCGAAAATCAATTTAATACAACTTTTATCTGAAAATGGGTATTTCCTATTTTAAAGCTAGATGGTCTCGCATTAAATTTTCAAGCACAAAAGAGGACTTTAATTGCGAGTCTGCTAATTTTGTATTCCAGAAAAAAACATTTAAGATATATAATTTTCTTTAGTGGACAAACCACAATGTGGACTGTGGGGTGTTTCTTCATCACAGTTAGTTTGCAAGGGAAGAAATTAGGGTTTCTTGAAGGGTTTGTTCGCAAGGGAAGAAATTGGGGTTTCTGCAAGAGTTTCTTCACAAGGAAAGAAGTTAGGGTTTGGAGGAAGTCGTGCAAACGGTAGAGTCAAAATGAGTGTGGCCGAATTAGGGTATAATGTCTTCAAGATTGAATCAAAACGTCGCAGTTTAACACATGTCCACAATTGTCTTTTCACATTTTGCATTTTGGAGATTTTACACCTTCGGTGACCGATAAATGGCAAATAGGTGAAACACACACACAAATATAAATATGGGGGTCCCAGAGATCCACAGGGGTTTATACGTATCGATACCACATGGGGTTAATTGCTCGCGACCCATTAAAAAAATGTGTGATCATTATATGACTTATCACAAAAATGGGTGATCATCCTATGAATAGAATCCGACTCTTTACTACATATATATTCCACATTCTCTCTTTTAAATCTATACATTTGATCAGGTTCATTTGCCATCTCTCCTCATTTATAGTTTTGTTGCTCAGTTTTCTTTCGAAGTATCGAGCATCGAATACTACTATATTGTCGAGTAAAAGTCGTACACTTCGAGAGTGCTTCCTTGGAACTCTTGTTATGTCATCTAATAGTATTGCAAACAATTATTGGTTTAGCATTGATCCCTCATGTAACCTAAGTTTATAGCCCAGCCATTACTTCCTTTAATTGTTTCTCACTAAGGTAATTGATGTATCATATTGTTTTCTTTTTCCTATTGTTGATGGGCTATATATATATATAGGTATCTGTTTGCATAAATGTATACATATCAAAAAAACAAATAATGAAACTCTGCTCATATTCCGAATTTCATCACTTTTAAATCCATGGATCTAAAAGTAGAAAGATTCTTTGAGATTATACTTTGATCATGTTTAATATATAGGTTCAATTACTTATAATATTTCTATGTATCTAGGTGATATGTTGCTATATACATTACTGGGGATGTGCTTGGTAGCTTTTGTGTGTTTCATCTCTTTGGGTTGCTAAAACTGATTTAACAGAAAATAAGATGATGGCTGCAATTGAGATGCATTAGATTCAGATGAAGGGAACATATTGAGCTGATGAGTGTGGAAGTAGACAGGTTTAGGTGATTTTGACAAACTGTTTTTGTAGAG
Organism: Cornus suecica; assembly: GCA_963922005.1. Lineage (NCBI taxonomy): Eukaryota > Viridiplantae > Streptophyta > Magnoliopsida > Cornales > Cornaceae > Cornus > Cornus suecica. Next base: position 45,968 of record OY998242.1, read on the forward strand.
GTAGGACTTTGCTCTTTAGGGAGAGTCTGGTCTACCTGTGCTTTGAACCAGAGTGATCAAATGCTTTTATTTATTTTTCCTGGGTAAGTTGGTCAAATAAAATTTCATGATTGAGTTGCAATAATGGTGGGAATCATGAGAGCAACAATGGAAAATTGTGGGTCCAATTTTATGGGTCTTCTTGGGTTTGCTTGAAAGGTTATCGAGAGAGGGGTAGTAGGGGAGCTGCAAAAGATGGATGTAAAAATTGAGGAGGATGAATGCTCCGAATCTCTCAGCTCCCTTGCAACACCATTTTCTCAAGGGAAAACAGGTATTTGTTTTATACGAGGGACAATGGAATTTTGATGTTAAGAAGAAGAGAAAAGGAAATATATATAGGCATATAGATGCTACGTTGGAGTTTATTAGAGGTCAGAAATGACAAATTCTTTTGACCTGTGAGAAGAATTCTTTGGGAGAAAAATACGGTTAAAAAGCTTAATGCCTTATTTTTCTACTTCTTCTTATTTATTTATTTATAAATTATTTTTTCCAGTCATATACAAAGTATTTTTCTTACTATCAAAAGCTTAACAAAGTATTTTTTTTTATTTTTTTTTCAATCTGTGCGGGTTGGCCTAGTTGGAAAATACTTGGGACTTGGTGTCTCAAGAAGTACGAGGTCTCATATTCGATTTGTACTAGGTGCAAACAATTCGTTAGGGCCACGACCGTGGACATAATCCGAGTCTTACTAGATTCGTGTGGGGGTCACCTTGCACGGATCCCGTGAATTAGTCGAGACGTGCATAAGCTAGCCCGGACATCACGATTATCAAAAAAAAAAATGAAGTATTTTTTCATAAATTTCTTGAAAAAGACTCATGACAAAATTGATTTTCTTTCCATTTTTCCCATGCAAACCAAAGGTTTGTGACTTTTAAGAGTTGAAGATTTGAAGGGAAGTGGATCTTTTTATGGAGATTTTCTTCTTTGTTGCACTTACCACAACACGCCCGCTCATGTGTGGCTTTCTTCTGGTCCAACACGTGAAACAATAAATTTTCAACAAAGGGTGGCGGCGAGGTTCAAACACGAGATTTTTGATTCTGATACCATGTTAACAACCAACTACTCTAAAAGCTTCAGCTGCTAGAGAGGATGTAACTTAAATATTTATATCATTCAACAGTCTTGATTTGGTAATCTTCGTATGATGTTTAGTTTCTACTTATAAATTTTGTTGACCTTTTAGGCAGTAAATGTCGATGATATTAAAATTAGTTTCATTTGTTCTCAAGTTTGTTTCTTATTATCATGAGAAAGAAATGTTTTGGTTCTATTGTAAGCATGCTTGGTGTTCAAACCATCTATAATATGTAGACTCCAATAGCTTAATAGTTGCAAAAGTTTGCATGGGGGGTTTTCTGAGAGCTGTGTTGTGTCGGTGTGTGGGGTATATTAAGTCTAGTATATGTGTAATGTGTAAAGGGGGATTCGCGTTGATATAATCCGCGAATCCAGGGGTCCGACAAGGGAAAGTTGGAAAAAAGGCCAATAGGGTGTAAATGTGGATTCACGTTGATATAATCCGCGAATCCAGGGGTCCGACAAGGAAAAGTTGGAAAAAAGACCAACATGGTATCTTTGGATGAGGTTGGATACACGATAAAACTCTACAAAGAAGCAATCGCTGAGGGCTGACAAAGGGGGTCATAGCCAAAAGTCAACCTCGCGACCCTATGAACTTATCGTGTAGGGAGTACTATTTGACTGACCTAGGGAAATACTTTGAGATGGTGAATGGTAAGTCGCGACCTTATTCATCAAAATCACTCAAAGGAAAGTACTTGGAATGCGTCAAATAATGCTCAGGGTCATGTAAATGGAAAATATGCATAAAGGACATGGTCCAGGAAACTATGACATCAAATAAAGGAATCCGCAAAAAGTAAGCTCTTGATATCGCAGGATGGTAAGGTCGCGGATTGGTAATGTCGCGAATTGAATATCGCGACCTAGGTAAATTATGAAGGTCATCCGCGGACCTACATCGCGGATAATCATGCTGACATGACAATAACTTATGCCTGAACCAGTGCCTATAAATAAGGGGTCAGAGACTCAATATGGGGACTTTTCAAAGACTTAGAGAGAAAGAGTGATTCCTAGATCTTTTGTTGTGTAATTGCTCTTCTCTTCCCTTATCTTTCTATAATTCTGTAATCATCAAAGACATTCAATAAAGATATTATTTTTAGCGAGTATTAGAATGTGTAGATACTATTTCCAAATCACATTAAATCCGAACCCCAACATAGTGTTGGAATTATAAAACCTCAAACCCAAGAATATGAGGATATAGCGGAATATTAAGTTTGCAACACCCCCTTCCCCCCTCCTCTCGAACTACTCATTTCACTAGTAACCCCTTGTATTGTCATAATTTTAGCACTTATGCCTTGCAAAAATATTTGAAATTGTATACCGCCTGCATTCACGAGATATTTACATCCTCTCAAACCACCGTGGTTAAAATAATGGCATCTACGGCATGCAGTCACGAGATATATAATTGGTGTTATGATGAAAATGCTATCCTTGATATCTCGAGAGAAAACAACACTTCTCGCACAAAAAGAAATCTGTTGCTTTCCCAATTTACTCTCTCCGTCTCCTCCTCTTGAGAATTTTATCGACTGAGAAACAAGAAAGGAATAATGTAGGGCAGGCAAATCTGGGTAGATATTTTATTACAAACCCTTTTATTGGGAAAAATAAAAACAGTATTCTCAAAGAGACTTTAGAAAGCACTCATGTATTTAAAGCTTTAATTTGCAAAGTCAAGAGGGATTGCTATACTTTGTGGCGGCCTAATTTGAACTTGAGTGACTGAAGTATTGCTGGCATTCAGAGGATGTTAGAAATTTAATTTATTTTATATCATTTTTTTGATGTGTTGTATTGTTGCTGGTTATGTTACCAGTTTCAGCTATTTATTTGTCTGTTGTTGGTTGGGTGAACCTCCTGGTTTGCAACAGGGATGGAACCTTTGAAAGAAATGGGACAGTAGTTCTGCTTGATTAGATTATTTTTCTAAACAATTAATGCTCTGAGTAATTTCTTTTGAAACAGATAGGCAACATGAAAATTGATGTTTGAGTATTAATCAATGATGATTCAATATATATATATATATATATATATATATATATATATATATATATATATATATAAACAGGTTGTATCACTACCAAGGAGCTTGGGACTGTCATGAGATCATTGGGGCAGAACCCGACTGAGGCTGAGCTCCAGGACATGATAAATGAAGTGGATGCTGACGGTAATGGAACCATCGACTTTCCAGAGTTTCTAAACCTCATGGCCAGGAAGATGAAGGATACCGACTCTGAGGAGGAGCTGAAAGAAGCATTCCGAGTCTTCGACAAGGATCAGAATGGGTTCATCTCTGCTGCTGAGCTGCGCCATGTGATGACAAACCTGGGGGAGAAGCTTACTGATGAAGAAGTTGATGAGATGATACGGGAGGCTGATGTTGATGGCGATGGGCAAATCAACTATGAGGAGTTTGTTAAGGTGATGATGGCCAAGTGATGATCGATCCCAGGCAAAAGTGAAAACCGAAAATAATTTTTACAAGAGACTGAAGAAAAGACCCTAAGAAACTCAATGGAGAGGATTAACTTGTTATTTTTTCTTTCACCACTTCAACTGATGGGTTTTGAAATCAAACGATGTAATGGCCATATCTGTGGTGGTGGAATTATTTCTTCCTCGTGATTCTTGTATTTCAATTATCTTTTATTATTAGAAAATGAAACTAATTGTTAGAAAGGACCAAAGAAAAGACCCCTAAAAACTGAAAGTGATTGGGTTAACTAGTATGATTTATTTAGTTAACCCAGTCATTGAACACAAATCGCAATGGCAACACAGTTTCTTGTTTTTCTGGACACAATCATTTAATGTTATCATTTTATTTCATGTACAAACACAACAGCAGTAAAAAAAAAAAATTAAAATTCTTTCCATCACCCACTCTTTTGCCTTCTCTCTATTACATACTACTCCAAATCTTCCAAATCACTTTAACACTTTTATAAACTTAAATTTTTTGACTTGCATTATTTATTATTTTTACTTGTATTTGTGGTATATGTTTGTAAAGGTTCAAATATAATCGCAAGACTTTCAAAAAATATATATATATATACTTACAAGGTTTATGTTGCAAGTTTTATATTGGAAAAAAAAAATACTTTAGCAATTTTTGGATTAACCAATAACAAAAAAAATGATCATGCATATATTAGGATATAAAAAATATGTATACATATATCTATTATAATACTATTTTTCATTGTCTTAATATATCTTTATTTCAGTAAAAAAATAATAATACTTGAATAGATTAATATATAGAAGGGTGATTTTAATGTTGGTGAATTGGAGAAATATATAGAAGGGTGAGGGGTTTGTAATAGAGGCAAATATATCGATTGTTAAAAAAAAAAAAAAAAAACCTTGCAAGAACTCTCAAATAGATTAATACAATTTTATAAATGGTAGAAGAGTAAAAGTAACAAGGAATTTTTAAAAGTACTTAATGGAAACAGAAAATGGTTGGATTAATGTTTACAGTTTTTTTTTTTTTAAAAATGTTATTGGTGTTGTTTGTACCTGAAATAAATGATAACATTAAAGGGTTGTGTTTTATTGGGTTGTGTATCCAAGATTTTATAAATGGTAAAGTAACGAGGAATTTGTAAAAGTACTTCATAGAGACAGAAAATGGTTGGATAATATAAACAAATTTTTTTTAGAAGAGTAAAAGTAACGAGGAATTTTTAAAAGTACTTAATGGAAACAGAAAATGGTTGGATAATGTTTACAGTTTTTTTTTTAAAAAAAATGTTATTGGTGTTGTTTGTACCTGAAATAAATGATAACATTAAAGGGTTGTGTTTTATTGGGTTGTGTATCCAAGATTTTATAAATGGTAAAGTAACGAGGAATTTGTAAAAGTACTTCATAGAGACAGAAAATGGTTGGATAATATAAACAATTTTTTTTTTTTGGGTTGTGTATCCAAGATTTTATAAATGGTAAAGTAACGAGGAATTTGTAAAAGTACTTCATAGAGACAGAAAATGGTTGGATAATATAAACAAAAAAAAAATTAGAGCAAGCAAGCGGAATGGTGGAAAGTTGTTTAAAACCCTGGACACTAGCCTTGAAAGTAAAGGGATCCTTTAGTAGTTGGGCTGACTTTAGATTGCTACTCTAGAGGCCTTTTTTTTTTTTTCTTCTCTTGTAGGGATCTTACACTTATAGATCGTATTGCAGCACGAAATAGGCTGAAAATCTCCCATGCCTTTTGTTTGTGGTTTTTTTTGTAAATGAGGATTATGTGACTTTAATTCGGTTTAGGAAAATAGGGAAAACTGATTAGGGTGAGGGCCCAAGGTTGCTACAAAGGACGCCTTCAATCAATGAAGGATAAGAAAGAGAAGGTCCGCAGTTCAGTGTTCATGGAATGAGGAATCACAGTCCAAACTCTAAAGTTTTTTTTCCATATTTATGTCTATCTTTCCTACTTGTTGTCTCTGTCTTAAATGATGTTTTGTACTCCTATTTATACTAGTCATATTGGTTAATACTCTTTAGGTACATGAGAGCGTTGCCCCCATACCCGGGGAGCTTTTCAGGGTCCTGGGTCAAATGAGCTCTTTGTACCCAAGGGTACTTAGTTGTTTCTAACGGGTTTTATGCTTAGGGACCAAAGTCGCATTGAATGCTGGTCTCATCAGTCATCTACTCTCAATTAATGTGATTCCTCTTAGCATGGCCACCTAGCTGCTTCTTTCCCCCTCGTACCAGGTCTGGTGGGAGTCATCCCTCATTGACCAATACCTCGGCCCCAAGCCACCTTACTGTTTGATCCCCATATTCCCGCGATGTGCCTTTGAAACCCACCAGAAAGAAGGGATAGGGGAGGAGTCACCTAACGGGGCTAGGCCTTCCTCGTCCCTGTCAGCCGACTTCCTCCTACTCCCCTTCCCTAAGCAACTCCACATACCTCCCCCTTCCGAGGGAGTAGTAACTAGCTACTGCGCGCGTATCAATTTGGTACCAATTCTAGGTCCCTCGCAAGAGTGCCCATCCAATTGGAGTGGGGCCTTTTTCACGGGGAATTAGGGGTCCTCTAATGTAAGCCCATAATTCTCATTAAGGCCTCCCCTCCTCCAGGGTGGGCCCAACGGCCTACTAAAAACATCATTGGGCCTATCAGATTGGGCCATGAAAAGGGATAGGTTGGGCCGTTCCCAATTGTGACATCAACATTTAGCCCCCTTTGCTCGGAGGTGCCCGAGAGGACCTTTCGAGTAAAAAGGACTCGTCCCTTAGGGTACTCTCTTCACAACCCAGCTGTCATGACATTTTGTCTGACAGGTACTTCAGCTATCCACACGCTCTCATTAATGCGTCGTTATGTTGTTATGGCGCTTCAATCGAAGCGACGTGAGGCATATCTTTCCCAATAGTTTCCTGGCAACCGTCGCATCACTTCGTAATTGCTCTGCCAGAAAGGTTATTGACCATCACTTCAAACGTCGCATCGCCTCGTGTAACAGCTCGGTGACCGTTAGAGTTTTGAATCATTCCTTTGGCTGAGTATAAAATCCTCTTCCCACAATTCATTTTTCAATTCGCTAATGTTTTACTTCCTTTACCATTTTACTCTCTCCTTTGCAAATGGCCCTCCGTAAGCCAGAAGACACTCCTCCCGTTCCCGAGCTCTCTGAGTGGAGGAAAGCCCTTACTTCGGTACCGACGACACCTTCTGGGCTAACATCAAGCTTCTTCGAGAGGCCATAGTTCCCGAGGACCCCTTGTACCTCTTCGATCAGGGTGTGCTAAAAATATGTGTTAAAAACGGCCTCTTATGACGGCTTAGGTTTTACCTATCGCAAGTGCACGAATCATATTGTAGTATAGTTCAACTTGTGAAAGGTTATTGATCCCACAAAGACTAAGTCGTATTTTGAATTCTCGTAAAATAATATTCTTAAATTACTAGAAAAATATGGTTTGTCGTTTTGAAATTAATTAACTAAGAAAACAAGTAAAGATAGATTAAGACAAAAACAATAGAAATAAGATCTAGGGTTTCCATACTCCACCACTGACCATATAATATAATTCTCAATTTGCTCAATTGCAAGAGGACGATCCATAACTGTTAATCAGACCATACCACAAATAGCTAAATACGACCCCAAAAAGGATTACTATCAACCGGATTGCGACAACCCATCTCATGACTGACCTAACTAATACATGCCAATTAAATTACTCTAATCTACTCCTAATGCATGAAAATAAACTAAATCATGTCTATATTAAATCGCCAAGGCATAACCTGTACAACCTAGGGTTTCAAGTTTTATTACCATCATTGTGTAGAAAATCATAAGTTAAGCATCCGGGTTCCAACCCATAGTGAATAACCATGATTGTGTAAGATAAATATATTCTTTTAGTCTAAGATAAAAATCAAAATAAATATATAAACTTGTATCAAGAATAAAAATGGTCTTTCTTCTACTACAATGATCATAGTATGGTCACAGTTTTCCCTCGTTACAATTGAAACAAATAAAATAACTACATTACTTGGCTAGGTTTTTGCTAGAAAATCCTAGATACCGAATTAGTTGCTCATGGTAGAAGGTGACTGCATCGTTGATGTAGAAACGCCCTCCATAGTCTTCTTTTCCGGATTTCTACGTCTTGAATGGCTCCTCCCTTTGAATGATATGTGGATAAAAGGTATGAAATTATGTGAAGAGAAGTCCCTTAGATATGTATTAGACCTTGGTATATATAGGCAAAGGTGAGCGAAACCCTAATTCGGATAATAAGATTACTCTTTTTTGTAATTTCACACCCAACCAAGCAAAACCCTCATATCTGATATATAATATGTGATAAGTGCATAATTCATACACGATTAACCTCCAAAAATATATTTTTTAGTCATTTATTTTAAATTATTTTAATTAATATTTGTGTTTTTATATTTTTATAGGTTATTGGTGATTTCTAGTACAAATGGGTTAAATCCATCTAAACAAGCCCAAAATCTGTTTAGACCACGTCTTAGTATTTGGGCCATATATTTCAGCCCGTTGTTCGGATTTGTGTGAGCCCAGTGTTCCTAGAAAGCTGATTCAATTTAAAGAATATTGGTATTTCACATAGAAACCCTAATTCTGAAGTTTAGAGGGCGAAAAAGACATTTTAAATCTCGCATACTATTTTGTGCGAAAATCAGCATCAGCTTGGTAATATAATCACAGATTTTGAAGGAACAATCAGAATGGAATGAAATCAAGAGCCAAGGAAAAGAAGAGAAGACTGGTGCAATCCACGGAAAAAGCAAAGACGTTCTTCCATCTTCAATTTCGGTTTGGTTGTTGTTTTATTATTTTTTTTCTTCATGTGTAACTAATTCTCTCGGCCAAGGCTGAGATTTATTATTTCAATTGAAATAAGTAGTTGAATCTTTCATTTAAATTCTTCTTCTTATTATTTTAATGTTTTCCTATACTTTCAATTTTATGTGCTTTAACCAAGACTTTAATTGAATTTATTGGAACTTTAGCATACAGGTTACTTGTGTCTAACCATGAACATGTAATCTTATTTGACGATTTAAGAAGAAGAAAGTAAATCATAATTATTTATGCCTGACCATGGATAGTTAGTTGTGATTTATGTTATTCTTTCAATTATTTGTTTATTATTCATGATCAGGATAATAAATATTTAATTGAACCTATGCCCTAACCCGGATAGGCCATCCATATGTTTGATTATAATTATTTTTTATTGGATGTGTGAAGATTATTTGGCTATTTAATAACTTCAATTGAAAATTGGAATTGTATTGATTAGTGGTGGAATCAAAGCCTTGGTATTTTCTTTATCATTGTTTTTCATCTCTTTTACAATTATTATTTTATCAAAATCATCAATATTTGGTTGAATTAGTTAGATAGTAATTTTTAGATTTAATTTGTCTAATCAATCCTCGTGGGAATGACCTCGCAATACTTGTACTATTTACTACTATGATTCGTATACTTGCGAGTAAAATTTGGTTTGGGTTAATCTATCTTTTGGGTTACTCTAAATTTCACAACAAGTTTTTGGCGCCGCTGCCGGGGATTGTATTTGATACAATTAAATTTGAAGATTATTATTTATCATAATTCTTAGTTTAGGTTTATTTTATTATTTTTTATTTTTTTTTTCCATTCCAAATTTTTGTGATTCCTTTAATTCCAAGCAACATCCAAGTCATTGTCATCCTTTTACAGGTTTGATATCGCTGCTTCCTCAACTGCAGGACGCTTGATACAGAAAAGGGGCGTAAGGAAAAAAAAACAGAGAAAAGAAAAAAAACATCGCACTATTGCATAATTTTGCAATTCAGGTAAGTGACTATAACCTTATTTTTATTTTATTATTATTTTTTATTTTTTATTTAGGTTAGAATAACATAGGATTTTTTTTTCTAGGAGCACACTTTCTTCATTCATATTTATTTTTAATTTTGTTTTTGTTTCTTTTCTTTTATTATTCTTAGTACACTTATTTTTGAAAAAAAAAAAAAAAAAAGTTCACACACTCACTCCTTTGTATTTATTTATTCTTTTGTAATTTTTTTTTATCTCATTTACTTCTTACTTGTTTTATTTGTGCATTTTAATTTAGCATTCTGCATAAAATTTTAGTAAGGGCACTAACCCCTAACAAGATAAGGATTGGATTTCATCACCAATTCCTTGCCCACCTAGGTTAAAAATCTCCTTGCATTTGTCAAACCCAAGCCTAATTTTTTTAATCTAAAATCAAGTAGACGTTGGCCCTAGGATTTTCATATAGCTCATAGGACCCTCTTGGAAAAAGATAATCTTTGGTAACTCCAGTGAGCACCTTCCAACTTAACAATGTCTAGAAAGGTTCTGTCAAACGGCGACTTTGTTGCTTAAGGTTGTGTGGACGTCCCGTCATTAAGCAGGCCTAGTGCCTCTCCACCTACCTGGGAACCTACCTGGTTGTTTAACTGGCGGGCCTTAACTGGTCATCCTTTGATTTACTTTGGAAGAGAGTAAGAGCTCTAATTAGGAGAGAATTATTGTGGCTATTCCTGATAATTCTCTACAAGATTAGAAAATAAACATTAACATTGCCCTTGAATTAATTCTCACAAAGAAAATTAGAAAAAATAAATAAATATAATAAAAAAAAAATACTTGTTTGGCTTGTTTGGTTGCTAGGTATATCTTTGTTAACTTTCTTGAGTGTGTGTCTAGTATATGCAAGGTTGTCGATCTCAAAATCCAAAATTAGTATCATTTGATCCAGAAATTGAAAGAACATTTAGGAAAAGATCTAAAGGTAAAAATAAATTGGATAAACCTTTGGTTGAGATGGGAGAAGAGGTTGCGCCTAAAACACTTAGGGAATACTCTGCCCCTGTCCAATGTAGTACACCTTCATGTATAGTGTTGCCAGCCACAACGGCCACACACTTTGAGCTTAAACCAAGTGTCATCCAACTTCTGCCCACATTCCATGGTCTAAATAGTGAGGATCCATATTATCATGTCAAGGACTTTCTAGACATTTGTTCCACATTCAAGTTCCAAAACTTCTCTGATGAGTCCATTCGTCTACGTCTCTTTCCATTTTCTTTAAAAGATAAGGCGAAGGCATGGTTGAATTCTTTAAAATCAGGATCTATCTCTACTTGGGATGTTTTGTCAAAAAAATTCTTGAACAAGTTCTTCCATGTTCATAAAACCAATTCCCTTCGGAGAGAAATTTCAAATTTTACACAAAAAGAGGTTGAACAATTTTATGAATGTTGGGAGAGATGGAAGGATTTACTTCTTAAGTGTCCCCACCATGGATATGAAAAGTTGCGACTAGTTCAATATTTCTACGATGGTTTAACACCCCAAAACCGTCGCATGGTTGATGCCATTAGTGGAGGAACATTTATGGATAAAAGTGATATCGAAGCTTGGGACTTCTTTGAAACTTTGTGTGAAAATTCCCAACAATGGGATTATTCAACTAGGCTGGAAAGGAATACTCATCTTCAACAGAAGGGTGGCATATATGAGATAGGAAGTACTGTAGACCTTAATGCAAAAATTGATTCCTTGGCTCGAAAAGTCGATGCTTTGATGTTAGCTAGTAGGCCCCCATTGACACCTAAATCTGAGGTGTGTTCCATCTGTTCAAGCCCAACCCACCTCACAATGTCTTGTCCATTTAATATGACATTTTCTGAACATGCATCTGAGCAAGCCCATGCCTTGAATGCTTTTAGGAGACCAGACAATGATCCTTATTCACAGATTTATAATTCTGGTTGGGCTAAACATCCAAATTTATCATGGTCCAAAGGGTCAAATCAAGGAGTTCCATATGGGAATTCCAACACTCATTCTTATCCTCAAGCTTCCGGTCAGTCATCAACTCAACAGTTTTCACCATATCCTACACAAACTAGGAAGCCATCCATTGAGGACACTCTCCATCTTTTCATGCAAAGTTCACTTCAATTCCAAAAAGATACCCAACAAAGCTTGCATTCTAATTCTCAATCCATTGCTAAATTGGAAGTTCAAATGGGTCAAATTGCCTCTACCTTAACTAAGAGAGAGAAGAGAAGGTTTCCTAGTCAACCCATAACTAATCCAAAGGGTCAAAATGAGGTGAGCTCTAGTTCTAAACATGAACAATACCAGGAAGTGAAGTCCATCACTACCCTTAGAAGTGGCAAACAAATTGATAACAAGGTAGAAATACCTAGGCATGAACCAAAAGTTGTGTCCAAAGAGTGTGATGTAGAAGAAGGGACCAATAAGCAATTCAAAGAAAATGATGATTCACCAGAGTGTCAAAATCATCCACCTATTCTGAGTCCAATCCTATGGAATTTTATATACCCAAGGCCCCTTTTCCTCAACGTTTGACCCCAGTCAAGAAAGAGACGAATTATAGTGAAATGATGGACTTGTTTAGGCGAGTCCAAGTAAACATTCCCGTACTCACTCTTGTCGATCAAGTTCCCGCCTATGCCAAATTTTTGAAAGATCTTTGCACTCATAAACGAAAGTTAAATGTGCACAAGAAAGTCTTCCTCACCGAGCAAGTAAGCTCAATCATCCGTCACAACACCCCACCTAAGTTTAAAGATCCTGGATGCCCTACCATTTCTTGTGTCATTGGTGATCATATGATTGAGAAGGCATTACTCGACTTAGGGTCTAGTGTGAATCTATTGCCATATTCTGTGTATGTGCAATTAGGTCTTGGTGAATTAAAATCGACCCCTATAACACTGCAATTGGCTGATAGATCTATGAAAATTCCTCGTGGTGTTATTGAAGATGTTCTAATCAAGGTTGACAAGTTTATTTTTCCAGTGGACTTTATCGTCTTAGATACCCAACCTGTCCAAAATCCTAGTAACCACATTCCGGTCATCTTAGGTCGCCCATTTTTAGCCACATCCAATGCTGTCATAAATTGTAGAAATGGGGTTATGCAACTATCTTTTGGCAACATGAATGTTAAACTTAATGTGTTTAATGTGGAAAAACAACCTCTAGATTTAGAGGATACTTTTGAGATTAACATGATTGAAAGCCTTGTTCATGACTCATTTCCACAATTATCTTCTCATGACCCCCTCGAGACTTGTCTAGCCCATTTTGGCTTAGATTTTGACATAGATAGCTCCATCGCTGAAGTCAATTCATTGCTTGATTCTACCCCTGTTATGGACACAACTAAATGGAAAGCCATGGTAGAACCTCTTTTACCATCCAAGTCTAAACTTGTCCCATCTGTTGAAGAGTCACCCGAACTTGATCTTAAACCTTTGCCCAAGCATCTCAAGTATGCATTCTTAGGTCCTTCTAATAAGAAGAAGAAAGTAAATCATAATTATTTATGCCTGATCATGGATAGTTAGTTGTGATTTATGTTATTCTTTCAATTATTTGTTTATTATTCATGATCAGGATAATAAATATTTAATTGAAACTATGCCCTAACCCGGATAAGCCATCCATATGTTTGATTATAATTATTTTTTATTGGATGTGTGAAGATTATTTGGCTATTTAATAACTTCAATTGAAAATTGGAATTGTATTGATTAGTGGTGGAATCAAAGCCTTGGTATTTTCTTTATCATTGTTTTTTCATCTCTTTTACAATTATTCTTTTATCAAAATCATCAATATTTTGTTGAATTAGTTAGATAGTAATTTTTAGATTTAATTTGTCTAATCAATCCTCATGGGAATGACCTCGCAATACTTGTACTCTTTACTACTATGATTCGTATACTTGCGAGTAAAATTTGGTTTGGGTTAATCTATCTTTTGGGTTACTCTAAATTTCACAACAATATGTGTATATTACATGTATAGAGGTGGTGGGATCGAAATCAAAGTCATCCGGGTCAATTCGGGTCAAAATAGGATTTTGGTATGATTCTGCCCGATTCAGCTTTTTCCTGCAGAACACCTCTCACTCTTTTGATCATATCTGAAGCTTCACATATTTTATGGAGGTATGTAATATATCTTTGGAAATATGACTTCAAACTCTTGATGATAGGATCAAGAATCACCCCATTTGGACTTTGTTTGACCAATATATGAGCTCCTGAAGTTGGTTGAAATTTTATGCTAAAAACACTGTTCACTACACTTGAAGCGTAGAGAGCTACGCTTGAACCTACGCTTCAAGCGTAAAAATGTATTTTCTGGCCACTTTTTGCTTCTGAAAGCGTAGGCTTAAGTGTAGATTCTTCATGAAAACCACTTTTCTTTGCAATTGTGCCAAAATGACCGTCTTGCAATTATTCGGGAAATGTCGTTTTTGCCCTCCGGAAGGCCTTTTTGTCTCGAAAATACCTCTTTGACTCTTCTCTTTGAAAGAAACGAACATGAACTTGGTTAATTTACTAAAATTAGCTCTATTTATTCATTAAGCTCCTGAAACATGTTTAAACACACAAATGCCATAAAAATACCAAATAATTAAATGAAATGATGTAACAATAGTGAGTTAAGGGGTCAAAATATCTAATATTTGGCACCTATCAATACCTCCTCAGTTCGTCCTACGCCTTCGCGTCGATCAAGATGAAATCTAAGTGAGGGATAGAGATAGATAAAATAAAAGTTGAATTAATTTCAAAATTGTCTCATCCCACATCTGTTAAGCATATATGCTCTTTTCTGGGCCATGCCGGGTTTTACTCAAGGTTTATTAAAGATTTCAACAAAATTGTCTAGATGTTATGCAAGTTATTGGCTAAGGACGCAACTTTTGTCTTTGACGAAGAATGCCTTAATGCTTTTGAGGAATTGCGTACACAACTTTCATCAACCTCGATTATCCGTCCGCCAGATTGGTCTCTACCATTTGAGCTCATGTGTGATGCTTCTGACTATGCCATCGGAGCTGTGTTGGGTCAGAGAAAAGATAAGCCATCGTATGTTATTTATTATGCCAGTAGGACTCTGAATGAAGCTCAGATGAACTACACAACTACCGAGAAGGAGTTGCTGGCAGTTGTCTACACCTTGGATAAATTATGATCATATCTATTGGGCACCAAGGTCATTGTTTACTCGGATCATGCCGCTTTGAGGCATTTGATGACAAAGAAAGACTCTAAGCCCTAACTGATTTGGTGGATTTTGCTACTACAAGAATTCGACCTGGAAATCAAAGATAAAAATGGTCCAGAAAATGTTGTTCTAGATAATTTATCAAGGATTATTGTCGAATCCACAAATGAAATTACTCCTCTTAAGGATTCTTTCCTAGATGAACCTCTGTTCAAAGTGGTTGTGGTGGAACAAATACCGTGGTTTGCTGACATTGTCAATTATAAAGCCACAGGTTGAATCCCAAAAGGATGGTCTAAGAATGAGAAAGACCAATTCTTCAGCCAAGTTAAATTTTATATCTGGGATAATCTGCATTTTTACAAGTATTGCTCTAATTAGATTATCAGAAAATGCATCCCCGAGAGTGAGGTGCAAAGCATACTGATATTTTGTCACACGTTGGAATGTGGAGGGCATTTCATAGCTCAGAAGACAGCCCATACGATGTTGCAGAGTGGATTTTACTAGCCTTCCATATTCAAATATGCTTTCGAGTTTTGCAAGGCATGTCTGCGATGTCAAAAGCTGGATCCATATCTTGATGAGACATGATGCCTTTAACCCCGATTCTGATTGTATAATTATTTGATGTGTGGGGTATTAATTTTATGGGACCATTTCCGAAAGCATATAAGAAGAGTATATACTTGTGAGGGTTGATTATGTTTCGAAATAGGTAGAAGCAATAGCCACAAAGCATGTTGACCATGACGTGGTGGAAGAATTTGTAAAGTCGAATATTTTCTCACGATTTGGTATGCCAAGGGTTTTGATTAGTGATGGTGGAAGCCATTTTGACAACCAGTTTCTTTATACTCTGTGTAAGAAGTACGGTGTCACTCATATAATTGATACGTCATATCACCCCCAATCATAAGGACAAGTGGAGGTTTCTAATAGGGAGATTAAAAATATTTTGGAAAAGACTGTGCGTCCGGATTTGAAGGATTGGCCTCGAAAGCTAAATGATGCACTTTGGGTATATAGGATTGCGCTTAAAACACCAATTGATATGTCGCCATATCATCTTGTGTATGGTAAAGCGTGTCATCTCCCTGTAGAGCTGGAACACCAAGCATAATGGGTTATTTGAAGATTGAATTTTGATATAAAGAAAACCGGTGCGCAGCAAAAACTCCAACTTCAAGAGCTTGAGGAGTTGAGAAATAATGCGTATGAAAACTCTTAGATTAACAAGGCCCGAACAAAAGTTTTTCATGATAAACATATTAGAAATAAAGTTTTTTAGCCCGGCCAAAAATTTTGGCTGTTTAATTCAACACTCAGGTTGTTTCTTGGCAAACTCCAATCTAGATGGGATAGGCCATATAAGATTACGAAGGTTTTCCCCATGGAGCCATGGAGCTCGATGATCCTGACATTGGAAAGAGGTTTGTCGTGAATGGACAAAGATTGAAGCATTATATAGAGATACAACCAGCTGAGTGTGTGGTAGAAATGATCGAACTAACTGAACCACCACCCGAGCTGGATAAGCTTGATTCGGAATATTGAGAAGCAGCAACATCGTACCAACGATGTTAAATATTGGTACTAGGAGAAAAAGAGTATCTTGTGAGCCTTTTGTACTTATAGACTGTAATTTAGTTATTTCAGTATTTAAGATTGAGTCTGTAAAAAACGAGTCGTAAGGCCATCATCATTTGAGTAAGAAGTGTAAATTGAGCTTAGGAAGCTTTAAGAATACATAGAGTTGAAGACGGGATGAGAAGATGAAATAAAAGTTTTTGGGCCATAGGGACCTACGCTTCAAGCGTAGCTGCGGGCCTGTTATAAACAGGACTCGTTAGTGGTTTTTCCCCCCATTCCATTCAAACTTTTATTTTTCTCTCAATTCTCTACCAATATTTATGAGGTTTTATTCTACAATTTATTCATCTGATTCCTCATTATTCTTTGCCAGCGGATTGTTAGATTAGTTGTTGATTTGTCCAGATTCATGTGAAGAACTTGAAAAGTCTCCAAAACTCAATTTTTGGAAAATCATCATTTCTCTCGATTCGATGAGTTTTGTTCCATTATTTTTATTTCATATGACTTATTTAACTATTCTAAACTATTATTGATGAACGAGTTCGATCAAAATCGTGTTTTGATCCGTTTTCTAAAAAAGTAAAGTTTTTTTTCAACTTCGAAAGCTGATTAAATATCAAATTTTTTTTTTGGAATGATAGCTTGTTTAATCATCATATTTGATATATTTAGATATAGTTTGAGTTTGATTCGGTGTCCGGTTCATTATTGCTTACTTTTCAAAAATTCCCTATTGTAAGCATGGCACGGACCAAGTTGTCAGCGAGACGAGTGGCTCTGGCTATAGTTGCGGCTGATCCACCAGTGTGACAGAGGTCGAGATCATCATCTCCTGCACCATCCCCGATTCACCGATGGAATACACACGCCAGGAGACTACAGTATGTCGACTCGGCATCCTCGTCTTCCTTGTTTGTTGAGGCAGAGGTGCCAAAGAGTTCCACACAGGGACGCGACATCCTTTTACCACATGGTCGCCTTGTTGTTGATCCAGTTGCTCCACAGGCACCATCACCACCACTTGTGTATGAGCCACAGGCTAAGGAGATGGAGAAGGATACTGAGAGTGATAATGTGAGGTAAGGGGATGATGCTGAGAAGGAAGAGGACGCCCCACTTGAGTCTGGGTCGTAGGCTGAGGAGATGGAGGAGGATACTGAGAGTGATAGTGTGAGGCAAAGGGATGATGCTGAGTAGGAAGAGGATGCCGCTTAGGGCTATGATCGAGCAGATGAGAGGGTACTGGAGCCACCTGTGGAGGGTGACCCCAGAGTTTTGACTACATTTTTACCTGTGCCCCGGACAACATCGGTAGAGGATTTACCAGACCGGGTGATCCGAAAGGGGTATCAATAGGAGCGTACATACTTATTGCAGATATTTAAGGGATTACAACATGTCCCTGCCTGGATAATAGGCCAATTGAGGGCCCGATGATTATTACTTATTCTTACCCCGGCTACTCCGCATATTTACGAGGATATGATCCGGGAGTTCTGGCTACACATACGCCATTTCAGCAAGGGGCTGAGACTACGAACAATGGACCAAGGTACTAAGATTGAGATTACTCCCCAGATTATTACTGAGGCATGGGGTATTCCAGACGAGTGTCCACCCGAGCTAGCTGTTGTGTTCCCATATATGCCTAAGATACTCCCATCTATTTATGAGATTGTTGCACTTCAGATTGCGGGGCAGTGGGCTGATACACATCGGAACTGCACGAAGAAGGAGAACTATCACCCGATGCTTTGGTTTTGGGATATGATATTCCGATCTTCGATTTTGCCGCACAGCCATACCACCATGTGTTATGCGCCATTTCCGAACCTCCACTATGCTTTCGAGTTCGGGCGGTGGATATCTATCCCACGGATTTTGTGGGAAGGCCTATATACACATTATATTCATTTGCACAAGGAGACCAAGGTTGGTTAACATCTGTTTCTAATTCAATTCCCGTGCTTCGTGATGAAGATTATGCTGGATGCCGAGATTGAGATAGATGTGGGTGAGCGGGATAGATTTAGAGAGGGTACCCCGTATGCAAGAGGGATGTGGACTGGTGTCTGGACCCAATTGCATGGAGATGCTATTATGAGGCAGAGACCGGGGTTCGGCATATTACCAACCCAAGATGCACAGGCCCAGGAGCAGGCTGATAATGTTGGTCAGGCTGATGCAGGTATGTCTTAGGATGCTGAGGCTGCTAATGAGGCTGAGATGCCACATATGCCAACTGCTGAAGATGAGGTTGTGTTGCTAGAGGTACCTGCAGTTTGATACTCTTATTGCACTGTTGTAGGGGCTAGAGTAAACATTGGCTGAGGAGAGATAGGCTCGGCAGTGTGAGACAGTGCATCATCAGAGAGATCAGATGCGGTTATTTCATCGGTTTGACTGTATGAGTCAGCATATGGGTGTGCAGTTCCACCTACACCACCGACCTCTGATGATGAGGCTTAGTTTAGTTTTAGTTATGTTTTTTTTTTTTTTTTTTTTTTTTTACATTAGAGATAAATTGTCGAGCGGATAGTTTTGTATAGGCTTTATGTGACCGCTTGGATGATTATTTTCTAAATATTTTTGTTATTTTATTAGTTTATGAAATAAAAGTTTTATAATCAATTGTATTGAGATTGAATATATCCCCGGATGTTTACGCTTATTTTACATGTGCGGATAGTTTGACTTCTTTCAAAATGTTTTATCACACTATACGGACATTTGTGCATTTAAGTTTGGGGGTGTATATATGTTATATTGATCGGAAGAGTGCATTTTTAAAAAATAAAAAATAAAAAAATATATATATATTTTTCAGGCCAAGCCTACGCTTGAAGTGTAGGTTACCCTACGCTTAAAGCGTAGGGTATCATGAGGTAATATTTTGAATTTTAAAATTTTGACCCTTTTGCGGAGTGTTTTGGCTTGGTTTGTATATATTCTTGTATTAGGATTTGTTTAAGTTATTTTTAGGATTTGTTGTAGATTTTCTGTAAACTCTTTAGCGTAATCCTAATCTGACAAGGAAAAGGAATGCAAATACAAGTTGGAGTTGGATTAGTTATTGCTTCCACTTTCCTAGTCAGCCAAGGGTTTTAAATCATTTTTCCTCTTTGATTCTACATCATCCATTTATAAATACATCCATAGAATAAACACAATTCACAATTCACAATTCTCAAGAATTGAGTATTAAAGTTAGATATTCTTCTTCTATTCTTCATCTATTTTGTCTATCTCGAGGGGGTTGGTATGGATAATACTAATGAAGATTATTCTAATCCGGAGGAATTCATAGAAGGTACATAACCATATGTGGATATGAAAAGCTCGAATGAAGGAGATACGAGTCGGAATAGAAGTCAAACCACACCAAAATCGTTTCTGCAGTGCAGATTGCAATTTGAAGAGATATTTCATCTGGAGAGGATGAACCGAGTATTAATTGCACCCTAAAGGAAAATCCTTAAGGAACGAGGATTGAAAATTTAAAAAAATCGGCAGGAGAAAATGTGTATCCGGGCTTAGTCCGAAAATTTTATGAAAATATGACAATTTCGGGACCGATAGGATTTGAGGTTATGAATGCTAAAGTGACTCAGTGGAGTGCTCCTATTGTGATTGTAATAAGAAGTATTGTTGATGTGTGGAATATACCAATCAGTACTCCAGCAAACTTACAAGGAATATTGAAGGAACATCCTCAAGTATGTCCACATACAGATGAGGAGATGGTTCGGGAATTATGTGCAGTATCAGATCTAGGAGATAGGACTTGTGTAATTGGTGGTTGAAGTCGGATTTGCTCTATTTGGATTGTGTCGTTTTGGCTCAACTTCGGCTTAATAATCAGACTAGTGCAAGGGATCACACTATGCTTAGAACTTTGTATGCCCTAACTCATGGGTATGAAGTGTGTGTTCCAACATTGATCATAGCTGAGATGTTGATTGCCCGAGCAATTGTGAGTAGATAATGGGCACGTGTCGATAAATTTGAACATTATCTTCCGTACCCATTTCTGTTATCAAAGATCATTGCAGAAAAATTGGGCGATAGGATGAAGAAGCTGGATGTGATGCGGTGGACAATTATGAAAGTTTATCCGGAGGAAGATTTGGAAAATTTGAAAAAGACTGCAGACTGCCGGATATGGTTGAAAAATATCGTGTCAAGTGATGAAGAAGAGGAGGAAGATTAGGGTTTAGATTTAGGTTTAGGATTTTTGTTTGAGTTTTATTTTGTTTTTAGGGATGGTAGACCCTTAAGGCCACGTCTTTGTTTATTTTATTTTATTTTATATAAGGATTGTAGGCCCTTAAGGCCAAATCATATATATATTTTTATTATTATTTTTGTTCTAAAAAAAAAGAATTTTTTTTTATTCCTTGAAAACATGTGTTGATTTCTGGATATTTATGATGAAATTTATTTTCCCTTGCTATGATTGGGTATTTGTGTTTTGTTGATTATTTCTACAGGTGATCCAAATCTAGTTTAGGGGAGAAGATTCAGGTTTTGCTTTGGAATTCAGAATTGAGCTTTAAGAGTAACTGTATCTATTCTCATACTTTATTTTTGACCATGGGGACATGGTCTCATTTAAGTTTGGGGGTAAAGGTATCGAATTACAATGAATGAAATTTTTTGGAAAAATTTGAAATTTTAAAATTTTGGAGCAATTCTTTGTTTTCACGCATGAATGTTTTGCATTACAATTCGATTGAGTTTTTGTATATGATGCATGAGTAGTATGTAATATGATATTCCCATTCACGAGAGTAATGATTAGATTGAGTTAGTGAAGTGATGTGGTTTTACATGGGTGAGTGAATGAGTGAAATTGAAATTAAGAAAGACGACTTTGACCTATAAGCACAAACACACATTCACTATAAGAAATAGGTTAATTTTTAACTATGTATTTGAAAAATAATTTTGCCACAATAAAAGGGGAGATGGAGAGTTGTTTTGGTTGAAATGGAGAAAATTGAAAAAAAATATGTTCATTGAAAAAAAATGCAAAAAACAGTTCTTTGATCTGAGTAACCAGGTTTTGGTATCACCAATATCACTGTTTATGTTTAAAGGGGAGAAGACTGATGAGCATAAATCCCATGGAAGAAGCTCGGACCCAGTTGGTCAGGACTAAAAATCCTCGCTGGAAAGTCTAGAGACTTAGAAAGACAAAAAATGATGAAAAGTGGAAAGATGGAAATATGTGTTTTTATTAAAAATGGCAAAGTTTGATCAATAAAATAAGAGAAAAGAAACTGAAATATTGTAGTCGAGTGTTCATAAAATCACGGAAGGTTGTCCGGCTTGAGAGTATAAAGTAACGAAATCATTCACTTTAATGAGAACCATTCATGACACGAAGCTTGCTATAATTGTTGTTTGGTAGTGAGTGGGAGTATTTGCGTCCATGTTGTCTTTTGTATTATATCATGATTTAATTGAACTTGTGTGTGAACTCATAACTGCGTGATTAATAAAGAACTGAGATGTTTGTAGGTACCACACTGGAAACCTTCATGAGACTTCACTCGTTCACTAGGGGTAACCTAGGGGTTTAAAAGGCTTGTTACACGTGCTAAGTGTAATCGTCGACCCTCACGAAAGTAAGGGATTATGTTAGATTAATTAGAATAGTTAGAGTAGTTAGATTAAAAAGATCATCACAAGAAACGTTTCCTGAGTTTATTGCTCAAGGACTAGAAATATGTAAGTTTAGGGGTGTGATAGATGTCAAATATTAGACATTTTGACCCCTTAACTCACTATTGTTACGTTCTTTCATTCCATTATTTGGTATTTTTATTGCGTTTGCATGTTAAGACATGTTTCAGGAGCTTAATTAAGAAATGGAGCTAACTTCGGTGAATTAACTGAAGAGTATGTTATTTCTATCCAAGAGGAGAGTCAAAGAGGCAGTCCGAGACAAAAATGGCTCATAGAGGGCAAAAACGGCATTTCCAAAAGTCGTCATCTTCAGCAAAAAGTATCGTGGGTTCAAGACGGTCATTTCGGTGCATTCACGGAGAAAAGTGATTTTTCACAAAATACCTACGCTTTCAGTTTCAAAAAGTGGCTGTAAATCATATTTCTACACTTAGACCTACGCTTGAAGCGTAGGCCTACTACACTTGAAGCATATGACATCTACGCTTGAAACGTAAGTGCGACAACTTTTGGTGGTTTTTCGTGGATTTCTCCTGTTTCACCCCTGGCTCAATTGGAAGACGTGTCTATGACTCCAGACCTCTATATACATGTATATACACTTATATATATGAGAAGTTAGGGTTTGCATGAGTTTTAGAGTGAAAAGACTGAAAATGACCTCTCTATACCATTGCCTATATATACACGATCATATATCAAAGAGAAGTAGTGTTGATTTTGAGATTCATAAGGTTGGTTTTGGTGAGATGTTCATAGAGGCTGGTTCAGAGGTTCATTCATTCATACTTGCTGTTGTTTAAAAGCCATATTCAAATCTAAAGATCTGGAGAAGAAGACTATGAAGAGCGTTTCTACATCAATGATGCAGTCACTATCTTCCATGACTAACTAACTTGGTATCTAGGATTTTTTAGCAAAATCCTAGCTAAGTAATGTAGTTATTTCATTGTATTTATAAATAGTGAAAACTATTAACCATACTGTGATGATTGTAATAGTTAAGAGATCGTACTGATTTGTAATATAAAATTATATGTTTGTTATAAATTCTTGTCTTAGATGGAATGAATATATTATTTTGTACAACTATGATTATTCAATATGAGCAAGAACTCAGATGCTTAATTATGATTTTCTACACAATGGTGGCAATGAAACTTGAAACCCTATGTTGACAGAGGTCGTGCCTTGGCAACTTAATATAGACATGCTTTAGTTTATTTTCATGCAGTATTAGTAGATTAGATTAATATAATTGACATGTACTAGTTAGGTCAGTCATGAGACGGGTTATCGCGATCCAGTTGATGGTACTCCTTTTTAGGGTCGTATTTAGCTATTTGCAGTACGACCTGATTCACAATTATGGATCACCCTCGTACAATTGATATAGTGAGGAACTATATTATGCGGTTGGTAATAGAGTGATGAAAACCCTAGTTTTCTCTCTCATCTGAATCACAACCAATTTAATTTGCTTTTTAGATAATATTAGTTAAAATAGATAATTTGGTATTTGACCGCCCAAACAAACAATTTTCAAAAAATATAATTCAGTGTTTTTGAATTACTAAAGTGAACAATCTTAGTATCTGTGGGATCGATATCCCTTACTCAAGCTGTTTGCTATTCTATAATTGATACGTGCGTTTGTGTAGGGTAAAACCTAGAGTCATTAATGTGTTATTTTTAACCACATATTTTTATATACCTGACGTCGCATCACTTGTAGGTCGGTGATGGTGACGTAAGGTGAATGCCCCCCTCAGGTCGTGCCTCCTCCATAGGTGGTCGCGACATTGCTCTATCACTTGGCAGACGGTTTCCTCCCATCCTAACGAGCGTCATTCGAGGAGTGGTGAACAACGTCCGCTCAGCTTCCTCGGGCATCCTTCCTCTTCGTGCCCTAGGTGGGGGAGTCCGATATCCCTGTTGGATACTTCCTCTCTATGGGTGTGCCCCAGATCCCGGGGCACCGCGGTCTCTGGAACGGTTCAAACTCCGCTGGGTCTCTGCCACGCCCTGACGTCGCTCCCTCGCCACTATCTTCAGAGCTTCAAGGATTTCATATTGAGTTCTTTCTAACCTCCTCAGGCAGAGGGACATATGGTCTTGGGCCTCTATGAAAGATTCTGGAACCAGGACTGTATGTCCTTGCGTGCCTCCCTCTAGTAGGCTACTTCCAACCCCCTCAGGGTTTTCCTCACGAACGTTAGGTCCATTCACCGAGGGATGACGATCATCCCTATCCACCGACATTGAAAAAGCACACTCATCCCTAGCAGAGTCGCCAAATGTTTGTGGTTCTTTTTGTAAACGAGGATTATGTGACTTTAATTCGGTTTAGAAAAATAGGGAAAACTGATTAGGGTGAGAGCCCAAGGTTGCTACAAAGGACGCCTTCAATCAATGAAGAATAAGAAAGAGAAGGTCCACAATTCAGTGTTCATGCCATAAGGAATCACAGTCCAAACTCTAAAGTTCTTTTTCCATATTTATGTCTATATTTCCTACTTGTTGTCTCTGTCTCAAAATGATGTTTTGTACCTAGGGCTGCAAATGAACCGAGCCGTTCATGAGCAGGTTCGGGTTCGGCTCGTTAAGAGCTCGGCTCGTGCTCGTTCGTTTAGTAAACGAACCGAGTCTGAACACAATTTTTAGGCTCGTTTAGTAAACGAGCCGACCTTGAACATTACTAAGCTCGGCTCGCCAAGCTCGTGAACAGGCTCGTCTAAGTTAAATAGTAAAATTATATCATATTTGACAAAAAAAAGTGTTCAAATTGAACAAATTATGAAGATTATTGTGAAAAAATTATAGAAATTAGGCGGTTATAACATAAAATTCATTCAAAAAAAATTATACTAGTAAAAATATGTTAAAACAGACATGCAACAACTCAATCCAGACAACTATTAGGAAGATTAATATATGTTGCACTGAAACGAGTCGTTCGTGAACAAGCTCGGGCTCGGCTCGTTAAATTTGGCGTTCGGCTCGGGCTCGTTCGTTAAGCAAATGAACCGAACTTGAACACATTTTCTAGGCTCGTTTAGTAAATGAACCGAGTTTGAACATTCTAAAGCTCGGCTCGGCTCGGTTCATTTGCAGCCCTATTTGTACCCTTATTTATACTAGTCATATTGGTTAATACTCTTTAGGTACATAGGAGCGTTGCCCCCATACCTGGGGGGCTTTTCAGGGTCCTAGGTCAGAGGAGCTCTTTGTACCCAAGGGTACTCAGTTGTTTCTAACGGGTTTTATGCCTAGGGACTAGAGTCGCATTGAATGCTGCTCTCATTAGTCACCTATTCTCAATTAATGGGATTCTTCTTGTCATGACCACCTAACTGCTTCTTTCCCCCTTGTACTAGGTTTGGTGGGAGTCATCCCTCCTTGACCAATACCTCGGCCCCAAGCCACTTTATCGCTTGATCCCCAGATTCTCGCGATGTGCCTTTGAAACCCACCAGAAAAAAGGAGGGGGGAGTAGTAACCAACTATCGCACGCGTATCAAATTGGTACCAATTCCAGGTCCCTCACAAGAGTGTCCATCCAACTGGAGTGGGGCATTTTTCACTGGGAATGAGTGGTCCTCTGATGTGAGTAGACCTGTAAACGGGTCGGATTCGGATCGGATCTGTCCTGATCCGATCCGAACCCGATAAGCTTATATTCGATCCGACCCGATAACCCGATGGATTTTTACTTTATTGATCCAAATCCGAATTTGTTAATTTTCGGATATCCGATCCGATAACCCGATCCGATTAAGTAAAAAAAAAATATACAAAAAATTATTATTATTATTTTTTTATTTTTATGTTATTTTTTAAGAATATTAAACACTAAATTATATATTTTACAATCAATGCTTATAATACATGACTATAAAAACATAAAAATGAAAAAGCGAAAAAAAATTTGAAATATAATTAAGTATATTATTTAATATTTACATATTAATAACATAATATAAATGTGTATATATAAAATTAATCGGATCGGGTTATTATCATATCGGATTAGGCAAATCCAAATCCAATTTGTTAAGGAATCGGATTATCGGATTCAGATCGTATTCGGGTTAGCGGATTTTTTTTCCAATCCAAATCCGGCTAATCGGATCGGATTCAGATCGGATTCAGGTCAAAATCCAATCCATTGACTGAGCCCATAATTCTCACTGAAGTCTCCCCTCCTCCAGGGTGGGCCCAAAAGCCTACTAAAAGCATTCTTGGCCTATCAGATTGGGCCATGAAAATGGATGGGTTGGCCGTTCCCAATTGTGATATTAACACCTTTATTCATGCAATACAATGAGGGGAGAGAGGTTTGCAGCTTTGGTCTATTTAGGTTGTCGCTAAGAGAAAAGGATTCGACTGATCTTTTGTGTTGTTTCATGTTTATACTTGGAATAAATGATAATATTAAAGGGTTGTGTTTTATTGGGTTGTGTATCCAAGAAAACAATATAATTATCTTAAATGCGCCTGTGTAGTGAGGGAAAAAATTTATATGATTCAAGAAACTAATCTAAAAATCAATCAAATATATTTTATTATATGTATGTTGGTGTGGGTATGTGCATCGCTCTGTTATCTCTCTTTTTTGGGGATTGTAATTGGGGGCAATTTTGGAATATAAGAAAAATATTCTTTAATTTAACATTGCCTAATAGTTGACTAACAGAAAATATGAAAAATAGGATCAATGTGTAATAATTTTTCAAAAAAGGACTAATGTCAAAATACTCGAGTAAAAAAAAAACTTGAAATTTTAAATTGAATTTTTTGTGTTATATAATCTAAACTTGTAAAATATAATATATAGTAGTAATTAATTTATTACTTGCGAGTGCGACCGAGCCAGCGCAGTGAGCACTAGCGAGAGAGCTCTAATAAGCTTGGCTTTTTGAAGGTTTTGGGTTTCTTTGGACTCTTTGGCAGTGAGAGAGAGAGATTCGCAGATGTTTTATCCTTGGCGGAATATCTGAATCTATTGAATTCCTCATTCTCCCACGGCTATGGAAGCAGGTAAACACATACATAAACTCTAAACTTGTTTCTTTCTAAACCCTAAGACTTGTTCTCTTTCGACTCTCAGTCTCAGACGCTGCTATTTACTAGATATGTTACTCAATCCACTCTTTTTTCTTTAGATCTTTCCATTTGTTCCTTTAATTTTTTAAATTGTGTGTTTATTATTGACAACATTACTCTTTATCAATATTTGGCTGCACTTCACCAAATTATAAAGAATTGAATATGCACACTATCTACAATCGATGATTCTGAGCTATGTTGTTCTCTCTTCTGACCAACCAATTCATCTATCACTACATTAGGGTTTCATATATATATATATATATATATATATGTATATAATCTGCTTTATTTTGCTTCTTTCGCTGTTTGAGGAATCAGAAACTTGTATTTGACATGTTCCAGTTGCTATTTGTATAGAATAATTCAACTTTCATCTGCTGACAAAACTGGAAATTAAGAATCTGAGTGTTTATGATGGAAAAATCATACATTTCATCTACCCGGAATCATACTCTTATTTTATAAGAGGATTGGAAAATATATTTATCGCCAATTTAGTATACTGCTGTACAATATGTGTTTCTCACATTCTCTTTGTCTAAAAGGCTTATCAGGTGACTTACGTTTTCTGCTATTCATCATTATTCTTACATGTGTTTCACTACTCATAATCCTTGTACAGAAGCAACAACACTGAGAAACAAAAAGAAGAAAAAACAAGGGTAGTAAACTCTTCTTAATACTTCTTTGGTTTTCCTCGAGTGCACTGGTATTCCTCCCTATGATTGCGGGCGTACTCTGGATTCATGAATCTCTGCTTTTTGAGAGAATCTTTCGTTATTTGCAGATCAACCCTTGGGAGGATCAGCAATGTTAAACTCTTTAATCTTATAAGAATACCGAAAATTGCTGAATTATTAACCTTCTAAGCTTCCTACTTCTAGTTAAACATAGTTAAATTTCATAACATACATGGTTAGTTTTCTAAGACAATGAACCTTAAAAACAATCACTTGTTGTTGGCTTTGGAACTTTCTTTAAAAGTGTTCTCGCTCTCAAGCTAATTTCACAATAAATTGTCTCCCATTCTCGCTCTCTTTCCCGGCTCCTGGTTTTGCTCTACACTTGAGCCACTCAGGTTCTTTCTTATCATTGTTCTTCTTCTTTATGTCCTTAAAAATTTTGGTCCCTATGTCTCACCAGTGTAATTCTTAGTTTCTGACAATCCCATTAATACAGGTGGAAAGATGCTTCAAATGTTCAAAACAAAATGAAAAAAAATCAGCATCAAGAAAGCTGCTATCCTGATTGTTTGTTTCCTTTTCTTTCTCCTCAAGATTTTAAGTCTTAGTAGCTATTTATTCCTCCAAATTTGTGTTTAATGCCAACAAAATTTTTAAAGCAAAAACATTTAATGAATAAACCACAACAAAAATTTACACGCCCAACTTATCTTACCCACTTTAAGACTACATCGACGACCAAGGGGCTTTGGTGTTTGCTTGGCTACAATGGATGGATAAGTGATGCAGGAGAGTGTAGTGAAAGTAGTTAGACCCACTAGTATGAAAGAGACAATTTGCAATACAAACTTAATTTTATTCAATAATCAAAGGGTGCCTTCCATATTACCTATGCCAATTAACATATAGGCAAATCTGAAAACATAAAGTCTAAAATGGCTACTACCATATCTATTAAAATCATATAGATAGTCAAGCACGGCTGCCATGAGCCCTAGAAAATGTTATACCGAATCTATGTGCAATTCTCCTACAATCCTACAAATAGCCAAGAAGCGATGCCATGAGCCTTAGGAAAGCGACTATTATACAACTTAAAAGAAGGTCTGCCCTAGAGAAAGGGGCTGCTATAGAGCTAAGAAGTCTACCATACAGCCTTCCTCCATCAATCTCCCTGACCAAAAAGAACTCTTCTCCGAAGAGTAAATTTAATGGTACTGATCTTTATCTGGACGCCTTTCCATTAAACAAGATAGAAAAATATTTTCAAGATTTGCAACATTGTCATGAAACAAACTAATCTCTGAGGACTTGAAACGGATGTATCGACTCCTGATCACACGTCCAAAGGTGAACTTAGAATTCCTAGGCTCAAATAATGCTACAAATAAAATATTCTCTCAATCAGAATTATGCATCTATTTTGGTCTCCAACTGCAACTTTTTTCCCAACAACGAAAGATGACTCTACAAGAGAAGGTAACTCCTGCATGTTATCTCTAGTCTCTTGAGGCATATCAACAGATAACAGGTTGCCATTTGAATGTTCTTCTAATACTTAACGTTTTGGAGATGTAATCAAACTGCTCTTCCTGGGTTGAAGAATAAGTGTACAGTTGTTATGGGGCTGTGATCCTTGTTAACTCACTAAGACATGAGGCCACTGCAACTCTAGCATCAGAATCTGAATGCTCTAACAGTTCTTAGACAATTAAAGCTTTCAATATTGGAGTGCAGCTTGCATTGAATAACACTGGTCTTGATGTACCTTGCAAAGGAAGTGATCAACTTTGCTAAGTCAACAAAGGAGTTCATTGATTGAGGATGGAGGTTGATGAAGTCAACTTCCAATGCTCAAAAGTTGTTGCTCCAACTCTCTTTCTATAGCTCTTTGTGTTTTCCTTTCCTCTTCACACCCTTATTGACGTATCTTTGTGGGAATTTCAGGCTCTAAATAACTTCTTAGGCATGTGATAGTGTCAATATTTTGCTTAGGATGAAGCCACTGTGGAAGACAAGGAAATAGTGCCAACCATGCTGGCGAAGAAGATGGGTCAAATAAGCACTAGTTTAAATGCAATCATCTTTTATACTCCCTTTGTCCCAAATTATAGGTCCATTTTTCCTCTTTACCTTGTCCCAAAATAAGTGTTCACTTTTGAAAAGTCAAAGCACTTTATTTGGTCAATTTACCAATTTAACCTTCAACCATTAAAGTTATAAAACATATACACTATAAACCATCACATCACTATGGTGGGACCATGGATAAAATTGGTATTTCATTCACTAACACTACAATAAAAGTCATCATCTTAAAAAGTTGGATTCCCCAAAGTGAACCTATAATTTGGGACGGAGGGAGTATTGTTTTTCCTTAAGCAACATCAGGCATTCAGAATGGAATACACCAAGGATAATTGTCTCATCATCAAATGAAGGACTAAGGATGGATTGTAAATATGCTTCAGATTCTAGAGCCATGAAGTGTGGATTTTATTAATGTACAAAATTTCATATTATGTACATATCTTTGTAGATACTTCATATAAGTTGCCTAGTTAATCCTCCACTTATGAAGAAGGGGTAGGATCTTTTGTGAAAAAATGCATCATATTGGAGGAAACAAAAAGGGTGGGTGTATTTAGCATTCCTCTCCTTTTCCTTAATAGGAAACCACCTTAAAAGGGTGTGTTCGGCTTTGACCTCCTGTGTAAATAAATAGATTTATGGAAATTATAGAAACGGGTAACCCCAATCCTATGAAGAGGAAGCAATTACTTTCTTTTTGAACAAAACAAAAAGAAAAACTCTTGTATCACCCAGTTGGATTTCCTTTAAGGAATCATTAGGTTTTAAAAAATCCTTAGTAGCTGTACATAAAACATGCCTTGTGTTTGGTACATTCCACCCTCCCACTCCCCCTCTCCACTGTTTCCCTCTTAACATGTTTTATATATATATATATATATAAAAACCTCAGCTAATTGGGTCAGTGACCTTTTGTTTTAGCTTTGTAACTAACTTGAATAAAGCCTTCACGTCTTTATACTCTTGACAGCATAACCTTGCAATGCTTGCATTAAGTTCAACCCTTCATCTCTGAAGCACTGGGGCTTTCTTACAGAGAACATCATGTCACATGTTTTCCAAGTGGATGACATATATTGTCTGTCTACTTGTCTGTGTATAGCGTCACTGTGTGATTGGTCAATTGATGATGAATCTTCTAAAAATAGATTTGTGTCAGTTCCAGAATCCCAAGTCTTCTTCAGCTCACATTCATAATGCTAGGAAGTGTCACTAATCACTATGCCAACTTGGCAGTGGAATTCTAGGCCCATGGTTGGGCAATCTTCTCGGAAGACTTTTCAAGGACACATTTGAGATGTATTACTTTCTTTGTGGTGGAGCAGATCTTGTGCATCTTTCACTTGGTTGAGTGAAATGTTGGTTTCCTTTCATACGTATGTATGCAAAAGACCAATGTGGACAATGGTAATGGTATTGGTAATGCTCTTCCATGGTGATTTCGAGGTCAGAGCGTCAAAACAGGAAACAACCTCTCCGCATGCAGAGTTGAGGCTGTGTCCTCTCAAGAGCACTCAATGGCTGTAGTCTCGTGCACAGGGCTAGCCAGCCTAGCCCAAGCCTATTGGCTAAATTTTACTTATTTATTTATTTTTCTTGCTTATGGGATTTATATTTTAGGCTACAGTGATAGTTTAGTGTCTTCTCAATGGTTGCTTTTTTCCATGTTATTTCTTACTACACTTTACTTTTAAACCTCATAAAAGTGATCCTGTAAGAAGAAATTCCAATATATCAGCTGACTTTTCTATTTTATGACCGCACTACTTGTGATAGGTGGATCCCCAAACTGTGAATCAGCAGGTTCTGGGACAAAAAAGTCCAGTGCTTCATCAGGTAATAGGTCTTGGAATCGCGAGGAATTTCTCCGTAGGTTTCTGAACAGTGAAACTTTGACTGCTAACCTTGAGGAATGGTTTGAAGAAATAGCAAAAATATCAGCACACAGAACACCGGTCTTCGACGTTCCTTTTGAGTTGATTGATCTTCAAAAGTTTGACTATGCTTTGGAAGGCGTCTGCTTTCAGCAGCTGATTCGGATGCCCAGTGCTGCAACATCTGGTGCTGTGGAAGCTACTGCTTACCTTGCTATTGAAGATTTTCTACATGCAAGCATAAAGGGCTTGTGGGAAGCATTCTGGAGTCAGGATGCGCCAATGCCTTTCAATGTTGCCTGTCTTTATGATGCTAACTTAAAATTCTACCAGGCTGAGAAGGCAGTTGCTAATGGGAAACTTGGAGGTCTATGTGCTACAGGTATTATGCTAAAAAACCCTAGACATCCACAGGGGAAGTGGGATGATATTCTTCAAATAGCACTTTTGAGGCCTGGTATTGGGAGCCTTGCAGTGGAGAGCAATCAGAAGCCTTCTCTCTCTGTTATAGGTGAAACTTTATTCTTTGCCCTTCGTATATTATTAGCAAGAAGCCTCAGCCGATCGAATATTCCTCAGAGTTCAAATTCCGTTTTCGTTCTACTCATTGATTCTCAATACGGTGGGGTTGTAAAAGTGGAAGGTGATGTGAATAAATTGGAGTTTGATGTGAATAATGTATATGAATGTGCTGTTGAATGGATAAAAAGTTATTCAAAAGTTTCAGTTTCCCCTGTTGATAGGATCTGGAACAAACTTGGAAATGCCAATTGGGGAGATATTGGTGCTCTACAGGTACTTTTTGCAACCTTCCATTCTATCACACAATATGCTGGAATGCCCACACACACTGTTGAAGATTTAGCTGCCGACCACAGTTCTCGTCTACAAACGAGAAGAATCGAACGGCAGTTGGGTGATACCAGAATGAATGAAAATGGTTTGTTCCGGTTCCAGCAGCGCAGTGTTTCCCCGGAAATTGTTGAAATACAGGAGGAATCCATCAAAGTGGAATCTGAAAAGTTAATGACGCTAGAAGTTGGATCTGTTCTGTGGTTGGAGGATTCAAACTGGCAAAAGGGTTATCAAATTAATGAAGTTCTAAATGATGGTGAAATTCCATACTATGTTGCATCTTCTGTTGAAAATCCGGGTAAGGCTCTATTTCTGTATGTTGGTTCACATCCTTCTCTATTGGAACCAGCGTGGGAAGATATGAAGTTATGGTATCATGTTCAGAGGCAGACCAAAATATTGACTGTTATGAAACAGAAAGGATTGTCTAGCAAATATTTGCCTCAATTGAATGCATCTGGCAGAATAATTCACCCTGGCCAGTGTCTGAGGCCCAGTTCGGGTGGAAATTGTGACCACCCTTGGTGTGGGACCCCGATTCTTGTGACCAGCCCAGTTGGCAAAACAGTAGCTGATATGGTAAGAGTTAACCGTTTTAGTGCAGATGAGGCTATTAGATGTTGCCGTGATTGTTTATCTGCACTTTCAACGGCTGCTTCTGCTGGAATCCGGCATGGAGACATCAGGCCTGAGAATGTTATCTGCATGAGGTCTGGTTTGAGGCAGCCTTATTTTGTCATTGTTGGATGGGGGCATGCGATTTTAGAAGAGAGGGATCGCCCAGCAATGAATTTACATTTTTCATCCACTTATGCCCTTCAGGAGGGGAAGTTGTGCTCGGCTTCAGATGCAGAGAGCCTGGTTTATTTGCTTTATTTTTCTTGGGGTGGGGAGTTTCCTGATTTGGATTCAGTTGAGGGGGCACTGCATTGGAGAGAAACCTCTTGGTCCAAAAGGTTGATCCAGCAGAAGCTTGGGGACATTTCCGCCGTCCTCAAAGCATTTGCTGATTATGTTGACAGTCTTTGTGGAACACCATATCCTATGGATTATGATATTTGGTTACGAAGGTTGAGGAGACATGTTCATGAGGAAGAACATGGGAAGGAAATTGACACATCAGTTTAAGTTAATTGTGTTATCTGCAGTTGTAGAAGTGAGCCCCTGAAGACCCACGTTACGAGCACTTGGGAGACTGCAATGGTTCAGTAAGTATGTAAGTTGTATCTTCTTGTATAAAAATGATTGGATAATTTCTTTGGGGGGTAAATGCTCCGTAATGCAGTTTCTATCTTTTGAAAATGGTTGAGTTGGGAGTCATGGACCAACTAGCATTACGATTATTACTTGATTACAGTTTCAGCTTCAATTTTCTACCTAGACGAGCCACTCTTTCAGAGGAAGATCATATTTATGGTCCTTGGCTTGGATTTACTGAACCACCTGGTGTTAGAGAGTTGTTATAAATTATTCTTGATTGCAAATGTAATGAGTTGTTATAG
This sequence comes from Cornus suecica, assembly GCA_963922005.1. Classification (NCBI taxonomy): domain Eukaryota; kingdom Viridiplantae; phylum Streptophyta; class Magnoliopsida; order Cornales; family Cornaceae; genus Cornus; species Cornus suecica. The sequence goes on from OY998242.1 coordinate 80,113, forward strand.
AGATCTTTTATGGACTGCCGGTATGTCTTGTAAAGATTAGAGCTGTTCAGTGTTCAAAAATTTATAGCTATGGCTGTCCTGTTCACAAGGTTACTCAACTTGTGTGGCTTCTCCTTTTGTAAATGGGTCACTTTTGTGATCATGTGGTACATATGATTCTACTTTTTGTTTCTCCTATAGAAATTAAAATTAAAATTTTGTTTTTCTAAGAAACGAAAAGGGTTCGGAACACAGGCCCTCAGGAATTCAGATGTTGATAAATGCCAAAACAATTTGTTCGAAGAAACTGATAGATGTAAGAATTCTTTGTTGACTGATCTACAATTGCTTTTGATTGACAAATTTTTTGTACAAATTGAGGATAAAAAACCATACGGATTAAGTACCACATTTATGCAAACAAAATAAATTCAAATGTTTGTGTGTAATTAAATTTTCAGGGGTATATAGTGGTGGTGTAGGATTTTCAACATTATTGTAGATGTTTTCAAACACATTTAAATCTACTTGTTTCACTCATATATATTGGGTTGGAAAATAGAATAATGTGGATATGGGACAGTTGGGATACAAATTAGTATTAAAATTTCTGGTACTGAGTATTTCTGACGAAAGAGATTTTTTTATTATATACATATATGTGTATATATATATATATATACATACTAGTTTCCTTACGATATTGAGATTTTATAATTACATGTACTGCACAGTAGATTATTCATTAAATTATCAATTTCAAAATTCTTAATAATTCCTCTCAACTTTGTAAAAAAATTCTTAACTTGCGTTTCTGTCAATTAGTATTAGAGAAAGTGTGATGGAAGACTAATGCTTATAAGAACCACCCCTTTGGCGAGGATGATATTTTTGGGGACGTAATTAGTGTTAAAAATTGAGAGTCTTTAAGTAGGCGGAAGGGAAATTGTTGGAGCTGTAATAAACAATTAAATTAATGGAGTTGAGATTGGGTAATTCCCATTAATCCTATGGGTTGATTGGACACAAATAATAAAAGAGTAAATTATACTTACATTTTTTCGAGATATAATATATTATATTTGCACCTTTTATTTTTGAAATAATTACAGTGTTGACTCTCTAGTTGTGAAATGACTTATTTATTCATGACTAGTTGAGGGTATTCTAGATATTTCATCTCTAAAAAAGTGATGGCTATAGGGTATTTGTTACAATTTATAAATTTGAGGGAGTCTAGTTATAATTATTCAAACAATAAATGGTGGGGTGTAATATATTATATCTTGAGAGAGTGTAATTGTAATTTATCATACAAAAATGATAATATTGCAGAAGCCGCTTTTGGCTTTCTGAATGTAAAAGTTATTTTGGATAGTGTTTGACAAAAAATTTAAAAGAATTTTTGGACCTTGGAAGAGCGTTTTAAAGAAGTTAAGGAGTACCGGTTTCTCAAAAAGGCTTATGCTTCTCTTCTTCTTCTGTAGAAAGTTGGAAGCAAAAGCTATGCCAAACGAGGCCAATGCCATTTTAGGGAATTCAACTTTTTAAGATATTGTATTGGTAATGAATGAAATATCAACTTTACCCTTGGTCCCTAGGAATGACAATGGGGCGGGTCGGGGCGGGGATCCCTAACCTCATTCCCGAACTCGCCCCCTTTTTGTCCCCCCCGAACCTACCCCGCCCTCGAATTTTATTTTTTATTTTTTGCCCCGCCCTGCCCCGTGCTCCGGTATTATATTTTTATATAAAAAAACTATATAATATATATTACAATAATATATATGTAAAATATATATATATATATTTTTTACCTTTTTATATAAAAAAATTATATCTTAAACATATATATATATATTATAATATATATATAACAGAGGCGGGGCGGGGGTAACCCCGAATCCAACGGGAATTTTTTTTTTGTTCCATTTCTATCCCCATTTATGTAATCAGGTCCCCATACTCAAGCTAAATGGGACGAGGCGGGGCGGTTCCTCATCGGGGCGGGTATTATTGTCATCCCTATTGATCCCATCATAATAATATGATGAATTGTTATGTAAATAATTTTGGAAGAAAAAAAATAATAAAATTAAACATTTATTTTGGAACAAATGAAATAATAACCGGGAATTGATATTACTTGTATCAGATGAGCCCGAAGAGAAGGGCGTGTGGACAAATTCAAATAAGTGTACGCATGTACAAGAGTAGAGCACGTATAAATGCGCTGTGCGCACGTCTTCAACAGCAGCAAGGAGTCAAAAACAAGATTTTACATTATTAATATTAACTTAAGTAAGTATTAGTGAAAGTACTATTTAAATCTAATTAAATTAAATTAAATATATAACCCGCAGCAGCTACAAACTTGAAAGTTCCGCCGTAGCTGCTGGTGTCGTTTGGCAGATGAGAGAGTGTCTGTATGTATATGTTTGTGTGACTTTTAGCTAGAGAGGGAGATATATATATATATATATGTATGTATCTACACAGAGAGAGAACAAGGTGGAGTCTTCTTGGGTTAATCGTCTGAGACAGAAAAAGGTGGATACAGAGAGAGCAGAAGCAGCTGGTTTTCTGACACCTCCTCCTTCCACACAACCACCTTCTTCCCTCTGGTTTGAACTCATTTCTCTCTCTAATTTCTGATATAACTAGACCCAGAAATCCTTATCCCATCAATTATATACTATGTATCTATCGAAAAGAATACATTGCTTTTGATTTCTAATATCTTCTTTCCCAAATGGAATAGTAGGAGAAGAAGAAACATGTTATAATCATCGGAGACATTCAAATTGGGGTCCATCTTCTTCTACAATCAGTCTGACCTAATGGCTCAAAAGAAACCAAGACCCAAGAGGCTATATCAAGTTTGGAAAGGGAGCAATGTAACTCTCTCTCTCTCTCTCAATTGCCTATATTAATATAAACTCCGTTCGTCCTGCAACAAAGATTATCTCAAGCATACTTGTTCTATTGCTTCTTCTTAACCTTTCAAACACAACATTTTAATTTGGGTAAGATGAGTGATGATAATACATGTGTTTGTAAAGTCCTTTTCATAATACCATTGGAAAACATTTTGACATGATCCGTTGAACAAGTTCTTGTTATTATTATTATGATCATATTATGTTTGTTATTACTATTATATATATTTTTATGTTTTCAGAGATTCTCTCTTGGGGGAAGATTGATCTTTGGTCCCGATGTGGCATCTCTGTTTTTGTCCATACTCCTAATTGCAGGCCCTGCAATAGCTTTCTGTATAAAAGTCTACTGCCTTCATTGGTATCCCGTACTTATTGTGGGGTTAGTCCTCACTCTTTTGGTAAGTAATGTTAATTTCATTCTACCTTCCAGTTGTTTGTTTCATAGAGGAAATATATATATATATATATATATATATATATATATATATAGGTAATTAGTGCAAAGACAGCTTGTTTCCCCAATCAGATAACCCTTTTAATGATCAATTTCCACATAAGCACGACACTCTGTTACCTCATATGAAGTGAACGATCTCAAAGGTTATACTATATTTAAATAGGAAGAAATATGAATATTTCATTAACCCCTTAAGTTATACACTATGATCACCTTGACTGAAGAAAAGAGGCAAGAAAGTGCTCAGCAATTTCAAACATGGATTTCAATTTGAGAGGCATGTGAAAATGAAATGCTCATGTTCTGTGCTTGATGGAATTCGGAAAAGTATACTTTTTGTGAGGACCTAATGACATAGGTTGGCCTATCTCGTAACAAAAGCCTGTTCACAGAATTCTTTTTTATTTTGCTCATTTTGAGAAAATTGATTGCCGCCTATTGTCCATTCAAGATGACTTGTGAAGATGTCACAACAAGGAAGAGCGTTTTCATCATCAATTCGGTCCCCATTTGCATCCAATATGCTAAGAGTCTTTCTTCGGTCAATCTGGCTAACAATAAAATATGCCAAGTCTTGTTCATCTTCAGCCAGCCATTTAACATGAGAATCTGTTTGAGGAACCACTCCTCCACCTAGGCAAGCTCCAAGTAATTGTGGATTTAAGCTTTCTCTTGCGCTCGAAGTTGCTCGGATTGAGGGTCACTATCAAGATGAGATTGGCATGCATTGAGCTCCTGTTCTGCAAGCTAGGTTCTTTAAGATATGTGGATATACTGCTTCTAGTTCAGGTCTCTATTCGTACTTTATCAATCCGATGGGTGACAATCCTCCCCTTTATAAGGGTAAATCAGTTATTGCTCCATTTGTACCAAGAAAGTTCCAACCTACGTCCCATTCTTCTCCTCTCATTCTCTCACCCGTCCTATGTCAGTATGGTAATTTGTTTTTATTTTTATAAGAAAGTCAGTGTGGTATTAGAGCAAAAGATCCGAAAGTTCATAGCACAGATAATGGACCATAGCCACAACTTTTACTACTTACTAAACAAAGAGAACTTAAATACTAAATTACTAAAATATCCTAAAATCAAAACATTACTAAAATTAAATAATACATAAAAATCAACCCTAATTATCTATCCTTGCTCTGTCTCCAAGCATAGAAGTGAAACACGTGCACTTCAAGTTCTTTGGTCACATCCCGTTCTCCATCGATTCCTCTTGTTTAAGGCTTGTGCCCATGGGACTTCCCTTGCATTCTTTGTTCCATTATGTAAAATTTTCCTTTATCAAAATAATAAATAAATAAGTAGATAAATTATCACAAGCATCAAATGTTAATTGGTGTAACATTGTTGGCCACTCACATTTTGGATTTTAATGGAACTTCAGTGAGGGCATAAGTATGCATGATATATTTGATTGCATGCTCTCAATTAGTTTTGCAATTGCCAATATATTTGGAGAGATAAGAGGAGGATGGTGATCTTATCAGGGGATAGAATGCAGGTGGGCTTGGGGTTTGAATATTTACTTGGAAGGGTTGAGATGAAATTTTCGAACACTTCAGATTTTGTGTTAGGGACAGTAGTTGAATACCCTTTTGGGAGGATATTTGGTGTGGTGAATGACCTTCTGCTGTCACTTTTGCAAGACTCTTCAGAATTGCCTCGAAAGACATGCTTTCATAATTGCTTTGCTATAGGCTTGATAGCGGTAGATTGTCTTGGATGTTAGGTTTGAAGACATTTTTAGGATTGAGAGGTTGAGCCGGGCGTTACTTTTTGTGAGGTGCTTTATCGTCAAGGTATTTTGGGCAGTGTTCTGGATGCTTGGGTTTGGGCTATTTCTGCCCAAGTTTTTTTTTTTTTTAATTTCTTTTACTTATGAGATGTAATAGGGATTCTCCTCTTAAGGTGGATCTCTTTGTATAGACTTCTGTGATGGGGAATGTCCGAGGATGAACTAAAGTGGAGAAGGCAGGTGGTGGTCATTGGTTGTTGTTTTTGCTTGAGAGCTGAGGAAATGGTTGGTCACCTTCTGTTACAGTACCCAGTGGATCGTGATTGTTGGGCTTTGTTATTAAGCTTGTTTGGGGTCGCGTGGGTTGTGCCCAATTTCGCAAGAGGATTGATCTATGTTAGTTGAAGTTATGTTAGGTAGCCTAACTAGTGTTAGTTAGGCAACCTAACTAGTGTTAGTTGAAATTGTGTTAGACAGCCTAACTAGTGTTAGTTGAAGTTGTGTTAGGCAGCCTAACTTGTGTTGTTAGGCTGCCTAACTTATGATGACTAGTATGTTGTAAATCCCTATAAAAGGGATGTGTGTGTATGTTGTTTTAAGTATCCCATTATCTTCTTCACAACTACAACTATATCTCTCTCTCTCTTTCTCCCTCTATATTATCTAATTTACATGGTATCAGAGCCTAAAGATCATCTATTTTGATCGGTCTTTTCTCTTCTTCTCTTTTTTTTTTTTCTTTTTCCTTTCCTTTTCTTCTTCTTCTTGAATCTATGGATTTCTAGATGATTTTGTGGCATATAGTCACATGAACAAGGAAAGGCTGACCTAGAAAGTGTCGGTCGGGCAGTAGTGACCTAGAAGGTGTCGTCTACAAGTTTTTCATTGGCGATCCAGAAGGTATGTTTCAGATTTTCAGATTGCTATAATTTGAAAAATCTGCTCTTTTCCAAGGCTACTCTCTTTATTTCTAGCCCAATTCAGTTATTTGTATGATGACTGAGGTTTCATCAAATACCTCTGGCCCTGGAGCTATTTCATAACTAATTTCCACCTCCACTAGATTAGGGGATGAGAAACTCGAAGGTGTTGCAAATTTTCAGATGTGGAAGAAAACGGTGCTTGTCTCCCTTAAGGGTATGGCAAAGGCACGTTATCTTACAAATGATTCTCCACCTAAGGATGATCCTACCTATTCTTTATGGGAGGTTGAGGAAAGTCGGATCTTTGGTTTGTTACTCAACTCCATGGATAGGAAAGTCAGAGGAATGATTACTAATTGTGATTCAGTTAAACAAGAATGGGTGAGGTTGAATATATTATATTCAAACACTAATAATTTGTCTAGAGTTTGTGATTTGTTAAGTAGCATCTTTCGTCTAGATCAGAATCAAAGGTCAATATCTGATTATTTTTCTGAGTTTTAGAGTCTATTTGACGAATTAGGTGCTTTATGGCTAATACATACCACCCAAGATTAGATGTTGGCACAACGAGAGTAGCTAGGAGTTATGTGCTTACTATCTAGCATGGATGCAGTCTTGGAACCTGTACGTAATCAAATTATCTCGGAGAGAGTATCACTCATTATTCCTGAAGTTTATAATCGCTTGAGTCGGGTTACACGACATGGATCCGTTCATAATGGGGATAAATCTACCCTATTATCCTATTCAGGAACTCGTGGTGGGAGGAACACACGTGGACATGGGGGCCGATGAGGTCGTGATGGTGGAAGGGACACTCGAAAGTGTCATCATTGTGGACTACAAGGTCATTTAATTCAGAATTGTTGGAAGCTTCATCGTCAACCACAACATCAGAAAATGGCCCATGCAGTGGCTCCTATTATTCCCGAATTTGATGGTTTTTCAGCTCCGGCAAGGAAGATGGTTGAGATGACATATGAAGAATATGTTAGATACAGTCAGTTTACATCGTCACCATCTTTCTCATTATCCACAACCACCTTTATCCAGACAGGTAATCTAGTTGCATTCGTGGCGACTTCTCATCCCACTTGGGTCATTGACTCTAGTGCATCTGATCACATGACCGGAGCGTCAGGTATACTATCTTCATATAGACCTGCCACTCAGCCTACTGCGGTTTCTGTGGCAAATGGATCATGTAATGGGTCTGTTCATCCTAGCTCTTCTTTTAACCTCTTGTTTGTTAGTAAGATTACACAAAAGTTAAAATGCTCGGTTATTTTTTAACATGATCATTGTATTTTTCAGGATCTTGTGACGAGGAAGACTATTGGTAGCGAACTTGTTAAAGGGGGCATCTATGTTTTGGATAACGCACCAACATTTGCTGCCTGCTCCAGCGTGTCTTCCACAGTATTCGATGTTCATTGTTGGCTTGGTCACCCATCTATGTCCATTTTGAAGAAGTTATGTCCTAATTTGGAGTCCATACTTCCAATTCACTGTGAGTCATGTCAATTTGCCAAACACCATCGAGTCTCTTATTTTCCCAGAGTCAATAAACGAGAGTCCGTTCCCTTTTCCCTTGTTTATTCTGATGTTTGGGGACCTTGCCCTGCGGTCTCCAAGTTAGGTTTTTGGTATTATGTTACTTTTGTTGATGATCATTCACGGGTGACATTTATCTATTTAATGAAGAATTGTTCAGAATTATTCTCTATATTCAAAATGTTTTGTGCTGAAATTTGTACACAATTCTTTACTAGTGTTCGATGTCTCCGAAGTGACAATGGCAGGGAATATTTTTCTGACCCATTTAATAGCTTTATGGCCAAAAATGGGATACTTCATCAATCATCATGCTCGGATACTCCTCAACAAAATGGCGTTGCTGAACAAAATAATAGACATATCATGGAGGTAGCACGTGTTCTTTCGTTCCAAATGAAAGTACCGAAGATTGTCTGGAGTGAGGCGGTTCTTACAACCTGTTATTTGATCAACAGGATGCCATCATCAGTTCTTCAGGGATAAATACCACATACGGTATTGTTTCCCACACAGGAGTTATTTCCTCTTCCTGGTCGGATATTTGGGTGCATTTGTTATGTTTGTGATGTTCGACCTCAGGTGTCTAAATTGGATCCTAAGGCATTGAGATGTATTTTTCTTGGCTACTCTAGAGTTCAGAAAGGCTATCGGTGTTTTACCCTAGATCTAAATCGGTTTGTTATATCTCGTGATGTCACCTTCCATGAGTCATCCCCTTATTATTCACAGTCCACAAAGTCCACCACTACAGAGTCCTCCCCACAGTATGATGATGATTTCCTCATCAATCGTGTCACCTAGGCATATCCAGTCCTCTCCACTACATGCCTCAACTTCAGATTCTTTCTATGGTCAGACATATTCTCGTCGTCAACATATAGATGCTCCTCCTGAGACCGCCCCTATCGAGCCAGTCAACTCATCACCGGATACTGCAACACCAAATCTTGTAAATGATATTCCTATTGTTGTTCGCAAAAGTCATTGCTCTTGTAGAAATAATCCGTTGTATGTAGATTCTTTTAAGGGATTATCTGCTACTAACCAGTCATTGATCTCAACATTTAGTACATTAGAGCCTCCTAAGACTGTTCGAGAGGCTATTAGTGATGCAAGGTGGCAGCAAGCTATGCAAGAGGAGATGAATGCTTTGGAAGAAAACAAGACTTGGCAGCTTGTGTCGCTGCCACCTGGCAAACAAGAAATTGGTTGCAAATGGGTGTACATAGTTAAAGTAAATCAGGATGGATCCTTGGCTCGACTAGTGGCCAAAGGTTATTCACAGACGTATGGAGTTGATTATTTTAATACTTTCTCTCCTGTTGCAAAAATGGCCTCGGTCCGTTTATTGATCTCATTGACGGCAGTTCGTCAATGGCCCCTCCACCAGTTGGATGTCAAGAACGCCTTTCTTCATGGCGATTTAAATGAAGAAGTTTACATGGAGCAACCTCTAGGGTTTGTTGCTCAGAGGGAGTCTGGGCAAGTTTGTAAGTTACGTCGCTCTTTATACGGGTTGAAGCAATCCCCTCGTGCCTGGTTTGGCTGGTTCAGCTCGGTGGTTCAAGACTTTGGTACGATCCAATGTGGAAAGGATCATAGCGTCTTTTATAGACATTCAAATGCTGGTTGTATCATGTTAATTGTCTATGTAGATGACATTGTTATTACAGGAAATGATGATCATGGTATAGTATCTCTCAAAAAACTCCTCAAAACTCATTTTCAGACAAAGGACTTGGGGACATTAAAATATTTCTTGGGAGTAGAGGTTGATCGAGGAAATGAGGGTATTTTCCTTTTTCAACGTAAGTACATATACGATGTGCTAATGGATGCAGACTTGATGAATGCAAAGCGATTGAGACACCTATGGAAGCTGGTGTGAAACTAATGCCGGAAGATGGTGATATTTATTCTGAGCCAGAAAAATATCGAAAGATGGTTGGGAAGCTGAATTATCCTGCCACTATGACTCGCCCTGACATTGCTTTTGTAGTTAGTGTTGTGAGTCAATTTATGTCAGATCCGCGAGTACCTCATTGGAATGTTGTGGTACGTATCCTGAAATATTTGAAATCTGATTTTGGAAGGGGTCTACTATTTTGTAATTATGGACATTTCAAATTGGAGAGTTATCTGACGCGGATTGGGCAAGATCACCTATTGATAGGAGATCTACTTCAGGTTATTCAGTATTTGTGGGAGGTAATTTGATTGCCTGGAAGAGTAAGAAGCAAGATGTTGTGGCACGATCAAGTGCAGAAGCAGAATATCGAGCTATGGGGTTGGCGACCACTGAAATCATGTGGACCCAACAAATTCTAACTGAGCTAAAATTGGATGGACAACAACCTGCAAGACTTTGGTGCGATAATCAGGTTGTTATACATATTGCTACGAATCCGGTCTTCCATGAGCGAACTAAACACATTGAGATAGATTGTCACTTCATTCGTGAAAAGATCCAGAAAGGCATAATCACTCTAAATCATGTCAAGACAATCGAACAGCTTGCTGACATATTTACCAAATCTCTAGTGGGACCAAGGGTACGATATATTTGTAACAAGCTGGACATGGTCGATACTCATGCTCCAGCTAGAGGGGGAGTGTTAGTTGAAGTTATGTTAGGTAGCCTAACTAGTGTTAGTTGAAGTTGTGTTAGGTAGCCTAACTAGTGTTAGTTGAAGTTGTGTTAGGCAACCTAACTAGTGTTAGTTGAAGTTGTGTTAGGCTGCCTAACTTATGATGGCTAGTATGTTGTAAATCCCTATAAAAGGGATATGTGTGTATGTTGTTTTAAGTATCTCATTATCTTCTTCACAACTACAACTATATCTCTCTCTCTTTCTCCCTCTATATTATCTAATTTACAATCTAGGTTTGGAGAGGATGTATTGTGGAGGTCCGAGTTTGTGATTTCTGGAGAGTGGCACCTTTGTGGCTTGAAATAAATAGGAATTCACAAATCGGATGGTGGTGTTTCATTTTCAAATGTCTCTAGTAATATCAATTGGTTTCTTGAGCATCTTGTTTGCAGTCATTATGACTTCTAACCATGTTGTGCGTCTTCTTATTTACCTCTATAACTTGCCCTTTTGTGGAATAAAGACCAACATTCCGAATCTAACACTAGTTAAATTTTTTCATGCAGGATTTAACGCTTCTCATACTGACATCCAGTAGAGATCCTGGAATAGTCCCTAGAAATGCAAGGCCTCCTGAATCGGATGAGGCATATGATATAGCTACTCCTTCTATGGAGTGGGTCAATGGTAGAACCCCTCATTTGAAACTACCCCGGACAAAGGATGTGATTGTGAATGGGCACACTGTTAAAGTGAAGTACTGTGACACATGCTTGCTTTATCGTCCACCCCGTGTTTCTCATTGCTCCATCTGCAACAACTGTGTTCAGAGATTTGATCATCATTGCCCATGGGTTGGTCAGTGCATTGGAATAGTAAGTTATTAAGAGTGATCTTATTTTTTTAAACTAAAATAAGGTTATTCCATTCCATTTATCTGCTAGACATGACTGTGATCAATCTGATTTGCTGGACATTAGGGGGCCAGACACCCACCCATGTTCTGTTTCCTGTTCAGACACTTGCATGGGTGTCTGCTCTATTTATTAGAAATTGTGCTGTAAGGGAGTATTTTGAGGTTTTCGATCCAGATCACATCATAATGTTCATAATCAGGAAAATTACAGAATGAGAAAAAAAAAAAAAAAAAAGGGGCACGTGACGCTATTTTTCCCTTAGTAGTATGATAAGAAAGTTGGTATACAGATTCATAATTGGAGTGATACTACAGAATGTTTATACTGTTTGTATTTATTTGTTTCAATATTGTATCTTCATACATGCCAAAATAGTAGCTCCTTATTTTTATCTCAATTATGAATATGTTGTAGCATATAATTACATACTTGAATTAGGCCATTAGAACGATTTGCAATTTTATTTTATTTTTATTTATTTTTGAATGGTAAGAAACTCACACACCACACACCCACAATGCCTCCTAGGAGGCTCGAACCCCTCACCTCCCCAATTGGGAGTGACGTTATACCATTGCACCAAAGGTGCGTTGGTAACGATTTGCAATTTACGTAGGCATATTACGCTATAAGCTACTACTTATTGTTTAACTTCCTGGAAATGAAATGGTTAGGTTGATTACCGGCCGATTATGATACTATAATTGCACACTACAAGAAATGAATGTTTTCATCTAAAATTATGATTTAACAAAATGCTTAGTTTTTAAGAATTTAGGTAAATCAATTACTTTTCATAAATGTATGATATATGTAGTGTTTTAATGTGTTAAAGGATTCAAGTATCATAATATGAGTATTATACTTTTCCTCACAGGTATATATATGTGTGTGTGTTTTTTATTATATGTTTGTACTGGCATTTTGTGCATATAAAAAGCATTTATTCCATATTTTGATGTTAATTTATTTACATATATTTTTAACAGTGCTAATTTTCATATCCTGTTCAATATATTAATCTATAAGCTTTTTCAATTTATTTATTTATTATGTATTATTATTTTTATTTTTTTTGATATAGCTATTCCACTTACAAATGGAATTATAGGTACAGAAATGCATATGTTCGAAAAGAAAATGTTTGTTCAAAGAGAAATAGTAGCCACCCACCTTGTCCTCCTTTTTGGAGTTGCCACTCAGCATCTTTAGGAAGTGTAAACCACATGATACTGTTAGCCATGTGCGCAAACAACAGGAAAATAATGCCGTTACGGTCGAATCAATATCTCTGATCTGCTTATGTGATGCAGTGCTGGCATAGAATTAGCATACTCATAACTCAACTCGGTTTTATTTGATGGATTTGCCAATATAATTGCACTTTTTGAGATCATTCAAATTTCAATTGACCTTGCAATGTGCATTTGGTGCTATAGTTAGAAGCTTTTTCTCTTGTGATTCTGTTCCACTTATGCTTTATCAACTGCTTGATCGGGATACTATTGCCTAGGTTCTTAAACTTGGAATGGAGGGGGGATCATATAATTCTCTACAAGGGATCACTCAATTAATAGATATCCTGATTATGAGAATGTGCATCAGTTTTATAATGTATAATGGGGTTCCATTAGTGCAAAGACCTTGTTGATAACCATTTTAATTTGTCATGCGAAGCATGTTTTATACCTATCCCGCACCCATAAAAAGGCTGAATATTTCCGAATCTTTGGATTATATCATGGTTGCCGAAGACTGTGTTGACTGGATTTTGGTATTGACATGGATTCATATATGGACCGTAGTTGTTCAATCTCTCTCAAGCCAAACCGGTGTAAATAAGTGCCATAATGCATGAAATAATGGGGGAAAGACTACATTTATATAAAATATATAGAAATGTCTATTCATTAAAACTTCAATGGTTACTTTGAATTGTCTTTGTACTGGACTTTTCAATTTTAAAAGCAATATCACTATAGAACCAGGCTCATGTAAGAATTAAGATGGAGTCTGCTATCATAAGTTGGAGTGAGAGCAGAAATGAAGAATTTTCTAAAATCACAACTTCTAATTGTTTGTGTTCCTTTGTTGTTAGGATGCCCCATATCAGTTATATAATTCTGTTTTCTTGTTTGAATTAACAGGCCTTTCCTTGTTGACCTGTTTGCAGCGTAACTATCGGTTCTTCTACATGTTTATATCAACATCGACCATCTTATGCATATATGTTTTTGTTTTTTCTTGGATCAACATTAACAAACGACCTGGCTCCATCTGGAAGGCTATATCAAAAGATATCCTGTCAGATTTTCTCATAGTGTACTGCTTTATTGCCATTTGGTTTGTGGGTGGCCTTTCAGTTTTCCATTTCTACCTGATTTGCACAAACCAGGTAACGTTCTTTCGAAAAATATATTGAAACAAGTGATTCAGTCTAGAGACGTCAATGTATCTTTTAGAAATGTTATGAAAAATATGAAAATATGTCTTTCAGGTTGTTAGTGTATCTGTTAGTATATAGTGAATATCTACAATGCTATGACTTAGGAGTGATTGATGACATTACTTATTTCGGTGATGTATATAAATACTTAGAACTTATTGACCCCTAATTTACGCAACTAATTATTTCATTTACATTGAACATTTCTTTGAAACTTTCAGTATGTGATATAACTACCAAAGCATGAACTAGAAAGGCCGACTTTTTTAAAATTGAAAAGGTTGATGTACTCCCCTTGCCTGTTGAAAATATACCCCATTTACGTCTCAGCCAAAGAAAAAGAAAAAGTGCAGTGTCTTCCCATTAATATTTTTTTTATAGTACACCTACATAGATAGAGAGACACTTACATCCGTATAAATTGGAATAATTATCTTGTTATGCTTGTGTATATTGCTGCTGATTAAATGTTTGTTGAGATTTATAATCCTTTCAGATCCTTCTGTCATGCAGACAACTTATGAGAACTTTCGGTACCGGTATGACAAGAAGGAAAATCCATATAACCAGGGGATCAAAGAAAACCTTAGAGAAATTTTTCTCACTAAGATCCCACTATCATTGAATGATTTCCGAGCACTAGTTCAGGAAGATGAAATTATGGTGATGGAGCCCGCAACTCCAAATCTTGTGGGGAGTATCACTAGCTCGAAGGAAAAGATTGATATTGAAATAGGATCTAAGCCTGCAGAAGAGAGTGACTTTTCCCTTCCTGAAATTTTGCGGAATTTAGATTTTGACAGTATTGAGTATAATGTAACAAACAAGGAAGGAAGTGAAAGAATTGATTCTGACCCAGTTTTCTTTTCTATTGAACAAGAACCAAAAGACTCTCGGCGAAGCTCAACTATTGAAGATGGTTCAAATGCAGACAAGAAAGTTGATGAAGGAAGTAGCTCTTGTCAAATCACAGCAGCAGTTCTTCAAGTATAGAGGTATTTATCTTCCTTTTCTTTCTGTTATGTATGATTTGTCTTTATTTTTGTTTCTTCAGCTAAGGTCTTTTGTTTCTATTTAAATTGTTACTTCGAAAAACTAGAAAATATGATTCTCTAAAAAACAATAAATAAATAAAATTAGAAGTTCACTAGCCCGAAGCTCAAAAGTAATAATCGAGCATAAAAATTAATTATTGATCAAACAATAAATGAGACGAGTACGAATTTTGGATATGATATTTTAATATTGTTGTTATGTAGTACTTGTTTGTAACAATGCTTTTTTCTCTGCATTTTATTGAACCACCTATTTGACGTGCAAGTTCATTTTATTTCATCTGCTTTGTAACCATAACAGGAAGGGATGTACATTGTACCCAGTGGGGGCAGCTGCTGCACCTGTTACCGTTAATGCTCTCTTCTTCTGTCGGACACCCTATCCTTATGCGCCTTTCTCTCTCCCTTCTCCCCTCAAATAAGATTAAGTGGACCAGCTGTTTCAGCCTAGGATTCCCTAGACAGCTTGTTTATCTGAAACCTGCTACCTACTAATGCACTTGACAAAAGTTGTTATCCACAAATGAAATTCTGAAATTTCTCTTGCTTAAAGTTTTACTTTGACTGTATACATGCTACAAAATAGTCTCAATCTCCTTAGTATCAAAATTACTATATGAAAGAAAAATGAATATCTCCGTGCCTTGCATATTAAGTAGCTACGAGCCTACATTTGTTGCTAGTAACGATTGATTTCTATCTCACCAGTGGGGGCAAAAGGTGGCATATTCACCATGACAAGAGATGGCTTTCACATCTTTATAACTAGGTTTTGCTGCATGAACACTGTGATGGATGACAACATTGACAGGCATTGGTGGACTGAGATGACTGTAGAACCTTCCAATTGTAGAGGTCAACTTGCAAGAAGTTTTCTATACCCCAAAGATGAAAATTTCAATCGAGCGCTCATGACTGTCACCTCATTTTCCAAATAATTAATGAACTTGCAAAGAAATTGCATTGTTCTTGTAAAGGTATGAATGGTCAATGGGTTCATTAGATTTTATTTGGGTTGTTCCCCCCTCCTTTTTTCCTTTTTCATTTTTATCATTTTAAACTTGGATAGGAGACTTTCTAGGTCAAATTGATAGATTGTATCAGAGTAAATTAGATTGAATAATGTGTTGTTCTCCTTGCTCATTCCACTTTCAGTGCATTTGAGATGTTTTGGTATACTAAAGTTTACAGGTCCTATACCAAGTGAATGCAAGTGTTTCTCAAATTTTTCTTGGATATCAAATGGATTAACCTTTTGTAAAAAGTTTCTTAGATAAATTATACTACTACTCTGATGTCCCCTACATGTGTTTTGGTATAAGTGTCCCCTTTTCTAGAGTGATATAAGCACGACAAACAGAAAGGATAACGGCTGGGTCATTAGACCCTTGGTACACATACTTGTATGTGTACTCCTTGTAGCTGGGTCATTAGACCATTGCCATCCCTATATATACTTGTATTCATGTGTGTGTTTTTAGTGTATGTATTTGTGTGCCGTTGTGTTTAGAGGGAAAAAATTAGGGTCAGGGTTTTGGGAAAGGGATGAAGGAGGAGGGGGGCTTTATTGTTATTTTATAATTTTTATTTTTTAAAATAAAAATTATAAAATAACAATATACTAAGGGTAATCTAGACATTTTACACCTCTAGTGACCGGTAAATAACAAATAGGTGAAATATACACACAATTATAAATATTAGGGTTGCAGTATACGCATTATATCGATGCCACAGGGGTTAATTGCTCGTGACCCAAAGTATCTTTTTTCTTTTTTTAACAATAAAAATGAAATAAATATATATATTATTGTTAAGTTTTTAAATAAATAATAAAAACAATTCTTTTTTTGTGTGATATATTAATAATTACTCAAATTATTTTAAGTACGTTTGCACTTATAATCATCATATAAGCAGTTAATTTTACAAATTAAACATAACTTTGCCTTAAAGGACCATAGGTGATCAGATAGTATTCTTTGCAGTTAGTGATGTTTGTTTCTAGTTTTATGAAGGCATTACCTTATCTGTAAGTTGTATTTGTATATGTACTTCCTTGTATGCCCTCCTCTGTTTCACTTGCACCTGACCATTACCAAGGACATGGGAGTAAGAGAAAATTATGCCGGGACAATTAGACAATTAAATTACTCTTCAGCACTTTTGTGGGAAACCAAGGATAGGAAGCACAGTGAGGGAAAAGCTCCATTGTTTGAGTAAACCTAAGAAGGAAATGAATTTTGAGATAAGAGAAAAAATTTCAGACCAGTAGGTTATTCTAATCAAGGCCATTAAAACCAGTATAGGTTAAGTTCTAATCGAGACCAAAGGGTAATCAAGCAATTGAAACCATTAGGTTAAGTTCTAATCAATACCAAAGGGGGGTCCTCGTGTTGAAACTTAAAAGGAGGAACAAATTTCAACTCCCTTTGAATGATGAGTTAGTTAGCCAACAATTTCAAGAAATCCAAAATGCTTAAGGAGTAAAATTTCTGCAATCACCTTCAGATATAAACAAGCCAGCCTTCTGCCTTCCATTATTCATATCCTCACCGCAATCCTGCTTTATTGGAGTCGCAGAGAATATGAAAACCTGAGTTCTGTCAGTGTTCTACTCCTATCTGGGAAGCCTAAAAATGAACTCTTAAGCTTTTCAAAACTAATCTGCAAACTATCATCTGGAAAGGAAAATTCACAATACAGGTCTCAAATACCTCTATTTCATTTATTTATTTCTGAATAGTAGTTATCTTTCAGAAACACAGGAAATTGATGAACATTACTTGGATTTAGATTTTCAGTGTCAAAACGGTGTGTCAACTGGCTGAATTTTGATTTTACCAACATGGTAACTCGGATAACATTAACTTTGAAGTTCAAAGTATTGACTGCTAATACATGTTACAATGTATCTATCAATTCTACTGCATAACACTGAGCTTCCCCATTAAGAGTAATTAACATTACAGCCTGAAAGTATATACAGACTGGCCACGAGCCTAGTAAATCCTCTCTGCTGTTGAGACTGGGCGAAGAAAGACAACAATAACAGTTATGTTATCTTTACTGCCACGTTCAGCAGCTGCGGTTGCCAATCTCTTCGAGCACATTCCAGGCTCTTTCACGGTGTCCTTGATTATGCTCACAACCTCTTCATTGTCCATAACATCCCAAAGGCCATCACTAGCTATTACCTGACATACAAAATACATATTACTTGCCCTGGGAGGAAACTGAGATGCTCAGAAAACCATCTTTTTGAATAAAGCAACTTCATGCATGGGATCAGCTAAACATGAACCAGATCTCATAAGCATCAGCAATGGCAATTTCCATGCAAATTTTATCCAGTAATGCATTATTTTGCTTTTCTTGTCAAGGTAAAATTCCACTGTTTGAAAACTACAACGATATATATCAGAAACGATAACTGATGCACAAAAACAGTAACATGGGAGAAACTTTGAAATTTTATTTTCAATTCTACCTTTTTCTGTCTATGTTAAATTTCTTCAAATCCTGTGGAAACATAAGAATGATGTAAAGGTAGAAGGTATTAACTCTTGAAAGTTCAAGCAAACACCCATATACACACTAATATATATATATATATACACTTGCTCAACCTACCCCAAAGGGAGAGGAAAGCTTATCATCTAACCTAGAACCCATTGGCAATACAGGACAAGTTATCTTCCATATAGAATGCCATTCATGAACTAGCCTCACTACTACTATAATTCCATAAGGTTCAACGAATATATGCAACGGTAGCAATAAAAGATGAATAAAAAAATTAGCGACCCCCAACAAAAGCATTATGAGAATCCAAAATCACACCAAGCAACACCTCTGTCTCATGGCCACAACCTTAATAATCAACTTATAAATGCATCCCACCAAGCTAATAGGGCGGAAATCCTTAATGTCGCTCGCATCACCTTTTTCGGGGATCAAGGTGATGAACGAGGCATTAAGAGATTTCACAAAGCAACCATGAGAGTGGAATCATGAAATCTGCCCATAACCTCCTCCCAACTCTCTAATAATAACCTCATCATAAAACCATCCGGCCCCTGATCTCTGTCCCTATTGCAGTGTTTGAGAGCCCTCAACCTCTTCCTCCGAGAAAGGAACCTCTAAACTATCCTTATTAATCTCTGAAATAACATCAAAGTCGATCCACCAACTGAGGCCTTCAACTGCAAGTCCACTCAAACAACCTCTAATAATAAGATGAAATACCCAGCCGGCCCCGCCTCCTCCCCACTCCTCAAATAACCTTCCACTGAGATACTCCCAATATGGTTGGCCCTCCTGTGAGCATTGGCTAAAAGATGGAAAATTGTCATGTTGCGGTCCCCCTCCTTAAGACACAAGGCTCTAGATTTTTGTTTCCACAAAATCTCTTCCATTGTCGCTCTCTCCTCTACTGCCACCATACACTCCACCCTCCTCCTTTGATATCATCGAGACCCCCACTCCCCTCCAATCGGTCAAGGTCCCCAATCTCCACAATGATTCTATTCTTCCTCCACTCTAACTTCCCAGAAACCACCGTATTATATTTGATGATTTCCGTCTTCAGCTTTCGAAGCTTCTCAGCAATAACAAAACTAAGGGTCCCAGCACGCCCGCAGGGAAACCACGACCCCTTCATCTGCTCCTAAAGTTCTCAACTCTAAGCCACATGTACTCAAATCTGAACGGACACCGCCGCATTGGTTATTAGCGGCATCCCGAAAACATCCGGGTCGAAATATGGCTTTCAAATTAGAAAGGGAGTAAAGTCAAGAAAGCAAATACCTCAGTTTCGGTAAGTTCAGTCCCTACTTACTACTAGAAATATAAAATATGATAATAAGTGTGAATGGATGAACCCCAACAATCCAGCACCATGGTTATGTTTGGAGAGGTTGTTTCCTGTTTGGAACTCGTGACCCCCAGGTCACAATGGAGCCTTTTCATTAGTAAAAATAAAATTAAAGGCTCAAGCTTTGGTTCATGAAAAATGCCAACCAGAGTCCTCTTGTCAGTAAACAACGCTACCAACCTACTAGGAGTGCATAAAATGCAGGAGTTTTTACTATATAAATTTAATGCTCCTTTCATTTCTAGAATCTAAATTCTTCCATAATAGAATTTTGAACAAAATATTATTAAAATGTATTCGAGGAAGGGGACATCACTTGATGGACTCCTTTTGACAATGCATATGATTTGATCATTGTAAACCATTCTAAAAGAAAAATGTAGATGTCACATATCTTGTTATCACTTTACTTGGTATATGTAAAATGTTTGACTCACAATTATCAGGTTCTAAACTTCAACTTGAAAAATCATCTATGAGATCCAATAGGTGTAACAACTGGCAATCCTTTCAGAGAAAGATGAGCACAGACCCACACACTAAAAAAAAGGGAATTCTTTAAAGCTATGTTATAACCATTATTTGATTACGTGATCAATGCATATGCAAGATTAGATAATCAATGCTGGAGTTGTATTCTAAGGTATCTATACATATATGCCAAAATTTTAGCCACAATTTAGTTTACACTACAAATATCAAAATTTCCATGTTTCAACAGCAGAAGTTCATGCATATTAAATACAACGCAAACAACAACATACTGTCCCATTAAACTTACAAGGTACTCATCCTCCACAGACAGTATGGTTTCAGTCATCTCAGGTTCAGCAGTCACTGCAGGTTTTAGATCATCATCGCCAATGGAGCGTGTAACCTGTCAAAAGAAAAGAAGTAATCAATACATATTTAATTCATACATGTGTGCAAGTTGTTCATATCATAAGCTATGTTACATAGACTCTTCTAAAGTAGGAGGTGAAATACCCGTGTCCGACACATATTAGTCGGACATGGGTATGGACACTTGTCCGACACTTTTGGTAGGACATTTATCTAAATTTCGATCCAAATGGTTCCATGTTGCTAACTTATTACTTCAAATGACTGAAATGTCTAGTTTGAACACTATATTTGATAAAATCATTGTTGTACACTAAAGAATAAAATAAAAACATTAAATAAAATAACTATTTTGCCGTGTCCTTCTATTAGATATTCGACACGACTGACACCAAGATACGTACCAGTGTCCGATACTCGTTGCCGAGTCCAAGTAATATAGAATTCATAAGTAGGGGCAGATGCTGACATATTCTGATGCCAGGGGTTGTTCCGCCTCATATTGGTATGGACCATCATGCCTTCACCCCTCCTCAAAAAGATTTTAAAAAGTAATTCTACACATTCAAACAAATATCCTGATATTTGCATGTGATCACTATTTAGTGTGATAAAGTGTATACCATTATTTTCATTTTCTTTTATGTACATTATTTTTGCCCTCTCCCCTGAAAGAAAATCGTTCATACACCCCTGTGAGGGCAAGCAATAGGAAGCCGAGCGGCCTCCAAATATAACTTCATCTTCAATACACTTCCCCTAACAGATCTTGCAGTCGCCATGTATATGCTTCGAGAAGTATTACTGTAGTAAAGGTCTTAAAATATTGAATCTTCTGGATTTTTAAGCAGATAAAAGATTGGTAGCTGCAGATCCCGTTATAGTAGATTTTCATCATAAAAGGTTTGTCCGGTAGTAAATGGACTGGGGTGGCTCATTTTGTATGTTTTGAAATGAGCTAGTATGTCAGACTGGACTAGCTCATTTCATATGTTTTGAAATGAAATTTATCAATTACTTTCAATGGGACCATAAAAGGCTTAGATTGGATGATGCCAGCTCGTTGAGGTAAGTAACAGTTTCACCCAAAACCAGACCCCCCCCCCCCCCCCCAAAAAAAAAAAAAAAAGTGGGTGCAATGGGAGTGAGTCGAAAAAGATTTAATGAATTAAGTATTTTATTTGCTTTTTCACAACTTAGTAGAAAAACTTTAGTTTACACATTTCCTGATGCAGCATTAAGAAACTATCAGAGGTCAAAAAGAAAACCTGGAGAGCGGCAGGACCAACCCTCCATGTATCAACTTGCCACTTGACTTGTCCCCCTGCAGCAATAATTCGTTCTCTCTCCTCAAGGCAACTGGCAACATGGTCCTGTGTCAACTCCCATTAGTTGGAGAGCAGTACAATACCTTTTAGTAGGCCAACTATAATTTGAGCAGAATGTAGTATTTAGTGATATTGGTTAAATAAAGAAGTTCATCTCCCACCTTACTTAGAGCACAAGGATGGCCAGTGCGACATAAAATTGTCCTACAATCACCAGCATTAGCAACAAAAAGCTTATTTCCGACTATAAGAGCTACAATCGCAGTGCAACCAGGGTGCCAGTCTTTCTGAATGACTCCTTTAGATCTACAATAAAGATCCAGTTCATCCCTAAATGCAACATCTGTCTTAATGAATACTTCTTGTAATGCATCAGCAGGGCTGCAACATAATGACCGTTTATAAATATCAAGTCATTTCCCTCATATACAATGCTTATCTATGTATTGCGAAGTACAATGTTCCTACAAGAGTCAAACAGGGGAGCAAAATGCAGGGTCTACAACTCTATTTAAATCAGCAGAAAAAACAACGATGAGAATATCAGAATTGCAGAAACCTTCTCGTGGAACCCAGACTCTGCAAAAATCCCGGTAGAGCACGAGCTGAAAATTCAGCAGCTGCGGAACCTGCATGAACTCTAGTTAAATAGATTGCAATTAAAATAGTAGCATCTGGTTATGTTTGGGACGCTCCAAAAGAAGATCACTTAAGAGTGGAAGTGGCCAAGGATCATATTCAAATGTTAATTAATGTTTCTATTACACTGATTTATTTTAGCTTGAAGGTTCTCGGATTTTGTTCAATAGTTGAAAATATAAAGATCTTTCTTCTTACAAATGATTTCTGAGGTCCAATTTCAATATCCAATTATATCTACGAGACAACAACTGGTCCTAATTTCACTAGAAATCACTTTATGTTAAGTCCAAGCAATTTTTGAAAGGGGCACATCTCGTGGTCAACCAATTCTTTCCTTTTAGTTTTAGTGCTCAGTAAAATCCATCATCCCTCAAGTTTGGTCCCAAACACACTAGTCGGGTAAGAAAAAGTAGGGCAATGTGAACCTCGATGACCATCAAATATTCCAAACACATGAATATCCTTTTCATTGCACAGATTGGGCAAAAGAAAGTGTGTATCCTCCATAGTCTCCCTTCTGCCACAAGTAGCAAAGGATCCCCATGACAGTGATGGATAGTATGCCAAAGGATCATTTGAAGAGTCGAGCCAGGTTCTCATTCCCGAATCAGCTGCAAGAGAAGCTCTCCGTGACAAGTGTGCACCCTTGGCAAACCAGTTAATACTCTCTTGATAAACTCGATGATTCGTGATGTCCTGGTTATGAGGAGAGAGAGAAGGCTCAGCAAGTACATTTTCCTCTTCTTTTACTATTTTCCTGTGTTCCAAAATGGAATCAAGTTCCAAAACTATATCACCAAGAGATGGCCTTTGTGGGGGATTGGCACCCCAGCATCTCTGTATCAAGGACAGTAAACTTGGTGGAGCACCTGAACTTAAACTACAAAGAATAGGTCGCAGTGCTTCAGATACCACAGCAGCTGTGAGTTGCTGTTCGGTATAGTTCATTTCCAGCACAGTGTGGGCCTGCAAACAGGAAATATGTACAAAAAATAAATTGCTGAATACTGTATGTGCATGAGGAAGTGAATTAGTTTTTATTTCAATTTTGTAAAAACTAGAAGCCCAAACACTAGATGATAAATATCAAGAATAATGTGCGGCATGTAAAGTAAAGCAGTGAAATGGCATTAAAAATAGTCCTCTTAGACAATCAAATGATTGAGGGAACTATTAGATAACACATTGTGGCGGAATAAAAGAAATGATTTAACAACTTGTTTTTAATAGAATAAATTGAATTAAAACCGCTCAAGGGGAGTGAAACCCGTGAACAAAAGAAGACCAGTGTGGCCTTAAGGACCCAAGGATCCCAAGAAATCTATTTTCTCCTTTAGAATGTACAATATATACCCGAACCCCGGCAAAAAATAGAAGAAATAATCAAATCTTTATAGTGGCAATCGGGGACTCAACCCCTCAAAGCATCAATTATTGTGTTCCTTCCATAAGCACAACCAAAGACAGAGGGTGCTCCTCTCCGAAAAACACGGGCACGAGGACCCACCCAACAACCTCTCCAACTGGCCATCAAACCCATAGTTGAGCATTGCACGACCTACTGTACCACAAATAGACCCAGCAGTAAGCACCAACAATCATACGCTACGAAACGATGAAACAATAGATGATCGACCGACTCCTCTTACACATACAACACCATTAACCATAATAATCTTCTTCCTTCGCTGGTTGTCCAATTAAGAAACCAACCCCAAACCACTGTCCAAGCAAAGAACGCCACCTTTGGGGGAGCCCCTGACCACCAAATCACCTTCCAAGGAAATTTTGAAGCTGATGCCCCTAGCAGCATCAGAACATGAGCGCCACCTCAAACCTCCCATGAGATGACGGCACCCAAATCCTAGACTCCAGCTCACCCCCTTCAAATGCTCTAACTATACAAAATCTTGGGACATTTGAAAGATGAATATTACTGTGAAGAAATCAGGCTGCATTTTGACAAATGAATGGATTTGAAAAGGGATTTGAGTCAAATAAAATACTGTATAATGAAATTGAGTTGGGAAATCCAAGAATGTGATTTAGAAGTAACACTATCATTATCCTTTCCTTAATCCTATATCAACGGAGTTGGCCACTTGAGTTCTTTTCTTCAGCCATTTCTACTAAATGTCATTTCACCAACTATATTAACTTCAGAAAGTCCTTTTTAATAGCCTCATCCCATCTTATTTTTGATCGCCTCTCTGTATCTTACCTTCTACTGCAACTAGTCTTCCTCGTTCGACAGGCATGTCTTTAGGTCTCCGATGTATATGTACAAATAATTTAATCTAATCTTTCCAATTTTCACATCAATAGGTGCTACACCTAATTTTCTTCTCACACTTTCTTTAATGACCCTATCTCTGTAATCAGTCCACTCATTCATCCTAACATGCTCATTTCTGCTACATTTAGGTATTGTTACCTCTTTTCTTTTCTAGGCCCTAGCATTTCGATCCAAAGAACATGATTTAAAAATGGTCTCATAGAATTTCCTTTCAGCTATGTGTTACTCTTCTATCACAAAAGTCCCACTAGCTTCTATCCATTTTTCCAATTGGTACCAATTACTAGTAATATTGCTATATCTCTCTCCATCCATTTGTATTATCGATGCAAGATTATAAAAGTGGTTATTTTAAGTAATTTTCCGGTTTTGAAGTAACCATTACATAATCTACAGAATTTACACTCCACATACTCGGTTTTAGTTCAACTGATTCTAAAGCATTTCTCCACAGTTCTACTTTTATCCCTAAGTTCTCTTTAGAGACATCTAGAACACATTAAATAGGGAAAACATCATGCACCATGGGATCTCATCTTGGACTTGGTTTATTATCTCATTTATGATTAATCCAAATGGGCTTATAACTAATCCCTGGTGCAATCTCACGTTTATGGAAAACTCGCTCGGGTTGGTGTACTATAATACATATTAACATATTTTCTACAATTTATAAGGGATTGGTTTTCTTCATAAAGCCCAC
This sequence comes from Cornus suecica, assembly GCA_963922005.1. NCBI lineage: Eukaryota > Viridiplantae > Streptophyta > Magnoliopsida > Cornales > Cornaceae > Cornus > Cornus suecica. The sequence goes on from OY998242.1 coordinate 105,414, forward strand.
CAAATTATCTCTCTTGGGACACTATTATACATTTTTTATGAATTTCGAAAAGATATATTTAAACTTGTTAGTTACTCCTACTTTCTTAAAGCATCACCGTCTACACTAACTTTGACTTAAGTGAGTAAGTTATCTGTTGTCAAACAGAATGCTTGAGTGACCTCCTAATCAGCTACTCAAGGCCATACTCTCTCCATACACTTTAAGGCAAAGATTTTACATCCATAAATTCATGCACATAGTGATTAGCAATAAATCTAGTCATAAGACTCGCACCCTATACCAAAAAGGATAAATGAAGAAAACCAACCTGTGCTTCTGAGTGAAGATCAGTGTATGGGACAACTCCAGTAAGAAGTTCACTGCAATAAGTTAAAATCAAGTTTCAGGACATATGGAATGAATACATATGTATTGTTGAGGGTTCAAATCAACCTTAGGGCATAGTATATATGCGTTCTTCCTAACCAAAAAAAAAAACTGATAGTAAAAAATATAGCAAATAAAAGAAAAACAAAAGACAGATCTTTTAAACTGCATATGATTGCAGATAAATCCAACAATGAACCAGTAATATAAGAAGTACGAGAGAAGAGAAATTGATATAACAAAGTTAAGAGAAAAAGGATTATCCCTGCTACATAGCATAATTACCGTATGATGTTGTCCGAGACATTTATCCCAAATATTAAAAAGTATATGCATACTGCACAAATTTTAGTAGATTGCATAAGCACATGTTGGATGAAATAATCCATTAAACAGCTAACCACATGTCATTGTCCTATAGGATGCATGCAACAACATGAATAACCATAAATGACCTTTTCTTTTCAATAAACATATAAGAATTTTTTTTTTGTTTTTTTAGTAAATAAGATGTATATATAAAGAGCTCTCAGAATGGGAGCGCATCCCAAAACAAGTAACAACCCGAAGCCTAAGGACCAAGGGAACCCAAAAAATCTGCTTTTCATCTATAGATTTACAATATCTTCCATCTTTCCTCCACCCAATAAAAAATCTTTAATGGTCCTAACGGGAGATTCAACAACTCATCGAAGTAACGCCTACTGTGTTCCTTCCAAATACACCACCAAAGATGGAGAAGCGTCGCCCTCCAAAAAACACGAGCTTGAGGACCCAAAAAGCATCCTCTCCAAATATCAAGCATACCACAAACAAAAGGCATGACCCACTAAACGTCAAACAAATCAAGGAACATGCACCAACAATCAAAACCAATCTGACAATAAGGAAGAAGGTGATCCATGGACTCACCATCCTTATTGCACATGAAGCACCAATTAACCATTATCAGATTTCTGCGCCTAAGGTTATCCAAAGTGAGAAACCGACCCCAAGTAGCAATCCACCGAAGAAAGCCACCTTGAGAGGAATCTTGGAACATCAAACTGTTTTCCAAGGAAAGACTTGTCTGCGTTCGCTCGTAAGACATCAAAACAAAGAAGAGACCTCAAACAACGCCCGCCACTACATACACCTATCCTTGCCATCAAACTCGATGCATTGCCAGTACAATAGCGCCTAAGAATTAGGCACATGTTCAATCTCCCAATCCTGAAACTACCTCACAATCAACAAATCCTAAAATAACATTTTGGTATCAAGTCGAAAACAATCAGCTACAACGGCACGTCTTTCTCGATCAATGTTGAATAACTTGAAAAAAGAGGAATCCAAGGGGCGCTCACCACACCGTCGATCCAACCAAAAATAAACATGTCTCCCACTCCTTAGGGGGGTAAGAGGGTTTTAAACTGCACGCTCAAATAAAAGTTCTCACTAGCCTTGAGAAGCCTAAAAATTATTAAACATTACTAATTAGAATCTATAAACATGTGTAAAATATAAATATAATCAAGAGATATAAAAGAATAAAATAATTATATTGAATCAATCTATTACAATAGAAGACATGGCATGTATATAAATAGGAGAGAATTGGAGTGGAGACCAAACCAAAATAAAATAGATAACTAGGGTGTGACGGCTAAAAATCATAATCTTAGTCTAAACATAGGTGGACCTATCTATTGGCCAAAACCCTAATTTATTATAACAGTATAAAATATAATATTCTTCAACAGCCCCCCTCAAGTTGGACATGGAGGTCTTAGCTTGTCCAACTTGAAACCGAAAACGATGTCTGGAATACAAGACAAGGAAATCCGAAGATCCAAGACAAGTTAATCCAAAGATCCAACACAAGTTGAATCCGAAAAATTGAAACGAGTTGATACAAAGATCCGAGACAAGTTGATCCGAAGATCCAAGACAAGTTGATCCAAAGATCCAACACAAGTTGATCCGAAAAATCGAAACGAGTTGATCCGAAAATTCAAGACAAGTTTATTCGAAGATCCGAAACGAGTTGATCCGAAAATCCAAAACAAGGTGATCCGAAGATCCAAGACAAATTGATCCGAAGATCCGAAACGAGATGATCCAAAACAAGATGATCCGAAAATCCAAGACAAGTTGATCCGAAGATCCAAAACAAGTTTGATCCGAAGATCCAAATGGATTCTGGTGGGGTGAAAGACAAATCCCACCGAGAATATAATATATATTTTATATATATAAAAATATTTTAATTGAAGATTGTCGCCGGGGATGCGAGATGGAGTGCCATCCCCGGCAGAGACGACGATAAGCAAAAAGTACTACCAAGAATCGCTAAGCTCTGATATCATGTAAAATATAAATATAATCAAGAGAGATAAAAGAAAAAGAGAATAAAAGAATTATATTGAATCAGTCTATTACAATAGAAGACATGACATGTATATAAATATGAGAGAATTAGAGTGGAGACCAAGCCAAGATAAAATAGGTAACTAGAGTGTGACGGCTAAAAACCCTAATCCTAGTCTAAACATAGGTGGGTCTATCTATTGGCCAAAACCCTAATTTATTATAACAATATAAAATATAATATTCTTCAACAATATGCATGTTTTTATTCAGAGCCAAGACCAAGTCTCTAGACTTATCATAGTAAGCTCAATCAGAAACTTCCCAGTGACCCCCAAAATTATCTGCTTCTATTAAGGGGTAAATAGGGTTGAACACTAAACTCTTAGGTGAGGAACTTTCAATGATCAGAGAAGTGTTAAGGTTTTGGACATTTAATATAGGAAGCTATAAAGGTCTGGGAGTTTTTGTTAAATTAGATTGCCTTGTGAAATATGAAGATCCAAAGAATAAAAGAAGCTTTCTAGATGTGAAAAGGAATGAAATGCTATAGGCACTATTAAGGACATGTTCATTTCATTTTATTCTACAGGGTTATGCGTAAAAAAATTCCATTGATAGAGGAAAGGTTGGAATTTTTTTGGGCTCAGTTGGGCCTTAAGTTTCTTCTTCCTTTGTACACAGGACGCACTCAAAGCACTCCCCTTTTGAGCGCTTTTCTATATAGATTTCTTAATATCAAAAATAAATAAATTTTAAAATTGAAATAAACATTATGGATTTCGTATATGATACAAACAGTCGATATCTGAGCTCCCACTCTGATCCCTCTTTCATTTTAAATTTCTTCCATCAAACCTCTAGTGGTGAAAAAGATATTATATATTCAATATTACCGGAAAAAAATAGTTCCTGCATAATCCATCTATTAATCCACTGACAGATGGCAACTAATAACATGACACCAAAACATCAATCATACTAAGTTGTGACTGGGTGTCAGACAACAATAGCTGTAATACTTGATATTATGACACGAGACAATTGCCATAACAAATTCATAATGCATTTCATCACAATAACAACAATAGCATAGAAAATATGTTGTGTACGAAAAATTAATACCTTCTGCTAACCAAAATTGATAGAAACAAATAGATACGTTTAGAGGCTAAATAAAAGCATAGTCAACTAGTTCCAATCTCTAAAAGAATTGATATGGAGTAGTTAAACATCCAAGGAACCTCTAAATGATACCTCAATTGACAGGTAAGGTACTGACCAGTGTAAACATCTGGGACATCTCACTAAAAAGGGGAATACCTATCACACACCTTGGCTTCATTCCGAAATACAGGACCTGTAGTAGGAACTTAAAACTCGAAACAATTGATTACATAAGTGACTGAATAGATTTTCTAGCAGCAGATAAAGAGTACAAATCAGAAGTTCACAAAACTTACCCATCTACTGAACCTTACAAGCCAACACGAAGTTTTTACCCCATAGATGTCACCAGATTATAGTGTAGAGACAGCTCGCCCACTTCATTGATTTTCCTAACAGCCTCAACCGTTAATGCAACAGAGGTTGAAAAGTTTATAAGCTTTTAAGCATCTTACGTTAGTCATCTCTCACTGACATATATTTGGCTCTCTCAATGACTGAAATCAAGCAGTCTAAAGTACTAGTAATAAACAAATTTTGGATGTTAGAAACAGTTTCTTAGGAGTTCAGCTTATCAAAAGGGTTACCATCTACAGGAAATTATGGTGATAACACCCGTGTGACCAGTTCTAACTAATGGTTCCGCAGACTTGACATGCTTTTCAACGCCCAGACCACTCAAACTTCAGATAATTAGGTGAATGTTAAAATCTAAAAAATTAAAAGCATATTTCTTCATCTAGTTCAAAAACTGAAAAAAACAAAATCCGTACCAAATCAAAAAATAATTTTCAAACTTAATAACAAATATCACAAAATCAACAAATACAAGTATAAAACTGCACTTCAGTTTGTCGTCTAGTTCAAAATGGCTGTAAGCCTTGCAAATTCAGAAAAGATACAAAAAGTAGTCTTCAGTTCAGCCAGATTCTTACTTGATTAAGACTCCAAAGCTGTAGACATCTGATTTTTCAGTATGTATCTCTTTTCTTAATATTTCAGGTGCCATATAAAGGAGTGTGCCAACCATATTCTTTTTATGGAAACCACCTGTCGGTTTGCCAGATGATCTCCAATTCTCGAAAGAAACTTGTTTTATATCTTTCTTGTATTCCGCCAAACCAAAGTCTGCCAGATGGGGACAAAGATTTACATCAAGCTGCATATTCACAGAAATAAAAAAGTGCATTATTCAATCATTCTAATCTGGAACTGGTCAGAAGTTGCAAAATATTTTCCTGGAAGCTTAAGGAAAATAACTAAATCAAATGAACACTAGTTTAGGAAGTCCTGATTGAATTACAAGAACATTCGCTGGTTTGACATCCCTATGAACAATCCCAAGATTATGTAGATATTGCAGAGCTTTTGCTGTAAAACAGAAACACGAGCATTATATGCCGATCATCCAAACTGAGATGTATCATACCTTCATTAAACAAAAAAATCATAGAAGAGATCGATGATATTAACAATAAGCTTTCTAACGCCTCTTAATCAGCACAAGATGAGTAGGTGAAAGGATACCATACATTACCATTTAATAGTACAATCACTGCCAGTTCTAAGGGGATTGAGGGAAGAATGTGCGGGTGGGTAGGGGACCGAAACAAGATAGCCAACTTTTAGTTACAAAAGTAAAATAACTCGTTTACAATAATAATTGAATAATCAATTCCTGATTACCTCATGTAATCTTCAATCGAAAGATCCAGTCAAGAAATTCGGATTGGATAATGTTAGGTCAGGAATGGTTCAACTCTTCCTATACCTCATACTGTTTATATCGATGTTCACAATCGTGATTCTTAAATTCAACTTCAAAATGACAGAAAGAATTGAATGATTGAGAATATTTAGATGTTCTCGCCTTCTGTCCCCGAAGGCCTAAGCTTCCACCGCTTGAACTTAGAGAAGTGCCTATGCTCTTTTATAGTGCCTCTATGCTCTTCTACAAATCCCCCCACCCCACCCCCCCAATCTGGGAACAAGCTACAGCATGAAGGATAGGAAATTTGAAAGCTTTAGATAGTACAAAAGTCGGTAAGAAGCAATCTCTCTCTCTCTCACCCTCCTCTTCAGAACGTTTTACCATGTGTGTGTGTGCGTGTACGGTGAGGAGGAAGTTGTTTCCTTTATCGCCCACCAATATCCAAATAAGATCAAAGTAGTGTTACAAACAATAAGGTGAAAGATAGAAGTTCTTTTAATCTAAGCAAAAATTGCTTATCAAATATTACTTTGAAAAACATACAGCACCATCCTTTCCTAAAAGAAATAGAAGTTGTCAATGAGAAAATTGTATAATTTAAATATGACGAGTGACATGGTATTATGTTTACGAACAAGAATTATATAGGTTTAAGTATTTTTTATGTGTTAGAACTCCAAGGAGTAGATAATACCAAAATCAGTAGCATCACTAGTTTCATGAATAAAACACACACAGCGGTAAATCATCTGTAGATCCTTTTGTACATAAAAAAGAGGCCCATCTATAACCTCATAGAATGCCATTCAAGGTACATCAGCGGTGTGTCTGGCACACCACGCGCCATCAAAAGAGCTGTCTTTCGAATTACAGTTTCTTTGAATGCCGTGCTTCTAGAAATATACCAAATGTTAGTTGTATAAGTAAATCAAGAAAAAATCACCTTATGGTGAGCAAAAGGGTGAATTTTATTTTCTTTTACACTTTTTATGCACACTTTAAGCATAATATCAACCATTCGGTGCATCAATTTATGTGGGAATGGAACGTATCAGTACAATAATCTCAACAAGTTTTGCTACGTTATGTAAGGTAGACTACTCACTATCCCATTTGAAACTATCAATCTGCAATAGCCAAAACACAGACTCACAATCTAATAGATAAAAAGTGAATGCTTCTAAGAGGCAAAGCAACAGAAAATCATCATCGCAAAAACACCTTTTTTCGTATAATCAGGTGTCCAGGCCTTCACCCCGAATAATCCACAGTATCCCGTACAAATAGACTCCCCACTCGGATCCAATAAGGCTCCGATTATGTCCACAATCCTGGCTTTAACGAATTATTTACACCTAATAGGTACACTAGCTGAGACTTGATGCTTACTGGGGCATTAGGCCCCAAGTCTTTCCCAACTAAGCGAACCGTTCAGGTTAGGTACTTAAACATTTGAAACAGTAAGGCACATTTTCAATTGATCAGCTATCTACTAATGTTTGCCTTTAAAACTTACACAACATGTGACAAGAGTCATTTTCGTTTTCATTTATCGTCAACAATGATCTAGCAGGCCTGGCCTTGGGGCAAGGCGACTCAGGCGGTCGCCTAGGGCCTCCGGCCCAAGGGGGGGGCAATTTTTTTTTTCAAACAAAATTGTATTTTATAGACCCTAAAAATAATTAATTAGTTTTCTCAGCATAATTCAAAACAAAGCCTAATGTAATTACACAATTTAGGGCCTCAACTTTTTAAAAAAAACTTGTTTTACTATAGGTAAAAAAAAAAGTAATTTGTTTAACCACCCAATTCGCACTAAATTCTAATCCGATTTCACAATTTAGGGTCCCAAAATTTTATATTTCAGTACTACTACTACAAACTTAAAAAAAAAATTAACATAATAAAACTAAAGTCTAATCCAAATTAAACCATTATTATGATTAGGGACTAGAAAATTCTTGTCGAACTGGCACAACGTTTAGAGACAACACCTAGGGCTTTCGCGACTACCGCACTCGCACCACGACAACAATTTTTAACGCGACTACACTTAGGGCTCTCGTGACTGCAGCACTTACATGACAACAAATTTTCACGACCACACCAAAATGGTAGGTTGTTTCTAATTTTTCAATATTAATATATTTAATATGTTGTTTTGATAATTTTTCTTACATTTAAAACTTTTTAAACACGTGAAGCTCTATGTATAAAGGGTCTCAAATTTTGATCTCGCCTAGGGCCTCTACGTATTTTCTGAATTTCAGGGTCGGCCTGATATTGCATATTAAATGCACCAATTCAACCTATAACTTAAACATTTAAATCCTTCAACACGCCCCCTCATGTGTGGCCTTCTTTTCTATTTTCCAACACGTGAAACAACAATTTTTAATATGGGTGACAGTGAGGTTTGAACACGAGACATTTGGCTCTGCTATCATATTAACTACCAATTACTCTAAAAACTTAAGTTGTTAGAGAGAGCGTAACTTAGATATTAAAATCCTTCAACACAACCATTTCAAGGATCCACAATAAACTACATACGATACTTCTCAACAGTGTCTGACAAAATCTTAAACAACATTTTTTGTTGTTCTGTAAGATACTATCTAGAACATGCCTAAAAGGGAATTTGTTCAATTGAAAGCACTTGCATCTTGGGTTACAATTATTCTCCTTTTCTTATTATTATTTATTTATGTTTGGCTGAGAGGATAAAATGAAAAGAAAACCAAAAAGGCTGAACAACGAAAGCGAAAAAAAGCAGAACTAGGAACAAGGAGAATGATGGAGGGCTGGAAACGTCCAAAAATCCTAAAAATTCAAATTTGCAGACCCTTGCGCCAGAGCATGAGCTGCTCCAGTCAAGACCAACACACTAAAGGATTTTTTTTTCTTTTTAACGATATTTATATCTTATCTATACATACGAAATTAGTGCAGCACTATGCATCCATTCTTAAGGCCCATTGCGCAAATTTCCTACACACATAGGGATGGATGCAAGGGACTGTTCTACGAACGTACTAGTAGATATTATGTATTACATATTAATTCTATATTGTGCATCTTTTATTACAATCAAAATAAGAATTGTTCATACATAATGTAATAAGGGGGCCGTTTGGTTCATGCTTTTGCTTTCATGTTGTGGATTTTACAAAGCAGAAGTACATGCTTTTGTTGTGGAGTGTTGTGAGTCTAAATTGGAAGTGGAAATACGTTTGGTACTGATGTTTTTGCTGTGTAATTTGTAAAAGCAAAAACTGCAAAAACAGTTTTTTTTTTTTAGTGAATTTTAGTGAACATTGCAAAAAACACAAAAAAAATAATATCATTTTGGTACATCCTAAAAAACACTATTTGATTTTTGTTTTTCCACTGTAGAAACAAAACATTGGGGTGCGTTCACTAACGTGGAACGTTTTTTATTTCTGTTTTTCAAGGAAAAGAAATATATTTTTGTTTCTCTTATTGGAAACAAAAAGTAGAAATGATGTTTATTAATCGTTATTATTCTCATACTATTGAGAACAAGAAACATATAACAACGTTTAATAAAATATTTGTTTCACAAGTTTTCAATAATAATTTTATATGCAATATATACATATTTTATATTAGCTAAAAAAATAAATAACAAAAATAATATAGTAGATCACTATTGTATACTAACAAAAAAGTATTATATATAATAAAGTAACATATATAATAAATTATATATTTTTATTCAAATTAGTATTTAAATTTTATCTATTAAAATTTATTTACATATATTAAAATTTATTTTTTATTAATCAAAAATATATTCTATTCTATTATATAATATAATATATTATAAATTTAATCTAATATTTGAATAATTTATTAATTGATATTAATAATATATATATAAAGTTTGTTCTAAATAAATATTGCATATGTGGTGACTGTGTAGAAACGTTTCTCTGCTATAATGGTAAAAACAAGAGAAACCCCTTTTTAATGTTTCTATTTTTTCAGAAAAATATGAAAAACATTCCTTAATAACTGAAAACATAAACATATTATTAAACATGATTTTTATTTTCGCTTCTGCTTTTTGATAGATGAGAACAAAAAAACAAGAAACGTTTCAATTAGTGAACGCACCCTTGAGTGCCAAACATGCTTCTGTTGTGAAAAATGGTAAAAAAAAATACAAAAACAAAAACGTAAACCAAACATGCCCGTTTGGTTCGTGCTTTTGTTTTCGTGTTATGGAATTTACAAAGCAGAAGTATATGTTTTTGTTGTAGAGTGATGTGAATCAAAACTGGAAGCAAGTTTGGTACTGATGCTTTGATTTTTTGTTTTGGTCACTTATGCAACACAAAAAAAAAACATCACTTTGGTACTTCCTAAAAATGACACTATTTTTTTTTATGTTTTTCCACTGTAGAAAATAAAACATTGGTGTCAAACATGTTTTTGTTGTGAAAATGAGAAAAAAATACAAAACAAAAAACAAAAACATGAACCAAACATGCCGAAATGCAAAAGAGCTGGAAAATAGTTCTAAGCAATAAAATGTTTATAGTATGAAAGTATATAAAACCAAGATGACTAAAATGGTACCTAACTGGATAGTGATGGTGAGTGCCTGATCAATATTGGGCCTCCACTCTTCAACATGTAGCATATCCGCTAGATTGCCAGATTCATAGAACTTGAAGAAAAACAGGTAATTTGGCGGCTTTGCATGTGCGGCCACTAGTGTTGCTATTCCAGGATGATCCAGCTTGCTTATTGTCACATTGTTGCACAAAAACCGAAAGGACATGAGGTAGGGAAGCACCACAGTCATAATGAGAGAGAGAGAGAGTAAAATTACTAACCAACACTAGCGTTTGATTAATGGGTAAAACTGTGAAACATCAAATCTAATAAAAATAGGAAGTAAGAAGAAGAAGAATATACATGTGAATTGGGACTTCTTATATAGACTTGTCTAGAAAACTGGCTTGCTTCATTCTCACATATTATTACACAAAACACCAATAATATAATATAGAGACATTGAGAAAGTGTACTGACCATAATAATTGCAATTCCTTGTGGAATTTATCAATGTCTTCAGAGGTAGATAGGATGGGTTTCTTCGCAGCAACTTTTTTCCCATCCAAAGTCGCTTCATAAACAACACTCTCTGCACCTATAATTATTAATAAACAAATAAGGAAAAGACAACAAAAGAGAAAGGGTTAATCAACTTCATTTGCTGAAACATACATAATACCTCGAGCGATTGGGGATGAGAGAGAGTAAGAAGAAGGTGGGAGATGAAGAGGAATTGATTCGCTGCAGCAGCAACCCCGAATGCACGTGTTGGGCTCCCCATTTCCCATGCCCGTAATCATTTTTCCTTCTCAATAGCACGAATATACATATATATATATATATATATATACACACGCTAGATTGGGGTGGAACTTGGAAGGAACCAAGAAGTTTCCATGTGATGGGCATGCGAGCTGGGGGACCTTTGGGACATTTTGGTTTTTTGGTCCTTGTCTTGTTTGGTGCATAGAATAAAATAAAATAAAGTGTTTAGGACCGGGAATTATTGTTTTTGTTTTGAGAACCAAAAAATATGAATAATTCTTGTTCTTGTTTTTATGTTCTCACCCAAAAGAATAAGAACAAAAAATATATTTGGGGCAAAAAAATACACATATTCTCACACAATTTTTCCTCTCTACCACAAATTTTGTTTTTTGGAAAATCCCAAAAAGAACAAAAAAAACAAGTTTTTGTTGTTCCCTTGTTTTTTCTACTATTCACAAAAACAATTTCCAAATTGAGAACAGAACAAACAGTAAAAAGGGTTATCAAACATGTTCTATTCTCCTGAACAATGCCAAAAAACAAAAAAATAGAACAAAAACAAGGTTTCCAAACGGGGCCTTATTATTTTATGTACTTATTCATTGTTTTTTTTATTGCTCGCTATATTTTATTTATTTATTTATCATTTTTATTTATTATTGATAAGTAGGGTTGTGGAAAGAAAACAAATATATATGCTCTCTCTTTTCCTCATTAGTATTTCTTTGAGATGAAGTAGAAAACACACCTAGCCTTTTGTTTAACTTTTCTTTCTCTTCGTTTGGTTAGAAAGATGAAAAAATGGATGGAAGGGGATGTAGGAGGGATGGATGAGGTATTCTTAGAGGAAGGGATCATGTATTTCTTACTTTGTGTTTGGTTGAATGGAATGGATAAGAGAAATAATAAACGTAGCAATACGTTTTTCTTGTTTGGTTGAAGAGAGAGATTCACATTTTCTAAATCAAAATTACAAATATACCCTAACTATGTACTACATTTGTCCCATATTAGTTGTTTATTATTGCAACTTTACTTGTCCCTTCGAATTCCAATGCAATTTAACCTTCCACTTTTCTCAACTACCTTTCTTCCACTAACTTTAAACAAATATCGGACCTCACCATAATACTTTATCATTAAAGACAAAATTGAAAATTGCACACTAATCAACTCAAATCAATAAACTATTAAAAAGTCCAAATTGGACAACTATTGTGAAACGGATGGAATATAATATATTGTATAAGCAAATTGTTGCCAAGACTAAAACTGTCAATTGTTATAATTTGAGAGAACTTTGTTATTTTCTCTCTCCTCTTCCGCCCAAATTTGATCGGATTGAAAAATCTATAGGGAGGAAGGGATGTTTCATCCCTCTTTTTCCTTCCCTCCAATCAAACACAAAATAATTATTCTTACCTCCCCCTTATCCCTTCATCCTCAATCCATTCCTCCAACCAAACATAGCATTAAGAAATAATTACACTAACCTCCCCCTTATCCCTTCGTTCTCGATCCATTCCTCCAACCAAACATAGCATTAAGGAAGGAAGGAGCTTCTTCAAGCTAACCTCTGGCTGCTCACTTCCATTGGCAACAACTCCTTTTTCGCAACAAGCAACATATAAACACGGCTACTTCAACTAATCAATGCATGAAAATCTTCAGCCAAAAAACACACCTAGCCTAACATAAAAATGCTGGTATTTCATGAACGACAAAAAACCAAAAAGTATCGTCTCTGTCTGGGTTACTATTAATCTAATCATCACTTCTCTGCTGCCACGCAAAACTCATCACTTCACCATGATTCAAGGACACTCTGCAAGCTATCCATTCTCGACATGCATTCCTATTGTGTAAACCCTAAAACACATAAAAGTACTGAAAGTCTTATCTTTCTGCATTGTCACCAGGATTAGTACATAAATTTCGTCCATAAGCAAAAGTAAGTTAAAACAAAGTTGACTGAATTTAGTGCATAAAGGTGTTGCTAAATGAAATTTTCACTATTTACAAAACTGGATATGGAGATGGGTATTGTTTTACTTCTCCATCCCTCCTTGACCTTTCTCCCATCCTCAGGTAGTAACTAGATGAGGACCAGTTCCCTTTAGCGGAAGCATGCATGAGTAAGTGACGTACTTGACACTGTCCAAAAGCACAACAACAAAAATCCGAGACAGGGACCTTGGTCCCATCATGCCATCACCATCACCGTCACCAGCCTCCCTGGGATCAACCAGCACCGATACAACCATTGAAGAGAGAGAATCATTTCTCTGAAAGTTGTCTTTCGCTGAATTCCTTGCCATATGTTCTTCAGTAATATTGACTGATCCGGGAAGTGGAATTGGAAGACCATGAAGAATCCTCCTATTTCTTCCTTTGTTAAGTTGTGTGGAATTCTGATGGAGATCCACAGAAATATTCCTCATTGAACTCGCTGGAATTATGGCTCCCGGAGCAGCCACTGGTGAGACATCAAACTGGAATACTTCAGTGCACATGCCAGATCGTAACATTGGACCTACAAAAAGAAGGCAAACAACCATTACATATTTCAGAAGCTCTGTATTGGCCCACATCCATCCTGACCGTCGTCGTCAAAAGTCAAACATCTTACTCCAACGAGCACCATACTGCATGATTGGAGAGAATTGCACGGTACAGAAAAGTAACCTTCTACCTCTCATATATATGCTACAGAAAGTATATAACAATAAAGCTCCACTAATAAAGAGGGCAGAAATAAGATAATCTGCTTTGTACTCCTGAAATTGAAATTTGGTCAAGAACAAGTGAATTGAATTTTTTAGGTTAGGATTCTTTATATAAAAAAATCACAAACTTTAGGGAGAATTTACAGATCTAAAAAACTAATATGAAATAACCTCAACCAATGATTAAAAATGTCATTGCCTAAAGATGACGAATAAGGGTTTCAAAATTACTTTTAAGTTCATAATGTAGCTACATTAATTGTACCGATATTGTGATAGCCATGGAGAGTATAAAGTGAGGATGAGAGGAAAGAAATAGATTATGTTGTTTAGGACTTTCTCAATTAACTATTTAATTTATCTTGTTTGAGAGTTTGTGATTTAACTATTTACTTTCTATAAATTAGTCCATTTGTAATCAACTGATTGAGAAAATTAAGAGTTCGGTAGTAGTTAGTTGAGCAAGGAATTATAAGTTAGAAGCAAGAATTCCAAAGTATAAGAGAATTCGAAAAAGTAAAAGAGCTGGAAATAGAAGAAAATTGGAAAAGAGAATGGAAGCAAGAATTCCAAAGTAAAGAGAATTAGAAAAAATAAAGGGAAAACTACATATAAGTAGAGTTAGGGATGATAAATTACAAATTGGTCTATTTTAAAGTTTCATTTTCAATTTGATCACATTAACCAAACTAATTACAAATACATCAACTTTTTTGTTTAAAGTCTAAAATACCCTCACATTACCTCCCACCATCACATCACATCCTCTATTCCCACCTCTACACTTCCTCTTCCATCACGGCCACTCTCTTTCTTATCAATGAAATTGTATATATACGTATTATATTATATGGGATAATGGGGGGTTTGTCCATGCTTGTACAAATCTGCACAGTTGTGGACCGAGTAAATGCATAAAAACAATTTTTTTTGTAAATATGATTTTCAGCTCTGCCAAACCTATGAAAGTTGCTTGGTGTTTGATTTTGAAAAAATAGATAGTCTTTGCTTTTCAAATCAGTACTACTTCATTCTTTGGCTTCTGATGTGATAATAGCTTTCGTATGAATGTTTTTCTCTTTTGATCAGTCTTTTAATCTTTTGACAAAATTTAATTTTATAAAAAATAAAGTAAAAAAAGAGTTTGGGAATCTGATTTGCTGGAGAGCTTGATTTTGTGGTATCTTGATGTTTTAATTTTCTCTTTTGGTACTTTTATGTTGATTGTGAGTTTTGAACTTATTGTAGCTTTAATCTCTATATTTCTAATTGTTTCCCTATTTGGGAGTAATCTTGTGTTGATTTTGTGAACATTGTACCAATTGGAGAATTTACAGAGGTGGGTAGTTGAAACATGTTCATTGCTGTAAATTTGCAATATTTATGTTTTTCATAAATGATTTGGGTCAATCTTGCTGCAATAATGGTTGATTTATTTTTCCATGGTCCTTCCAAAGTTGGGATCCAACAAATTTATAATGGTGATTTTTTTCTGCGCTATATTTCCATGGATATAGTTCATTTTATATTCTAATAATGTATCCAGTATTCCCAACAATTGATCTAAATTTGTAAAAAATCACCATTATAAATTTGTTGGATCCCAACTTTATAATGGTGACTTTATAAATTTGTTGGATCACAAAATCAACACAAGAAAATTGGAAAAGAGAATGGAATTACCAACCATCCCCCTGCCCCCCAAAAAAAAACCAAAAATAATAAATAAAAAAATAGAAGTTAGAAAGAGAATATAGTTAGAGAAAAAGAAGGGGGGGAAACTAATTAATAAAGAAGGAATTGGCATTATTCATTATAAAGACAGAAACAAAAAATGATGGCATTCATACTTTTATTTTCTAGGGTAAATTGCGTAACAAGAATAGGAGTAGTTAGGAAAGAGAATAGAATTAGAGAGGGAAAAACAAGTGAAGAAAATTCAAGTTTCTCAAGCCTCAAAAGTGCTTTAAGGCAGAAGATATAGGACGTTTTCATCCCAAAATAATTAACTGATATGAGAGTTTGGAAATCTTTCAACAAATCCTCCAATCAGAATGACATGACATTAGGCCTGATCCCTACTCTTGTTGGACATAACACTAAAACATGGATGAGGGAAAAGTTGTTCCGAAGTGGCTTGATATGTATAGAGTTTTTTACTATTTTCAATGATACCGTTGGAGGGTGGTACGTGTACTGCAATTAAGGTTGCAGCAGATTGATTCTTAGCCACTCCACTCCATGAACATCAAAAGAAAATTCGGCAAGGAGTTTAGCTGAACCTTATGGCGCTGCAAGAACACAGGATCAAAGCTGTGGGTTGATAAAGGAAGAAAATGTGTTTTTGGTGGGTAATTTGGCTCGAGCGTAACAAAAGGTGTTTTGAGGGGGTGGAGTCCCCGATTGGTTTATTTAAAGATTCTTTCATTTCCTTGTTGTTTTTTTGGTTGGAGGGTAGATTTTGTTCATCTATAGAAGAAAATATTGTTTTCTTGGGCTCGCTTGGTTCATAATAGAGCGGTGTCTTGTATTATTGGGATGCACTTCCCTTTTGAGTGTTTTTTATAATATTTTTACTTATCAAAAAAAAAATTAAAGGAAGAAAAGACATTGTGGCCTACTATTATAATAAAGGATATCGCCCTAGAGTGAGCTGAATGACTTGAAACCAAAGTAGTTGCTTGATTAGAAACATACCCAATACGGCACAGAGAAAATCAATCAAGAGAGAATGCTAAGATAAAGAAGAATGTTAGGCTTAAATAAAAAAAACCGTATGGTTGGAGACTTGGAGGGTGAGTACAAGAGATAGTTTCATAAAGGGAAGTGAAAGGAAAAAAAGGAGTGGCACCAATGAGCGTGAAAGTAAGACATAGTATAATTGGGTGGTTTGGCCATAGAGCCAGCAAAATGAGGCACAATACGGTAACACGACATGAATTAAAAGGGTTGAAGCTGTATAAGGATCAACCTAAACACGACACGAGAATATTAGTGTCAAACACGAGTAACCCGTTTGACACGATTATATTTATATTTATATTTATTTTTTTCTCTTCTCTAATTGGTCATTGGTTGAAATATATCAATAAACTATTATTGGGTCATGTCAAATTCAATTTAATTTTATTGATAAATAGGTTAAATAGTTCGTTTCGTGTTGGAGTTGGATTGTGTCAAATCTAATTTAATATATTATAATAAATAGGTTGGGTTAGGGTGTACAAGGGTAACCTGTTTAATAAAAATACGATTTCAACCAGACACGAACAGGACCCACAGGCATGAATTGTCAACCCTATTTGGCCACATAGGGCTAAGACAAAGAAACAGGGGATGAAGTTATTACAAACAGCTGAAAAAGTTAACATGGTAGATGAAATGGAGGAATATATTCATGTGTAACATGACACTGATCCTGAGTATGAAAAGAAGGAAAAAAACGAATAATACTAATAATGAAAAGAAGTAGATAAATGAGAATGTGATAGTTGAAGCAGTACCTGCAAGGCCTTCACGGAACCACTGCTGCAATTTACCATCAGCAGATTTCGATTTCAAATTGTCCTTGTCTGCAGCAGCAGCAGCAGCAGCAGAAGCAATAGCCCTGTGACGCTCAGTTGGATTTCTGTAGAGAGGGGGATGTCTTGCGGTAGAGAGAGGGATAGCTGGAGACAAATCCCTTGGAACTGCCAAACCAGTAGTGTCACTCCTCGATGCCATGGCCTTCTCACTTGCCAGCACAGAATGAATAATCAAATTGCCATCAATTTTCACAAGTTTATCATTTCTGGGAACATACAAAGAAGCGATGAGAGGCTGGGTGGTTGAGTTGGGCATATGAGCAAACTCATCTGATGAACCTAGTCCACCTATGTTAGGCTGATGAGTTCCATTGAGATGGGGGGCATTAACAGTAAAAACCCTCCCCTGGTGCTGACCAACAACAGCATCCCGCATTCCACCATATTTCACATTTAGCATTGGAACAAGGCCACCAAAAAGCATTATAAAGAAGAACAAACCTAGAAAACTAACACTGGCTACCTTTTTGGTCTTTCGATTGTCGGGCTTCCTAGACTTTAGTGGTGTGGGCTGTGGTTTCAATCTAGGAATGGGAAGCAAAGGCACCCCCTGTGATTTGAGGAGATAAGGCGGAGGAGGATGACAGGGCATCCATGGTGGATAAGGATACATGGGGAATGTGGGAGGAGGAGGACCACCACTCAAAGTGGTCAACTGTTGGCGCAAAGTGGCATTTTCAGCCATTATATAAGTAACCTTGGAATTCAAATCCTGAATGGTGGAATGCATTGTTCTCACCTTATCCTCAAGCTCCTCCACATAATGCTTCTTTCTCTGTCTAGAAAGTTGGGCGCTTTCCCTGTTCCTCATCAACCTGGCCTTCCTCTTCTCGTCATCATCTTCTTCGTCACTTGGATTGGACCTCCTATACTTGGCTACACAATTCACATCTTCATTGTCTTTCTTTCTTTTCAACACCCCCTCCTCCTCCTTCTCCAATTTAATAATCTTTTGTCTTGAAGAAGCAGAAGAAGAAGGACAAGAAGGTAGAGAAAGAGAACAGTCACCTGAGTCGTCGTCGGGGGATGGGTAATTATTCTGAGCATCCAAATCCAAAACATCGGATCCCGAACCCTGAGACGATGCAGCCTTGGGTGAGGATGAGGGATGATCCACAACCCTAGCACCATTCAACTCCGATTCCTCTCGATTGGATCCACCGTATTTCTCCTCCTCCTCCTCGTTCAAAAACCTAGAAACATCAGAGCACGATGATGAAGAATTTGAAGGATACAGGGTAGCGGTGGGCTGAATATTGGAGGAGGCTAGAAAGTCCTGGTAACCGTGATCGTCGAAGGTGTCGATGTCCAAATCAAAATCCATATCCAAATCCAAGTCTTGGAGGAAGTGATCCGATAACATAAGGTCGTCGGAGAAAATGGTTGGATCCAAAGGTGGAATTGGTAGGGAATCGAAGTCGGAGGTTGTGGTGGTAGCTGTTTGGTTAGGGGAGATCATATCGCCGATCGACGACAGCGGAGGCTCCGCCATTGTGATTTTAGGGTTTTCCCGAGACTAATGGTCAGAGAGACCGACCCTCCTTCCGGAGTCTATTGCGTGGATTGTAATGTAATGTAATGTAACTAACAATTTGAGAGAGAGAGATAGTGTGTGGGCCCCATTCCCCATACACAAAGATAAAGGTAGTTTCTTGGACGCGTTTTAGTGTGTGGGCCCCATTTTTTTATTTTTTTTATTTTGCATTCATCTCAAAAAAATATAACCAAATTAAATTGAATCAAAATGATTTTTTCTAAAACCATAATTTGGTCTGGTTACAAAATCTAACCAAAATATTCTTCAATAATTGAACCACATCTAACCAATATATAACCAAAACACAAAAATAAAATAAAATAAATAAATATAATAATAAATTAATAAAATTAAATGAATAAATAAAAATAAAATATATTTATGAATAAAATAATAAATAAATGTAAATGCCAAAATTTGCACAACACAAGAGAGAATTCTTTTATTCATTTTTTATTTTCATTATATACATTATTTTAATGGGCTTGAGGCCCATTAGGGCAATGAAGTATGGATTACATCATTCTTACATCACTACTTTAATTTTTCAAAGGAATTCAAAAATGCAATGGGCTTACAAAAATCTTATTGGGCCATCAGCCCGATGGGTCCGGTGCATGATGGGCCCAATTGGGCTTGGACATTTTCACTCTTACACATGCTCAATTCTTTGTGATGAGTCGTCGATCAGTCAGGCCCATTACAAAGGATACATAGTGGGGAGTGAGGTACATCACCCATGTCGGGGTGACGTGACTGATGCAATTAATGTAACGGCTGTAACGTCCTTCGAATATTTGAAACCCACAGTCCGGGTGGGCTCGATTAGCGAGCTGGAGGCTGAGGAGGCGTACGTAAAATGACACGACGTTTCAGTTCCCGAGCGCACGGCTCTCCAGGTGTTTCAAAAACTTCTATAAATACCCATTGCCTTATGTCAAATGCACATTGCATTTAACTCTCAAAAACTTTCTGCACTTGAGCTACTCGCTTATCATTGCCAGAGTCCATCCTGTTTTCCAGAAAGGCACCCGAAACTACTTCAGGATTCATCTTAAAGTAAGTGATTTTCTTTCAGGTTTTCCTACTTCTATTTCAGTATGTCCGATAATGATGACACCCGGTCGGGTAACGACCGCCTCCCTTCTTAGGTTGACCCAGACGCTTCATTTAGTACTCCTTCAGTATAGTTGATTAGGACAGTCGGGTCTAGCCCACCAGAAGTTAATCAGGACGTCGTAACGGTCGTGAGTTCGATTCCCAGAGACGGTGTCAATGTGTAAATGCCAAAATTTGCACAACACAAGAGAGAATCCTTTTATTCATTTTTTATTTTCATTATATACATTATCTTAATGGACTTGAGGCCCATTAGGGCAATGAAGCCTGGATTACATCATTCTTACATCACTACTTTAATTTTTCAAAGGAATTCAAAAATGCAATGGGCTTACAAAAATCTTATTGGGCCATCAGCCCGATGGTCCGGTGCTTGATGGGCCCAATTGGGCTTGGACATTTCCATTCTTACAATAAATGAATAAATAAAAATAAAAATAAAATATATTTATGAATAAAATAATAATATAAATGATAAATTAAATAAAATATATTTAAAAATTAATATAAATAAATGAATAAAAAATAAACAAAATAATGAATAATAAAATATATTTATAATAAATATATATAATCATAAATAATAATATAAATAAAATATATTTATAAATTAATTAAACGAATAAATAAATAATAATAAATGATAAATTAATAATATAAATAATAAATTAAATAAAGCATATTTATAAATAAAATAAAAATAATTAATAATAAACAAAATGAATTAAATAATACATAAAATAATAATAAATAATTAAATAATAAGAAAATTGAATTAAATAATTCAAAAATAATAAAAATTAATAAATACAATAAAAATTAATAAAATATATTTATAAACAAATAAAAAATAAATGAATAAATAATAATAAATAAACAAAATGAATTAAATAATATATAAAAATAATAATAAATAGTAAATAGTAAATGATAAATAAATTTTTTTTTTAAAAGCCAAAATATCATAGTGCATTATTTATATGTTATCGACAGTTGAAGTTGTTATGTAATATTAGTGTGTGACTTGTGAAATTTGGGTTATCGTAATTTTTGTATAAAAAAAAATGTGGCTTGTATAAACCTATTTGTTGTTATATTTGATAATTGGGGTGCAATAATCATACTCTAAGAAATTTTTACAAAACCAATATAACATTATTATGTAAGAAATACATAATAAAAATCAATCAAAAAGACTTTAACAAATGTTTACAAATTAAATGTGTGGGTTTTAAGGTTATTACATCATATAAAGTATATTCAATATTTTCACAGTTTACTAGAAATTTAAGATCAGATCAGTTTGTCAAACAAGGTATGGTTCAAAGAAGTTTGGAATCAGACAGTTTGTCAAACATGGTCTGGTTCTAGTTTCCTTAAACCAAGATCATCAAACCAGACTGCTTACTAAACAGAATTTCAGAACATCACCAGACCAGACTAGACCGGTTATCAAACGGAGCCTCATTGTCATTCCACTACTCCTCCTAGAATTCATTTGTTTGGCTATTTTTATTTTTATTTTTTTTAAGAAAAAATCATTTTGAACCATATTTGACAAAAAAAATAATAATAATTTCTGAACTTTTGAAAGAGTAGAAATTAGTGGTACCAAACAATTTTTACTTTCTTTTTTTTCTCCCTCTAAAACTAGAAGCAAAAATTCTGTGAAATGAAAATTTTTATGTACAAATGAGTATGTTTTATGTCACCACTTCCATTTTTTTTTTCTTTTTTTGAAAGGCCGGCACTTCCATTTATTAATTTGATCAAGTGATCCATAACATTTTAAAATATTTTAAAATTTTGTAACAAATTATCTCCAAACGTGAAGTATATCCATTCACCATCAATTTCAACTTTGAAAAAAAATGAAAAAAAAAAAAAAAAAAAAAACTTATGGAAGGTCCAATAAAAAAATAAATCTATTTACATGTAAATGAATTATTTTACAAAGGTAAAAATGTTCCAACCGAATCAATTATTGTACAAGTAACAAGGTGGCAGAATTGATAACTTCTTGATTGCTATTTAAATTACTCTAATTTGAGCCATGTGGATCAGTGGCTTCTCTGTTTTCATCTTATGCATGTACAATAATATAACCATGGATTTATTTTTTGTTGTGGTTCATCCTCGCCCAGTGTGGTAGTCTGTCAATGCCATCTGCACCCGTCCACAACACACTCGTGCCATATAGGTCGCCACAATCCACCCCCTAGGAGGCCCAATGTCCCCGCCGGCACACTTCTGGCTGGGTCAGACTCTAATACCATTTGTAACAACCCCTTCCTATCCTGACACAATATTGTCCGTTTTTGGCTCACCCATATCAAAGACTTCCTAGGGGTCACCCAACCTTGGATTATCTCACGTTAGGCACGCTTAACTATCAAAGACTTCCTAGTTCTGAAGGGTTCTCAACCATCATGATTGTGGGTGGGTGCAGATGGCACTAGCAGACTACCACACTGGGCGAACTATATGTGCACAATCCCACATCGTCTGGGTAAGAAAAGACTACATGTTATATGTGAGTTATCACATTTGATAACGTGTTCTAAAATTATTTTATTAAATATAATTTTACTTTTATTTTTATTTTATTTTCTCATTTGACAGAAGTCGGGTAAGATATAATTCTACATTTCATATTGACTAGAGGAAACGAGAATTTTAAAAATTAGAAAAATACTACTACATTTGTCCCATATTAGTTGTACATTATTGCAACTTTACTTGTCCCGAAATTCTTGTCTAGTTCGAATTCCGATGTAATTTAACATCATATTTTCCCCCAACTATTTTTCTTTCACTAACTTTAAACAAATATCAAACCCCACCATAATACTATATTATTAAAGGAAAAATTAAAAATTGCACACTAAGGGCCTGTTTGGTTGGCCTGTTTTTTTTTGTTTGTGGGTTTTAGGTTAAAACACATGTTTTGTTGGATTTTTTGGGCCCAAGTATTGAATCTACGG
The DNA here is from genome assembly GCA_963922005.1 of Cornus suecica. Lineage (NCBI taxonomy): Eukaryota > Viridiplantae > Streptophyta > Magnoliopsida > Cornales > Cornaceae > Cornus > Cornus suecica. The sequence goes on from OY998242.1 coordinate 128,315, forward strand.
TAAATAAACACATGACCCCTTTTAGTACAAATGAAAAAATAGGAAATTGGTGTTTTTTTAACTATTGGAGCATCACACGGACAAACACTCGGATAAATAAAAAAATAAAAGAGAAAAAAAAATTAAAAACAGACCCAAACACAAAGCTCTAGCTGCTCGCTTCTCGCCATCTCGCCATTTCTAGGGTTAGAGGCAACATAGTTGGGAATCGCACTTCCTCCTCAAGCTCTTGGTTTGGAGCTATGATTATCTTCCTCCTCAAGCTCGTGACAGCTCTAGGGCTTCGATCTGGACCATTTGGGGACAACACTAGCTTCGATTTGGGAATCGCACTTCCTCCTCAAGCTCAAATCAGGTTCGTTTCTTTGCGTATCTTGTATCTATAGTTGCGTATGTGTGTGTGTATGTATGTGTCTATGTATATGCGTGCTTACATATATGTATGTGTTGTATGTGTGCCGACTGAGCTAGGGCTATATGTATATATGAAGGTATTGTTTCTTTATATGTGTATTGTTTCTTTTTCATGTTTGTTTTGCTTCTTTTTTCATCTTATATATCTTTTCAAGTTCTTAAATTGAGAAACTTTCACCCCAACCAAGCCATAGTTATTCTAGTTTCAGTTGAGAAACATTGAATTTTAGAGGTCCTAATAGATTAAAGAACATTGTTTATTGGGGATATTTTGATTGAATTGTAGTTTCAGATCTGAGTATTGGATGTAGTGGAGGGAGTTTTCAACTCAAATTTGGGTTCTTTTTATTGATTTGGGTAGTTCTTAGTTGGTTGATTTTGATTTTGATTGTGACTTGTAGTGTAGTTATTTTCTTTTGTTGCTGATCTTTGTATGTTCTCCTAGGAGCTTCCTGTCTAGTTCTCCTCTGTTGGCCCCAGTTTGGCTTTTCTGTTTTTTCGGTTGAAATAAAATGTTAATTACCAAAAAAAAAAGGGTGGATGAATTTTCATTCAAGGTTCAAGGGGGAGAATGAGAGGTGTTTTTGGAGTTGCACATAGATGACTCAGTACTGGAGAGAGTGGCAACTCTTGTAAGGTCTCACGGGCCTTCATGTTATTGGTCTGATAGGATCCAATGGGGTATCTAGAATGAAAGGGAAGAAGTCCTTAAATGAAAAGCTCACTATTTGGTGTTTTGCTACTTGTGTATGCATGTCATCTGCTTGTGTATGTCATACAGTCACATTGAGGAGTTTTTATGTCCAGAATGTGAAGCTCAATGACAAGAACTGTAAGCTTGCTCAAGTGTGGAATTTGCCCCACTACTTTCAGTTTGCAAGCCGAGTCTTAGTTATTATGAGTGTTGATTTTATAAAAGGGAATAATAATTGATTTAGCAAGCGTAGTCTTAGTTATTGACTGTTTTTTTGGTTCTATTGTTAGGAGGTTTGCTACTCGGAGTTCTGCTTACAAGCTAGGTAGTACTGATTGCATTAAAAACAACCAATAAAAACAATTTTAGGTATAACAGGTTCTGTAATATTTATATGAATCAGATTACAAGCTAGTACTGATTGTATTAAATGACTCAATAAAAACATACGTTGAGTCATTTGTTCATTGTGCTTGTTAGTGTTGTGGAGTTCTCCCCTATGTTGAGTAGTCTCTGTTTTAGCTATAGCAGGTTCTGTAATATTTGTATGGATCAGTTTTGGTTTCTATATATCTACATGGACATCTTTTTCTATATTTTTCTTGACATATATTTTTCTGTGTGTATGAAGGATGGTTTGACCAAATATAACTAGGTGTATTGATGATGTTAATATTCACATTATCAGTATTATGATCTTCTAAGTAGGTGTAAAACTGTACATATATATTTGACTCATATGTTTGGTCATTGGTGAACATATTCATAATGTTCACATGTGCCTTGTACTTGTATGATGGTATCTACAGTCAATGTTATTCATATTATTTTGAAGTCACTTGACTATTTTGTTGTTGACATAGTAAACTCATTGAGTATGATGTACTTTTTACATTTATATGTATCTTTTGAAGCTACCATACCATGGCTCTTACTATTAACGTAGGCCAAAAATTGTTAGATATTGCTAATAAATCTCCTATAGTTGCAATTAATTCTCTAATTGTTGATGACTTTCAACATCGTTTAGATATGTTTTGGGCACATTTGCATAGTAATTAACCAATTTAATAATGGACTCTTTGTTTTGTCATTCTAGGTATATCCTTGTTACGATTAATTGTGCTAAAGTGGTAAAAGAATTTTATAGCTAGTACGTTATTATTTATTTTTGGTCAATAAATTACTTGTATTATAATATAAAAGTATATATGCATTACATTAAAATAGGCTGATAGCCCAAAAATAAAAGCCCACTATGGGGGAAAACACACGGGCACATTAAGCCCAAAACAAAATAGAAACAATACCAAATTGTTTTGCATTTCTGGAATGCCTATATTTGATTGCATTTCTAGATTTTTTTAGTGACATTTTGTCTCATCAATTTAATTGCAGAGTATATCCTTCGAATTGTTTTGCATTTTTGGAATGCCTATATTTTTAGTTATGCTTGAGAATTTAAAATATTGTTTGTTTGTACTCAATGGTATTATCAATTGGTATCTGATTACCTTCTAATATTTATTAGTGATGGACTTGCAATATGACTTATTGAAAATTTAGATGGATACCACTAACATGAATAAAGAAGTAGATCATCTTCGCATTTGGGGGAAAGGACCACTTGATATATTATTCAGTTTGATGGAGGAACAAGTCAAACTGGGTTATAAGACAGAAGGATCTTTCACAAAAATTGGGTGATCCCATATTCGTGAAGGTGTCAAAGCCAAACTCGGATCTGGGTATACTCCTGTTATGATTATGAACAAATGGCAAAGTCTGAAAAAAGACCACCATTTGTTTCTAAATGTCAAAAAGGCAACATGAGTTGGCTTTAATGAGGCGACGAATATGGTGACTATGGAGTTTGAACAATGGGATAGGTTGGATCAGGTTAGTATTCTTGAATATAGTTTTAGAAGTTGAGATTACAATTTAGTAATATCATTTACTAAAATAGACGGTTTATATTATGTTATAGGTGCACAAGGGTTGCAAAGCAAAATTCCAAGGTAAGCCTTATGTTTACTATAGGCAAATGACTCTTTTAGTGGGAGGTAGTGAAGCCACTGGTGAACACGTCCGACCTTCTACTAGGTTACCCTCATCCTTTCCAGGGTCCTCGTCCAGTGCTCATGTTGACATAGATATTGATGATGAGGATGATGTGGTCGATACTCCTGAACCAGTTCATGCTCGAAAGAAAAAGAAGCATGATCCAATGTCAAAGGCAATTTATGATTTGATAGCTGTTATTAAAGATACTAGTGTTGTTAAGGTTCAAACCATGAGTCAAAGCGTGGGTAGTGTTGTATCCGCCTATGAAAAAGGGCAAAACTCAACTCCTAAGACTCCCCGCAGTGCAAACAGCGATAAGTCTATCTCGCTAACTAAAACTGACAATACTTACCAACACTTTGAACAATGTGCTGATATATTAGGGAAGCTGGTAGGAGTGGATGTTGCCCATTTTGCTAAGGCCATTGATAAGTTTGAGCATTCTGAAATTTTTTGACATTTCTTTCTTAAGCTTTCAGATGAGAAGAAAGTGGCCTAGGTGATGAATATGTAGTTATGTGTGTACTTTTAAATATGGAGGATTGTGTGTGTATTTTTAAATATTGGATGATTGTAAGACTAAATGTAGATGATTGTTATGTTATGTCTATCTTTAAATTGGATGTTTATGTTTTGGTCAAAGAGTCAACTATTTTGTATTGTACCAAGAGTAAGTTGTGCCTCATGATGAACTATACTTTTTTTATTTTATCATTTTTCTGCAAGGCCTGGAGACCTGTTGAATGTTTGTTTTAATACTGTATCAGGACATCGTCAATCCTATTCTGCGCCATAAGTAATGATGGTCGTATGTTATAGGACATCATCAACATTGTTTTTGAATCACTTGTTGATGATTCGGATGAAAATTCCTACCTCGCTGCAGTATGTCAGGTATTGCAACAATATAGGACACGGAGAAACAATACGTCGTGTAGGACTTCGGCTTTACGTGGTCAACAATATGTTACTGAGTTAATCCGCGGGAATGAGACTAGGTGTTATGAAAATTTGAGGATGAACCCTGATGCTTTTGAAAACTTATGTGAGCGATTGAAAGGATTAGGGTTAAGCGACTCCAAATGGTTAACGACACATGAACATTTAGCTATATTCCTCCTAACTTTGAGCCATAATGTCAGGAATCGGTTGGTAGCTGAACGATTTCAACACCCAACATGGACTATATTCACTCACTTTCACCGTGTTTTAGATGTTATTGGAGTTCTTGCAACTGAAATAATCGTTCCTCATAACTTCAATGTCGTGCCACCTGAAATCTTGGTGAATACAAAGTATTTTCCTTTATTTGAAAATTGCGTGGGTGCAATAGACGACACCCATGTCGATGCCCATATCGAAGCAAACAAGTTCAATACAAGGGTTTTGTTCTTAGAATGTGATGACCGTCTGTTCATTTGACATGAAATTCACGTACGTCATAGGTGGATGGGAAGGGACATCCAATGATTCAAGAATTTTGAATCAGTGTCTTGCAAGGGGGGATTTAGACTTTCCCATGACTCCTGAAGGTATATATTAACAAAAATATAATTGCTCCATGATTTTTTTTAACATATTTTCCTAAGTTCATTCTATAACATATTTTATGTTTATTAGGGAAATATTATTTGATTGATTTTGGGTATGTCAATCAACCGGGATTTCTAGTTCCGTATCGAGGTCAAACATATCATTTGGCCGAATTTCTTACTGGAGGTAATCGTGTTCACGGCCGTGAGGAATTATATAATTTCAAGCATTCTTCATTACGTAATGTGATTGAAAGATGTTTTGGCATGTTGAAGATGCGATTTCCAATTCTTAAGCAGATGCCTTGCTACAAGTTTCTTACACAGGTCGACATTGTAGTAGCTTGTTATGCACTGCACAACTTCATTAGGATGCGGACAGACAAATGTTATATTTGATGGTACATCGGGTGAGATTTTGGGTGAAGGGAATGAGGATGATGATGGAGATGACAATCATGCACCTGAAAATGTTACGCCTATGAAGGGTACATTGAATGCAGTTCGCAATACAATAGTTAACTTAATTTGGGTTGAACGATAGATATTTTATTTATCTCATTTTGAATAACTGTTTAGATGTATGTGTTATAGCTTTTCTATCTTTAATTTGGATGATTGTAATAACTTATATTATATAAATTATGAATTATTGTAATAACTTATATTATCTAAGTTCTTGATAACTGTAATAGCTAATATTTATGTCAAGTTCTATTATTTTCTAACTTACTATTGCTACTTTTGTGATTTCAAAATAGAAATGTATCAGGATTTGGGGCACGACCCTCCATGTTGTTGTGGCATGGGTCCTATGATTCTTTATTGGGCTGGGACAATACAAAACGAGGGACGCTACTTTTATAGATGTCCAAAATGGAAGATATGATTTCTAATACGGAGGGATTCACAAAATAGTTGATTCGAAGTAATTATAATTATTTTATATGTTTTGAAATTGTAGAAACACCGTAATAGTTTTATATGATTGGATGATGTCCCCGCAGGATTTCAGGGAATTAGACAGCAGGTTGAACAACAGGAGGACAATGATTTGAACAACATAGTTGCTGTTATTCAACATGAACATTATCGAAAAAAGTACATTATATATGGTGATTGTATTTGTCTAAGCTGTTTGTTATTTCTTATATGTTTTATCGTACTTCTTGTGGTTTTTGTTATTGTAATTGACTAATGATATTTCATTTACTCATTTTTTATTCGTCCATTTAATAAATATATTCAGATAAAGGTATATACTGAATGATTGTAAAATATTATTGAATTTTCATCTCCATAATGTGATATGTTGGAGGACAATGTCTTGGATATGTCTTGTGATAATTATTTTTTAGTATGTCTTATGATAATTCTTGCTATCAGGTGAAAAAAAAAATTTGGACTTGTCATTTTTATGGGGAGGTGCTGCCGAATTTTTTTCATTTTTAAAAGTGTTCATGATGAACAATACCAACTTGTCATAAAAGATATTTGGTAAAGAAGTACATTTCAATTGCCAAAGATTTGCCATCATTAATTTTTGTATTTTGAAAAAACAAAAAAAATACATTTGAAGTCACCAAACGTGTTTTTCTGTTTATGTTTTTTGAAATTCAGAATAAACAGACTCTGTCAAAAATGTTTTTCTGTTTCTGTTATGAAAAATAAGGGTCTGCCAAACGTGTTTATTGATTTTTAATTTTTTAATTTCGACCCAAAAAATATCATTACCAAACATACTTATGTTTTTGGATCAATAAACAAAAAAAAAAAACGTATTTTTTGTTTATTTTAACACAAACACAACTCTACCAAACATGCCATAATCAATCTACATTAATAAAATATTAAAAAATTTAAATTTGACAATTATTGTTGGAAGAATGGATTATAAAGAAAGACTTTGTCAGTTTTTCTCGTCTTCCCCCTCTTTGGTTGGGGGATAAGAGGGTTTTCTTCTGATGCTCGCAAAAAGAGAAGTCTCTTCTTCTTAGAACCTTCCCCTCGGGAGGAGAGAGAAGAAGATACTTACTTTTGGAGAGAGACACCGTTGATTGATATATATATATATATACAATCTTCCGGTTCGCCATGGATTCAACTCTACAAACCACCAATGATGGCGTTGCCGCTTTCAATGAAAAGGAGAGCTACGCATCACTGGTGGATCCCTTCTTGGTTGAGGCGCTCCAAAACCCTCGTCATCGTCTTACCAGTGAGTTTCCTTTTTTTCTTTGATGATTTACTCTATTTCCATGTATAATTCACGTTCATAGATGCAATTCTTTATTTTTTATTTTCTTATTTCTATTTTAGATCTCCCCCAGCAATTTTTGTATATTGATTGGATCCTATTACGATTAGGGTTAGGGTTCGGTTGAAGAGTTGATTAGGATTAAATTTTATAGGGACACATGACTGTGTCAGATCTGATCCCTCTTCCTTCCTTCGGCTTTGTTTTCTGATGTCATTGAAATTCTCTTGTCAGGTTATCTGATAGATCTGATACCTGTAAGATGAGTTAATCTTTATATTTTTCATGTTTGAAGAACTAACCTTGTCACTTGTAGTAATTTGCTACTGTGGTATATGTGTGTGTGTGTATATATATATATAGGTATGTTTGTACGTGGGATTGACATTTTTCCATATTCAAGCAACACTTTTTATGGCTTCTCAGAAGCATAATCCACATCTAATTGTTGTACTGGCAAACAGTTCCTATGAAAAATGCTAAAACAGGAAATTCTTTAAAGGCGTTTCTAATATGAATGTTTATGTGGCAATCAGCCTTGTTAGACTTTGTGATGAAAGGAAGATGTATAAACCATTCCACCTTATTTTCATGCTTTGCTTGGACTTTCTTCACATACATAAACTGAATTGGTGATCTTTGCGACCAAATTGCCTTTCAAGAATCAATTTTATTTTTCATAGATATTAGTCTATACGTGATACTTCCCTTTTTCAAAAATAGACTTCGACCCAAGTAGTACTCTTAAGATTTTCTCATAGTTGTCATTTCTTGTTCATCGATTATTTTAAAATTGACAATTTAAGTTTCCATTTCCTTGTTTAGGATATGGTTGACCATGAGCTCTTTTTGAATATAGGACCCCCTCCCATCCTTTTTATATTTGCTGAACTCTATTTTTCACATGTTTTTATTTTTATCATTGTTAGTTTTTTTGTAACACATTGAGACTGTCTTCGTGCTAGTATCTTGGCTCTGGGGCTAGTAATATGCCCTTGAATAAAGTTAGGGCATCTTTAATACAATCTGTAATCATCCCGGGCAAGCTCTAGCTATTTTTATCATAGCAAGAAAGATATGCCCTACATTGATAAATGTAGTACTCCCTCTATTCCACAAAAGTGGTTCACTATTGACTTTTTAACATTTTAATGGATATTTTGTGTTTCTATTTTTGCCCTTAGAGGCAACTCTAGCTATTTTTATCATAGTAGGAAAGATATGCCCTACATTGATAAATGTAATACTCCCTCTGTCCCATAACAATAGTTCACTATTGACTTTTTAACATTTTAATGGATGTTTTGTGTTTTCATTTTTGCCCTTAGAGGCAATAAAGTATAATTTTATTTCTTTAGTGGGGTCCATTGCTTTGTAAAGTTAATGAAGAGGGGAATTTGGAAAAGTATAAAATTATATGATATTGGAATTCAAAACTGGATAATTATTTTTGAACGGATAAAGTTGTGAAAATGTATTGTTTTTTTTTTATAAGTAAGAATTTTATATAAGAAAGACACCCAAAAGGGGACCCCTATGGGCCGAGAAAACTTAAAAACTCAATTTTCTCCTCTAAAGATTTACAATATTGATCCTCCACCCAACTAAACAAACAAGATATAAAAAAATCTTTGATCGCCCCCGTAGGGGACTCAACATCCTCAAAGTAACGCCTATTGCGTTCCATCCATAAACTCCATCATAGACATAAGGGAGCCACCCTCTAAAAAGGCTGAGCATGTGAACCAATAGACACTCCTCCAGGAGGTCAACACATCACAAATTGAGGTCGACATCGCCCACTGAACGCCAAAGAGACCAAAAAGAAGGCACCAACAGTGATAGGCAATCGGATAATGTAAAAGAATGTGATTGATGGATTCACCATCCTGTTTGCACAGGAAACACCGATTGACCAAAAACATACCTCGCCGACTCAAGATGTCAGCATGAGAATCCGACCCCAAATTGCCGACCACGTGAAGAGCGAAAGCTTGAGAGGGGCCTTCGAACGCCAGACCGCCTTCCAAGGAAAAGACACGTCTGCCCTGGGAGAAAGACAACCAAAGTACGAAGAGACAGAGAAACACCGAGAAGGAGTCGGTCGCCAAAGAAGGGAGTCCGATCCACCTCCAATAGTCTAGGAATACAAAAGCTCTAGTAGATCAAAAACCTCCTCCAACTCCCAATCTTGAAAGGACAACACAAAACTGACATCCCACACTAACGTCCCGATATCGAGGTGATAACAGTCGGCTACTGAAGCATGACGATCCCGAGCAATCCTAAACAGTTGAGGGGAAGAAGAAGCAAGAGAGTCTTCTCCGCACCACCAATCCGTCCAAAAACCAACATAACGGCCATCCCCCACCCTGAAACTGGTAAATGGGGCGAAAGAATTTCATCCCTGCCGGATTTATTTCCAAACCCCCACCCCTCGACGGCCCCTGACCTCATCAGTACACCAACCGCCTCTAGTTTCGCCATAGCGACATGCAATCACCCTCTTCCACAAACGGTCCATCTCGGCCCCGAAACGCCACAACCACTTACCCAAAAGAGCCTTATTAAAAGGCACCAGACGTCAGATACCCAACCCTCCCTCTTGGAAGGGACGACAAACTGCCTCCTACCGTACCAAAGAGATAGATTGTCTCTCCCTACAGCCACCCCATAGAAACTGCCACTGAATCCTCTCTATCTGTTTTGCCACACAGTAAGGGACCCGATAAAATGACAATACATACGTAGGAAGATTGGATAATGTGCACTTAACAAGGTAAGTCTTCCCCCCTTAGAAAGATACTTCCGCTTCCAACCCGCTAAACGCCTCTCCATATGCTCAATCACCGAGTCCCAGCAAACTTGTCTCTGCCCTGAAAGCCCCAACGACAAACCCAAGTAAAACGAAGGGAGCAGACCAACCCTATAACCAAGAGCTGAAGCTAAAGTCGGTACATCCTCTACCTCCGCCATCGGAAACAAAAAGCTCTTGCTGGTATTAATCTTCAACCCGGAGACGGCCTGAAAACAGATCAAAATACACTGTAGGTACTGCAACTGCCCCTCATCGGCATCACAAAACATTAAAGCATCATCGACAAATAACAGGTGCAAAATATCCACAAATCGGGTAGCAGTATCACCCACCCTGAAACCGTGAAAGAGACCCAACTCAACTCCGTGGCTCGAGACATCATCCGACTAAAAGCCTCCATCACCACAAGGAAGATGAGCGGGGATAGAGGATCCCCTTGCCTCAACCAGCGAGAACTCCCATAAAAGCCGAAGGGGATCCATTCACAATCATTGAGAAGCGAGCAGAAGAAATACAAAACTGAATCCATCTACGCAACCGCTCCCCAAAACCCAATCTCTTTAACATATACAAATGGAAGCCCCAATGCATGTGATCGTACGCCTTTTCCACATCCAGTCTCACCAGAACCCCCGGAATACCACTCTAAATCCTGGCGTCCACCACCTCGCTAGCAATGATGGCCGAGTCCAAAATCCGACGTCCCCCAATGAAGGCGTTCTGAGAATCCGAAATAATCCCATCCAGTACATTGTGCATCCTCGATGAAAGGACCTTCACAATCAACTTGTACACACTCCCAATCAGGCTAATCGGTCTGGAATCCTTAATGTCTTTCATCCCCCCTTTTTTGGGAGGAGAGAAATGAAAGTAGCATTAAACGACTTCACGAAATAGCCATCCTCATAAAAAGCATTGAAAGTTGCCATCACTTCCTCCCGAACAATAGGCCAACACTCAAGAAGAAAGCGCATAGAAAATCCATCAGGACTAGGGGCTTTGTCCCCACTACACATCTTCAATGCTCTCAACACCTCCTCTTCCGAGAATGGAATCTCCAGCCTATCCCGATCCCCCTCATCAATGGAATCAAACATGAGACCATACAAATTCGGCCTCCAACTTGCTCTCAGTAAACAATTTCTAATAGTACAAAGGAGTCCCCACGCGGATGTCCTCCTCAAAAGAGAGCAAAGAGCCCTCCACAGTCAAGCTCCCAATAAAGTTTTTCCTCCTACGAGCATTCGCTAAGCGATGAAAGAATTTTGTGTTCCGATCCCCTTCTTTCAACAAAGTGGCTCGAGATTTCTACCTTCACGAGATCTCCTCCTAAATAGCAATCTCCTCTATATCAGACAAACATTGCGCCCTCCTCAATCTCATACCCTCATCCATCCCCTTGCTCAAATCAGCACTGTCAATAACACCAATCTCGGCCAAAAGGACATTCCTACGCCACTTCAGATTACCAAAAACCTCATTGTTCCATGTGATAAGAGATGACTTAAAAAAATGCAGTTTCGGGCACACCCACCACTACAACAGTCGCTGTTGAAAATCCTTGGCCCTAAGCCACATGTTCTCGAACCGGAAAGGAGATTTCCCTGAAGAGATACCCCCACCATCCAGAAAAATAGGGACATGATCCGAAGTGAAACGAGTGGTAATGGTCTGAATAACACTCGGAAAATGCTCCTCCCAATCACCGGAGACCAAAAACTGATCAATGCGAGAATAGGTCAGCACCTTTCTGCAACTGGACAAAGTGAAAGCCGCACCGGTAAGCAGAAAATCATGTAATGATAACCTGTCAATGAAATCAGAAAAGTCAATCATAGCCCTGGTCCACCGACCGCCAGAAGATCTCTCCGAAGATGTTCGAACAACATTGAAGTCCCCACCCACACACCAGGGTAACCTCCACGCCTCCCTAACCTCATCAAGCTCATCCCATAACACCGACCTCACCCCATCGTCCACAGGCCCATACACACCAAAAAACACCCAACATAAACCATCCTCCGCCATCGAGAAAAAGTATGGGATCGAGAAACGACCCAAACGTGAACCCCGTAACGATACCCATCTTCTGTCCCACATCACAATCATACCCCCCGAAGCACCTGTCGAAGCTAAACAAGTCCACTCAACAAAACGGTTACCCCACAAACTCCGAACCACTCTTTCATTTATAACCCTCAATTTCGTCTCTTGCTAACAAACTACATGCGCATTCCATTTTCCAAGAGCTAACCTAACTATCTTCTGTTTATTCGGGCAATTGAGACCCCGGACATTCCACGATACAATCCGCAACATCATTTAGAAACAGTGCAAACACCCACCTCACCCCTTTCCCCTTTTCTACCCCGCCCTCCTCCACACGACCCATCATAATTCACGGAACAAAACAAATTATGCAGTTCCCTTTCGCCCTTCCAATAAGAAGGTGAGCGATGGACAACCATAGTTCTTTCCGCACTACCATCCCCTTCCTCCTTATCCTCCACCAAAGCCAAAATCAAGTTTTTCCCTTTTGCTTCATTACCCCCACTAACTTGGCAACCTCCACAATATTACCCTTCACCCACCTGTTAGGACTGAATTTTGAACAATCAACAACCACATGCACCACATTTTCTAACACCTCCATATTAATCCCACCATCCATTTTGGCATCCAACTCAACACATTCATTATTACCCAATACCATATATAAACACCCCTCATTATGAGTGTCTCAGTTTATCAAACCCAATTCACTATCACAAACACCATAAAGACCACCATCAATAACAACATCACTAGAAAGAACAACATGCTCACTGTCCGAGACCACATCACCCAAAGACAAACACTCCGAATCAACCACCGACATCAGCTCATCTGAACCAAAACAATCATCATTCGAACCACTTGGCTCCAACGCCGGCTCAACCCCACACACCTCATGAACCGGCTCAACCCCCACCCCATCACAACAGCTATGCCTCACCACCTTCCCAACCTTCAACCCCGTATCATCCCCATCCCTCCGAAACGAAGAAGAAGGGTTTGCCATACCCATCGCCGGAGAGATGAACGATACAGTATCTTTTACTTTGCCTTTATCAACTTTGCTACGCTACATAACCACCCCCTGACGCTGACCTCCGGCATAAACCACTGAAGCCATTTCTTTCCGAGACCCCGCCACCGACGACGACGCCACCTTACTCGGCCTTCTTTGAGAGACCAATCGAAATCCCTCGTCATCAACCCAATCCCTTTCCTCGCCCTTCGTCTTCTTTATAGCATTCGTAAAAACCCTATTCGACTGACTCAGTTGTGTCGTAATTGTAGGCGACCTCCCCACCATCGAAGTCAGCTCCAAAAAACAAATTGGCCTCCCCAAATTGCGTATACTTCGACTGCCGTACGGACCCGGGTTCAGGTCGTAACCCGAATCATATCCCATACCCGTACCCGCTTGTGGTGGAGCTCTAACCTTTTGCCCCACAATCTGATCCAACTCCAAATTCCTTGGGCCTAGCCCAATAGGATATACAGGCCAAGACACCGTCCCCCCCCCCTATTCCTTAGCTTCATATCAGACCTATTATGCTTAAATTGAAGGCCCATTCCACCAAGCCCACCTCTTCTAGCCCAACTCTGATTAGGAAAACCCACACTTCCCGACCCACCCCTATCGAAGTGATGGGCTCAAAACCTATGTGAGACATGTGCATTAGAGGGGAGTGAAATTGAATTTGAAACTTTGAAATGGTGGCGGCCCCAAGGTGGACCCCAACCCCACCTACTCCCTCCACGTGCTGGCACCCCATTGGCGTTCTAATTCCTCCCCACTGCATCACGTTCTTCCACCAACACTTCACGCGTCTCTACCCCACGCGCCCTCTTACCTTCATCATCCACCGTCAAAATTCTAGCCTCATCTTTCCCATCCGTAGCATCATTTACAGAAACCCTAGATCCATGCTGCCTCGCCGGAGAAGACGACCGAAACGGCGGTCGAAGATAACATCGATCGACAACAATCCACCTACGAAGCTCCGTTCCTCTATTCAATCCTTCCGAATGCAAAGCCACCCATTCATCCTTTTGGAACACCATTGACCCAAAGCCCCCTTCCAAACTCTGGGTTGTCGGCACCATCATCGGCGGCGAATCGTCCACTACCGAAATGTGAAAACACAACACCTCGTCATGAATGAAGATAAATGGTGGACTAATCTTGCCGACGACGACAAGAATGACCACCTCATCCGGTTTGAAAGGATCTACTCTCTCCAAACCTCTGTACCCTCCACACAAATCACCCACCTTCTTAAAAAGCCCCAAACAACAAAGATGAAGAGGTATACCCTTGAGAACAATTCGTCGAATATCCCTCGATTGCCAAGGCTTCGCCGCCACAGATCCAGTAGCCCACACATCCAAAGTGAGACGTCTTTGCCCCCAATCGCGTCGGCCGGAGTTCAAGATCTTCATAGCCACCATCTTTGAAGGAAATCAGAAGAGGAGAGCACCATCACTGAGATATGCCATAGAGAAGCCCGATGATACCCTCCATGCTCTCTTTGCCCACTCCTCCACCTTATCCACCTCTTCCTCCGCCACCACTTCATCGAATCGGCCCGCCAAACATGATCTCAAGTATTCCTTTCTCCTTTCAATTGAATCTTCATCAATGTAAAACGAAGGCCCTCTTGGAGGACATGCTTCTTTCACCTCCCCTCCCCAGAAAAATGAAGGCAAACTAGCAACCTCAAGATAAGAGCTCACCATAACAGACCAAAAAAATAGTAGAAAACGAAAAGTGTATGGAAGGGACTCCGGCAAACGAAAAGTGAAAATGGACTATTAATATGGGACGGAGGGAGTACAACTTTTGGCTGCACATTAGATTACAAGGTCTTATATAATATATGTATCTATTAGTAGATACCATTAGGGTAACAGATGCAATAGTGCGGATCAGAATTTAATTGACGTGGTTACCACTATCTTTTATATTTTGCGGTTGCATTAAGACCATAAAATGTCAGCATGCACATACTGTAGTTATGCACATATTGTAGTTATGTTATTCTGATGAAGTTGTATGAAGGTTTAATACGGAAAATTTTAGATTGTCTTTAAGTTACCCTTTGCACTCATAATTGGTGTGAAACAGGAACATATATTATTTCAATGTCTTATTAATACTAGTTGATGCCATAAGGGTCACAGATGCAGCGGTGCAGATTCAGTTTGTATTGGAATTTCTAATTGGACTTTGAGATTTTTGTTGCTCCGTTTTGCTGTCAAATGGCATGCAGATTGCTGTTATTATATTTGCTTATCATGATATACCAGAAAAGAAGAGTGGGGGCTGGGAGTTAGAAAGAAATCTAGGACCATATTAGGAAAAAACAAACTGACTGAAAGTTCGAAATCATATCATGATAAATTAGAAAACGCTTAACGTCTATTGCTGAATAGTGTCCTTGGGGTAGAGATGGTCACAGGGGGTGGGTATGGAATATTTCTACAATTTACTGACCTCCCCTTCAGTGATTGGGCCTAGCCCTGGTCATCTGTCCTGCTGCAAGTCTATGAAGCGTCACAGGTGTATTAAGCTATACATCCCCAGATCAACATTGCACACCCGTAAGCACTTGTGGGAGCTTGTAATGCCCTAGGTTTTAGTATTGAGATTTATTAGACACTAGTGATGATCTTAGAGTTTAACTGGGAGACTTGTGAATTATATTCGGAGACTAATGTAATAATTTAGTATTTGGCGTCTTATTGGTTAGTAGCTGAGGGCTATGTAATTTATGGAGGTTCTTGATGGATTTTTATGTGTGGCTTGTGGAGGCTAGTGAGATTATGAGAAGACTCTTAAGGTGGCAACCTTAGGGGGCACTCTGAGGACATGTGGAAAGGTCACAACATGACTCATTATATAACCCATTTTCCACCCTTATGAAACACACATTAGCTTAGTCTCACAGACACTATCTCACGCAGAGAAGAGAGTCGTAGAGAAGAAATATTTCTTTGTTTTGGTCTCATATTGGCATGATATTAGTTGAGTTTTTGTGCTGGAAAATGGAGCTTAAGATGATGAATTTAGAACTGAACTCTCTCTATGTTAACCTGCTATAAAGTAAACTATTGGATATGAAAATATGTCTAATGAGTTTACAGGTTTTACTTGGCTCAAATTGATCGAGTTTTGACATTATTATGGAATTTTTGAAGTTGGGATCAAGTTGCAGTAAAATTTGCTTTGTGAAAAGAGATTTTTGTTTTGTTTTGTTTAAATATCTTTTTCTTTAGAAAGGTGGTGCCATCAAGGATCTTTTATTTCTAATTTCTTTTATTGAGTGGATGGTAGATATTGTAAATCTATAGAGAGTTTTTGGGCTCTCTTGGCTCATAGGGCTTCCTCTTTTGTTCCTTGGGATGCACTCCCCTCTTGAGTGCTTTCTCTAATAGATATATTCACTTATCAAAAAAAAAAAAAAAAGATTTAATTGGTAAGGGAATATTAAAGTAACTTTCGTGTATCAAAATGCAGTGTTTAATCTTTTTATTGGCTTTGGTTTTATTCAAATTGTGTTATGATCCTATTTTTAGCGAACTTCAAAGGAATCATCTTTCTGCTGGAAATCTATACCGTAGACAGCACTGCCTTTGGTTAATATTACAACAAATCTATAATTTGATTTTGAAAGTGGAATTTCGAGAAATGATAGTTGACATATAAAGCTTCTCCAGAAATTTAATTTCTCAAGAACTATGGCACATTTTATTTTTAGAGAGTTATCAAACACAAGTATTCTTCTGGAGATGGCAGCTTGGTTATGATAAGGGTTTAAAAGCGTATTACATTTTTTTTCCAGTAAAGCATGATCATCATGGACATTCTCAGGAGCTT
The DNA here is from genome assembly GCA_963922005.1 of Cornus suecica. Classification (NCBI taxonomy): domain Eukaryota; kingdom Viridiplantae; phylum Streptophyta; class Magnoliopsida; order Cornales; family Cornaceae; genus Cornus; species Cornus suecica. The sequence goes on from OY998242.1 coordinate 145,022, forward strand.
TTGTTAGTATTTCTCTGCTGGTCAGTGGCTTAATTTTACCATGTTTCAGGCACCATTGAATGTTTGGAGTTCCAGAGTTTATTTAGGGGCTGATTACCACATTTGGAGTAGGTTCATTTGTTCCATATCATGATGTGATTTATGTATAATTGTGTGGTAGGCTCACCTAATAGTTTAAGTTTTTGGGTCGAATTGCGAAGCACCCGAATCGTCACATCTCCCTTGTTGCTTATATCCCCCAAATGCAAATCGGGTTTTTTCTTTAATAATCACTTCATTCCATATATTAAATATTTTCCAAACCTGTCTCGATTGGGGTAGAGCTGGTAGGGTAACTAAGAAATTTATCTATTGCCAGCTGTGATCTTGTGTCCTGAATTTTTATTTGGCTCGATTTTGATCTATATATGCTTGTGAGTCTTTGACTCTGTTGGGGGTCGGGGGGTCAGGGGGTTGAGAGAGGGAGGGGGTTTGAGTAGTGAAATTTTTCCCGATCTTTGCAGTGGAAGTAGGCTTGCTTTAAGCGGAACCACGTATATCTTTATCTTATTTGTGTGTTGCATTTTAATTTTCTGTCTTGATTCTTCTTTTGTTCCTTGTGTTTGTTGTAACAGAGTCCTTTGTGGGATACTCCATCTCACTTTTTTTTTTTTTTCAATTGCTGTCTGTAACTGGAAGTTGATCATGGTTTTATGCTTTAGTTTAACTTTGTTTTGGCATTTCAGTTCTGCGGATGGAACTCGATATTCAGAGATTCCTGCGGAATTCTGATCAGCAGCATTTTGAGTTCCAACATTTCCCTACATCCTACCTTCGCCTTGCAGCACACCGTGTTGCTCAACACTATGGGCTGCAGACTGTGGTTCAGGATAATATCTTAGATGGCCAGGGAGCTAGAATTGTGGCGAGGAAAATGGTAGAAAGCGGATTCCCTGCTGTCTGTTTATCAGAAATACCTGCTAAACAGTCGGAAAATGGCAAACATGAGCATGTTAGAGTTGTCATTAAGCCAAGGCCTAATAAAGCTTCCTTGAATGGAGCCAATGAACTGGGGAGCAAGCGTAGTCCTGCAAGAACTGTGGAAGAGAGGAAGGAGGAGTATGATAGGGCAAGGGCTCGCATTTTCAGTGGCCCTAGTAGTCCAGAGTCTGAGGATACATATTCTCCATCTCCTCTAGATGTGAAGACTGTGTGTTTGAGCAAAGACGAGCATGAAGGCTGCAGGAACTCCATTGTTGATCCCGATACAGCCCTCTGCATTAGGGACAGTGGTTCTTCCCGAGTTGCTATTTTTAGAGATAGGGAGAAGGATCGCATAGACCCAGATTACGATCGGAGTTACGAAAGGTAAGCATCCCTTCCTGTACTTGAATTGGAACGGAGAGTTATCTATGTGAAAGATGTTACTTTCTATTGGGTGTTTTAATAATTTACGTGTCTTTTCATTCTCTAAATAACGATACAACATTTAAGCTTTTCGACTGTACATTGGTTGGAATGCTTATGTAATGTGATAATATGCATTTAATGTACACTAAAAAGTACAGGAATCTTTTTGACATTTTTTGGGAGTTTGATGCACAATTTTTTTCTTATAGTTGCTGCTCTAGGAACTTTTCATCTTTTTCTTTTTTTTGTTGTTGTTACTTTGATGTGTAACAGAGGTTTTGTAAAATGCCATTTCTTTTTGATTCCATGAAGGTGTCATGTTGCTGTGTCAAGTCCATTATTCTTGTTGTTTTGTGTTGGTCTGTATCCCGGCCAGAAAAGAACCAGTCAAGTTCATTATTCTTGTTGTTTTTGGTTGTTCTGTACTCCGGCCAGAAAAGATATCGTACCAACATCTATAGTTTCTTATTGGTTGTGTAGTGTTTGTAAGTTGCTTTTTATTTTCAACAGTCAATCGTGAGTATAAGTAGGGGTGGTAAAATATGGCCTTACTCTGTCAGACTTTCTAATTCACATGTTTTTTTTTCCTTTTTGACATATGGAATTGCTCTATACTGTTGAAGGATATAATATTCACATGTCACATACTTTCTTCATCACTGGCCTTGTTGACTGTTAACTCCCTATGTGGAAATCGAAATCGGACGGATCTTTACCCGGAGTAGAGCATAAACCTAAAAGATTAAAACCCAAGAAGGGAAAACACACAGGACCTAGTCCAGATCCAGAACAGTTCACTCTCCAAACCCCTAGTTGCCTTGGTTCTGACAGGTTTGATCAAATTGCTTTGGACACGGTTTCATCGATCAACAGTTCGATTGACTTATACTATTTTGTAAAACAGATCTACCTGGAACAGCTTCAATGATTGACACTTCGAACGATGATTTCTCTTTGGGAAGTACCTGATTGATCAACTATTCGGTTGACACTTGATTGGTTCTTGAGCAAATTCCAGTTTAAATTTTTTTACCCTGGATCATCTTGACTCTTGAGTGATCTACACGCTTTGATGGCTGCTCTCTCTTTGGGAATTAATGGATTGATCAACCATTCTATTGACCCTAAATTGTTTTTTGAGCGAATTCCAGTTCCAGTAAATGGGTAAAGTTTTGATTCACCTTTTTTTTAGCCAAACCAAAGTCGAGGTGAAATGTGGTCATTTTAAGGTTAAACCTCTATTTTAAATGTGCATCAAGTATGTGAAAATTCTGCCATGTTCTCACTTTGTGTTTGCCTTGTCATCCGAAGATGTCCACGAACACCTCAAGATACTTTGATGCGTTACAGAGTAGGGTTTGAGAAGGAATATGACTAGAATGACTCATACCTAACAATATGTTTTAATACATAGGACGGGTTGGCTTCTTTTGATTCATCCAATAGAGCAAGTTTCAGTTGTTCTCTCTGTTGCCTTCATACTTTACTTTTGTTTACTTACCACAAAAGCAGTTTTGAGGTAATTATGTGTCTGTACTATGTAGTATCTAGTAATTTTAACAACTATTAAGTGGAGGTATTGCTTGGTAAAAATATAGAGGCTTTGGCTGAAAAGCATGAAGACTTGGTTCCAGTTCAATAACAAACACCTTTTGCAAAAGAATGCTGAATATTACGACTTTTGTCCATCTCCAATCATCTCCTCCTAGGATCTTGTGTGGGTAGCACCTACCATTGAATAATATCCTTCTTTATAGTGAAAATTGAAATAGACATGTATTTTATTGTATAATATTTTTCATTGGTAAGTTGACTATTGCACTGAAAAAGATTGAGGTCCACTACATACAAGAAACCTAACAATCTGCGTGTTTGTCAGCACACAGAGAAAGTGTTTGTAAGTCGGTTGTATGTCTTGTCTATTTCAAAATTGAGAAAAAGAAATGATGCTGGGTTTGAGAGATTTAGACTTCGAGCAATAAATGGGATGAGTATAACTTGAGTTGATGTGTGGATGTTGGTTCCCAATTTGACCTGGTCTTTTGTACCCCTTGTAGGAAAAGCCTTATTATGCATGCAATATAAGTGGACGACTCAGTTATCTAAACTAATTGATCTTTTTGACTGATGCAGGTATGTCAGGAATGGTCCCGCTAATCAAAGCTCTAGCTTGATACATTTGAACATGCCGAACTTTCAGCTTCCATTTGTGCAGTATGACACCACATATCCTAACTTTGGTGAGATGCCAAGGTCTCAGGCTTCCATGAATTACAGAACCACTGCTATGAGCCCTTTTTGCACCACAGGGTTGAATCAGACTTCTGGAGATGCTGTCTATATGCAGTGGCCAACTCCTGCCATGATGTATGCTCAGTCATATGATCAATTTAGGCATGCTGTTTTTCAGGTACTTTTAAATCCATCAGGGCTTCTTTCTATTCCCCAACCCCCCACCCACCCCCCCTTCACCCGGGGAAAAACAACAACGTATAACTGTTATTTCTAGAAAAAATGGGAAAATATTAGGGTAAAGTGAGAAAATCCCCTTGAACTATTACACTTTTGCAACTAACCTCCTTGAACAATGAACTTGTTGCAGTTAGCTCCAATTTTATTACGAAAGACTACCCCACCCTTATTGAAAATTTTCATTCTTTAAAGTATGTCAATAATCTTTTCTCTTATTTAAAAAAAGTATTATACCATTCTTTCTTCTTTTCTTCTTTTATAAGTAAAAAAATGATATTAAAAAAGGTATTATACCATTCACTTTAACTTTATTAGAGTACATATATCCTCAAATGAAAAAAATAGATTATAAGTTGTAACTACTTAATTTTTAAAATAAATAAGTTGTTATCAACTATTATTTTGATTTAACTAATAAAATTTATTATCCTAACTCTTGTTTTTACGCCAAAGTAAAAACTTATTTTCATTAAGCTATATTCATAAACAACATTGGAATTGCTTCTAAAACTTTCAACTTGATTTTTATTCAAACAACCTAAAAACATCATTTAATCAATTAATTTTTATGTGTTAATTTTTGCAAACTTATAATAAAATTTATTATCCTAACTATTTTTTAAAAACTTATTTTCATAAAGAAAACTGGAATTGCTTAAATAATAGACACCTTTTATCTCATGTTATATTTATAAATAGTGTTAAGTGATCACGTAACTATTGAAAACTTTTAACTTGATTTTTATTTAAACAACCTAAAAGCACCATTTAATCAATTAATTTTTATGTGTTCATTTTTACATACTTGAATGGAGAATATGACATCAAATTAATATCAATCATTTCGTAGCTATGTTAATAAGAAAAAGCATTTGGTATAATTTAATAAGAAAAGTTATTGTGGTCATTTATGAAAAAAATCAAGTTTGCAACAAAATGCAATAGTTTAGGGGGTTTGTTGCGCAAATTACAGTACATGGGGATTATTTTCAAATTTGACAAGTTCGGGAGTTTTTTTGCACTTCACCATTTTATTTAATAGATTCTATACACATGATGTATTCCCTGCAATGATGATTATCAAAATATTATGGTTTCCATGCCGTGATCATGCACATTTAGCTCCGGACCTAATAAAATGCATAGAATTTGATCTTGTATCAGAGAGCAGACTGGCAATTTTTCTGTTTAATAATAGCTAGAATGTGCCAAAAACTTAACATTTGCATAGGCTTTGTAAGAGTTGATGTCACTGTCAGATGTTACAAATGAGATTCTGATTTCATGATTTCAAGAACAATTCCTTTCTCTTGAATGTGAGATGGACTTCAGATTCAGATTTTTCAACAGATTGTTTTTAGGGTTATTCTCCTTTTCCTTTTCCTTCCCCTCCTCTCCTCTAGATAAGTACACCGTGAAACAGATAGCGAAAATTGTTAATTTATGTTTTTTCAGCAGCAAATTGACATGGTTTGGTTGCCTTGTGCGCTGGATGTACAAAAAATTTGGTCCATTGTTACACATTTTGTGAATTCTGTCAGCATTACATATCTACCAAGTGATCTTTGTTTTCCTTGCCTATGTGACTTGCATCTGATTAATTCTATTTTTATTGTGCTGCAGGCCCCTTACTGCCAGCAGCCTCTGAGCTTCAATTATTCCCAAAACCACTGAGAAATCAGACGGGAACTGTCTGTACAACAGAATTAAATGCAATTTGCTGCTTCTTTTCACCTAGGTTTGCTCTTAGGCTATTGTTCAGGGACTCCTTTGTTTTTACCATCCCAAATTTAGTTTTCTTTTGAATTTTGTTTTGGTACGTTGATCCTAGGGATGGGTATGCCTGCTGCTACTTGATCTGGCTATTATATATATTTGTAGTGGAATACATGCATTTGCGAGATATGATTCATCTATCACTATTTCAGGGTACGTCACAGTTTTTTGAATGCTAGTACGTATTTGTTGTGGAATACATGCGTTTGCCATGTATTATTCTTATATCACTATTTCACGGCACATCACAGCATTATAAATTCTGAGTTGGAACCAAAACATTGCTTATACAAAAAATGATTTATATAGTTCATGCTTTAGTATTCAACTATTCATATGATAAGTTGAAAGACAAGTCTGGCTGATGAAAAAATACATGCTGCGGGCATTTTTATTAGCGAACATTTTACAATAAAGATGTTTGAAAAATTGCATATGGGGCTGCAAGTATGATACTCCTTCAGTGTCACTCATTCGGACATATTATCAAGAATGTTATAACAACCAGTAACGCTCTCAGTATCTTATAAAGTATTATGAATTGCATACCAATGCTACATTATTATAAAAAATGTTACTACAAAAAATACTGGTACCGTGCTACATAACAGTAATGCTATTATTAGTATCTCATAATTTCACCATATCATAATAGGGACATACATATATCATAGTCCTGTTGTCAAATTTTACAGCAATCTCCAATACTGTCATCCCTGAAAATGCCGGAGCAACTAAACGAAATCTTCACTCATGAAGCCAAATATATATTTCCTTTACAATAATGTCCATAAATAATTATTTCCTTTACAATAATGTCCATAAATAATTGTTTAACACATCCATCTTCTAACATGATTGCGTTACCTTACAACAACACAACTTACTCTAAATAAGTTTTTCCTGCAGTAATGATTTCGGAAGTTTAAAGATTTGCCATCCACAGTTAGAAATGTTACTTCTAAGTTTACCAGAAAACCATCAAACGGAAATAAACCATTGAACTATATAATTAGTAAACTTGTTACAAACAATGATTAGGCAAATAAAAAAATGATGCCTAGAAATCAGATTAGTAGAAACCCAACTCACAACACAAAGATGTTCTTCATCGTCAAAACCACACAAGAATACAAAATAAACGCAGACTTCAAAACCTGGTTATAACTTGCATTAGTCGAAAAACTCAGATATCACTCAGCTATACATCACTACTTGATCATCTGGTCCACCAAGCATGACCTGCCCATTCAGATGTTTAGTATATTACGATAATGTGATTATGGTATCTTTTCAAAAAAGGAAAACCCAATTTAATCATAATATCTTCTGATAGAATACAACTAAAGCACAGAGTTGCTGAAAATAAGATAAGTCGGCACTCTAATTTCTTGGTGCTCATTTATCGTAGTTGTTACGCAGAAGTGATATAGAGGATTCAAATAGAACATGATAACTAATAACTTGGGTAAAGGAAATAGTTAATATGGAGAAGACGTGCTCTAAATAGCATCAATATCCTTGCCTTGGTTCCATATCCATAGGTCGGCCACACAAATTCTCTTTTTCCGATTCTATTATAATCGAACTTCTGATAAGTAAGTACAGGAAACTACTGTTACCCAGTTATAGAAAAGTTCCCAAGGAAAATATAAAGGAGCTAGAAGTGTAGTATCATATCAGTAATTGAAAAGGAAAGCAGAAGCTACATACATTACAGTCAAGAGCGTAACGCCTGGCAAGCATAATGGCTGCATTCCTTTCTCGCTCTGATTCAAACACTAGCACAAATGATTGGCCTTTCCTTGCTTGCCAAAATATTGACTTAGCCGCAGAATTACCACCGCCCCTAAATCCACAAAGCTGGAGGACAAGAAAACAAGGAGTTAGTAATATCTGTTGATAAAGTAACTCAGTTACCTTGTAAACTTGTGCAATGCAATGATGGTATGTAGTTCTAGGAGAAACCAAGCCTACAGGAGGCACAAATGTCCCTTTGGCTTCGTTAGATCAAAAAAAGCTTTACAGATCAACCCAAGTAACATTTAATGGCTAATTTAAAATATAGGACATAGACATCTTTATCTAGAGAGTAGGGATGATCTTGGAGGTGCCATGGAAATGGAATAAGCCACTGTTTACCACCCACACAAAATCATCCTCTGCCACAGAGCATTTACAAAAATGAGGCCTCACCCAAGTTGTAGCACAAGTGAAATAAACTCATGTGATGACTCGCAATTTTTCTCAGCATGCAAGTAATATGATCTATAAATAAAATTGGGTGATACGATGGTAAAACCAACTTATGTCATACACAGTGTAGAAGACGATGGACTAATTTATTTAACGGAAAATTCCAGAATGCAGCTCAAGTAATCTCCAATATTTCATTTATTTCCTAGCAACAGCAAATACCTGCATTGATGTAGAATAGCACTCCCTTGCCTTAGTAATCCACCCTTTACAAAGCTTCATCCTCATTTTCCCCACATGAAACAAGTGGACAGATCGCGACGAATAGTTTTGGCCATTCATCTGGGCAATAACTACCTGTAAACTAAAATATTAACATACTAAATGCTACAAGAATGCCCATCACATGAACTTTTTGAGCTATGCATGAACAGCTCAATAGTGACTCACACTAAAGGCTTCACTTCTAATTTTTCATTAAGTAACAAGCAAACCTTGAAAAAGGATGATTAGGATGAAGCATCGATGAGGATACAAGACACAAATTTAACATGATTAGATGTGGCTACACAACAAGTTCTTGAGAAGAGAAAAAAATATTATGCATGTTGTACCCAATGAAAAATCATGTATAAAAAGTTGTCATTTCTTTTCTTTGTGCATGTTTTTAGACTTAATTTGACATGATATAAAGAAACATTTGAATGTTCAAGACGTGTTAAGACCGTGATTCTGAAGGTTCGAGTTGTTAAAAAATTCACTTTCAAATTATCCACACATATTACAAATATTGGACACACTTCAAAATGTTAAATGAGTATTTATATCAGATACAAATACAATAAAACACAACTCTCTCACATCAGTCTATGTGCTTAATATTGAATAGTTCAATAAATTCATTTTTAAAGGAGATAATCTTAAAATAGCTTCTATACTCATTAGTTGATATGTCCTAACAATGGTGATGAAAATGATTTTGTATAGCATTGGTCCATTGGATGCAATGAAAATAACTTTCCAAGAAGGGTACTTGATGTGTAGACTTGGGTCAAAGTTCAGATGGAATGGTGTGAAACGGAATAGCGGGTAACATCTTTTTTTTTTTTCCCTAGCAAAACATTTGATTCTAGTCACGCTACATCACTTATTGTAGTGATGAATGTAGCCAATGGTGAGATTAGAATGTTACGGGCTTATAGGTTATAGCCCAATGTGACTAAACTGTGAATAAAGACCACTTCTAACAACAAGACATGTACATTTCACATACAGGTTCTTCTTCGACACTTTCTAACACATGTTCGATTAATCTGAGCAATCCTTAAAATAGGAATAGAAATTGTCATGCCATTTATTCAGTAAATTAGGGACCATTGCACGGTGAATACTCGGGCTTCAAGTGAATCTTGAGAACAGCCACTTTGTACAATAATGATGAAGGTTAGGTCTGTGAACTCCCTAATATAATTGTCAATTTATCATGAATAATTTAAGTCGTCAAACTCATACTTCGAGCTAGTTAATTCTAAATATAAAGTGACAGCACACGAATATTTTCTTGAAAAAGGAAAAAAAACACATACATATCCTATATATAATGGCAAGTCTCTTGAGGACACAAATTTAGCTATTTGAAGATGATCCACCTAGCTAGAACCCATTGTACTAGTTGGGTCTAACAAGGTACCAAAATAGGAAGCAGGTAAGTGCAGGTTACAGACTCGTGACAATAATCTTCGACAAAAACAAATGTAACTCAAATCAGGATTCTAGAAACCTGTCTTCCAATTAACAATCAAGAATCATAATTTGAGAAAAAAATAGAGGAAGTAAAAATATGGGAATATGATGACCTTGCAACTTTTTTTTTTTTTTTTGGTTATTGTTTTCCTAAGGTTTTAACAAATATTTTGGATCAGTAAGTAGAAGATCAAAAATCATATTTTACAAAATATATAAATATATGTCTGCGTATACAAGAACATACATGGACAAAAATATAAGTTGCGGCTGGGTACTTAGTAGGCTTTGTCTACGCAACCTGAGTAATTATCTAAAATCATGATACTTCACTCCAAATTTCAGAATCCCGAGAGCATCAACTGAATGGATTGATATTTTGCAGAAAACTATTTTTCTGCATCAAAGGTTGTCCCATAGGTGTTGACGAACTCTCAATGACTGCATCCATAACATCTATATTTTCAGTTACTCTCCCAGAAAAGATTTCTAGATGAAATTCAACTTACTAAAATGCATTGACTACCTGCAAGGCTATACATAAGGGATCATAGTCTGTGTACAAATATGATTTGAAGTCAGTAATCATATAGAGAGCTTTCCTCAAGAAAGGACAATATTCCAAGTTACTCAATTTTGGGTTTCTTAGACACCAGTACATGTGATTCAGTTTATCATAGAGGAATTCTCTAACTTATCGGGATGGTTCCAATCAACCATTAGAGAAGCACATCCGTGGAAAACAAATTTATCAAGCTGCAGAAAAACAACCTGGAGACTTGAGTTAAAAGTTTGGCGTCAGTTGGTATGAAGAGGTAATTATGGCTTTTAAGTTGTAGGGGCAATTAACCTTTAGTGGTAACTTCTTTCTCATAAAGTGTGGACCAATCCAACTGGTCTAGGGTATATATTGTGTCTCTGATCTACTATACATTTTCTGCATGCATTGAGGCCCAACGGATACAAACTAAAATTCAAATCACAATCATAATCGTAATTACTAAGTAAAATATTACTGAAATTCAAAATTAGAACAAGGGGCTAATTTGTAATCTGTCAGACCACTCAAGTCAGTAAAACATGACAGCAACTAATACAAGAAGTTCTAAGAATTTAACTCTGGGTTTATTCAGTCAATCTAGAAGATAAATCAATTGAGAAAATGGATTAGAGACCAACACGACAAGACTTCCCCTTTAGAAAACAGAAGTGCTTCTATAATCTCGTAATACTAGTGAAAATAACTCACATCAGATATTGCAACCATTTGTAGTGGCTAACTAAGTTCATTGAGCAAAATGAAATTCATCACGACATAAAGCCTTTCAGTTTCTATTTATCCTTCATCGACAATAAAAAGGGGTTAACTGAAAAGTATGCCAATCAGATTTAGATGCTGAAATGATGGTTTAAGAGGAACTAACTGAACATAATAATACTGAAAAGCAGCCTAGTCCAAAAGAAGAAAGAATACAAGGTTTGAAAAGGTTCAACTATTCAAGCTTAGAGGCATGACCTCAAGTTTAAATTTTGATAGGGATCAAAAAAAATTTTCGTTGCCAAGAAACTCACAACCCATTTGCCATATGGGGACTTGAACCCTCATCCACTTTGGAATGTAGAGGAGAGACCACTAGGCTACAAGGCCCTTGGTAGCAAGAACCATTATTTAATACAGCAGAACTGAATAAATAATTAATTTGCTAATATAGGAAATGCTAATGAAGAAATGGGTGATATACACTCCCATTCAGCAAATAAAAAAATGACTTACACTGAATTCGGTGTTCGGTTTTCTCAAAAGTGTCTCCACGTAGCTTCCCAATCCCGCAGCTGTTTGAAACACCATAATCATGAGCATCAAAATAGGAATGTAACAAGGATATGACTAATCAAAGTAGCCTAATAAAGGCATATTTTGCTGAAAGACACTAGAAATGACTAAGGAAAGGAAAAAGGAGAAGACATGCCAAGAGTGAGTAGCAATAATTACATAAATAATGTTGAACCTTTCATGGTACCAACCTGATACGATGGGACCAACAGTTAGCACAGCAACTTTTTGGCCATTTGAAACTATATCAGCTTCCAAATATCGTCCAACGTCAAGGGGCTCAAGAGCATAAATTGGTTTACTGGCACCTGATGAAGTAGACACCAAAGTCGATTAACATAAAGCACATGACATGTAAGAGGAAAAAAATCTTGAGCAGCTATTGATACTTTCGTACTTGAAGGGGTAGAAAATCTAGCAAAAAATTAAAGTAACATGTGAATATTAGATAGGGTTCCACAATGTGTTAGTAAAAAGTATCATGACCCAACTAAAGTCCCAACTGTAAAGTATATTTTCCCAATATACTAAATAAAGAGCCAAGTGAATCATAAAGAAATGTAAGAGATACATATGAAACTTATAGTATAGGAGGTACATCGGAATACTTTTTCACCCTACCATCTCTTCAACAAACAACAATAATTGGTCTGGATTGACAGAACTATATCATCACCACCTATGTTTACCATGATTTATCAACTAAATATTCCCAACAGAAAACGCCGAAGGAAAATATACAAGAGAGTCAGCCATGCAAGCTAAATTTCTACAAGTATGTGATCATCATACATTCCCAGAGGTCATTAGCCACATGACTAGAAAATCTAACAAACTAGAATATTTCAATGTAACCAAGGGAAAACCCAAGTAAGATAAAGGAATTTCACTGACTTCATGTAAAATGTTTCTCACGAATATCACATTTCTCAGTTTAAGAAACCAATATAAATTGGTATAATGAGAGAATGAAAAGCATTTATCTTCTAAGTTTAGGATAGAATATGATGGCAAAAACAATCTTGTCAAAACAGAAATCTAATAGTAATTAATCCCCCAATTTGAAAATTTGAATCAGCAAAAAAATCCTACCTTTTCAACTTATGGGTTACATAGGAAACCTTACTTTGTGGGTGCACTTTGGTTTTAAAGGCGGGGGGGGGGGGGGGGGGGGGGGGAGTATACCTGAAATAATTTCCTTTCTGCTACCTTCAGACGGCAAACGATACCACTGAACTGAACACTTTGAGAGCTCTATAGCTTCATGTGTGCGAGGCTGGACTCGTAAAAGTGAACCTAAAGTTTTTAACCCACCTAACTCGTACAAGCAGAACTTGTTCTCCTCGGCCATCTTGCTTACTGCTAGCTGCAAATAATAAAGGTTAAGGTAGTGCAGGAAATGAGGAATCCAAAAGTAAATCTCTGGCTTAGGCAAGGATTCACAGAGAGAGAGAGAGAGAGAGAGAGACCATCCTAGCTGAAATCCACTGAAAAGCTAAGAATATGAGAACGAAAAACCCATAAATTTAGTAATAAAGTGTTCTCGAGATCAAATATTGAACCAAATAATTATGATTCAGCTATTTTTCCCAGACTGCGGTGTAGCATAATGGCAAATTAAGTATAGGAAATTCTGGTACAGGAGAGGGGGATATAGAATATCGATTAAGATTAAGGTCCACAGTGGAATGCATAAAGCAATATGTAGTACATAAAAAAACAAAACACACACACACATATATATAGGTATATATTAATATATATAACCTTTCCCTTCATGTACAATACTGTGCCTTTATAATTTCAAACTCTTTATTGAAAAGTTCAAAAAGTTTCTGAAGAATGTCTTTGTAAATAATATAATCTTAATAGGAATAATTGGAGAAACAAACACAGATATATTTAGAAGATTTCAGGTAGTAGGGCTGATTAAGCTACAAGATAATTTGCAGCAGTGTGGGACATTAGTGGACACAGTTCATCAGGGCGTGTGATTTTTTCCCATGAATAATATAGGGTAAAAGGATTCAATTTGGCACTTCATCGCACAAACAGTAGCACCGGTGGTGCCTGCTGGATATACTAAAGATAACTTGCAGATGGCATACTATCAGGACTGATTAATTGTAATTCTTTTTCAAATCGTCCAAATGATTAAGAACAAACTTTTGTCGCTGCATCTTTTGAAAATTAAGAAAAATACCAAAATTCAATATATGAGGTACCTCAGGATAGAGATATTACATTATAAACTATAAAACTAAGGCCTGCTTATGTCAACTTCATGGGAAAGTAAAGTCTAATGTGAAGATTCCAATCGAGGCATAGTTGTTATCACAGAAAATTGAATTACCATACGAAATCGGTCAACAGCTGGGTGAAACTGCAAATTATGTTCACCCCAATATTTGGGAGCTAAATCATTGAAGAATCAGCATGAAAGGCTGCTACAGAGTTTGTACCCCAAAAAACAAGAGAAACCACTTTCAATGCTTATAAAGGGTGAATATTCTTTATCGGTGATATTGAAGTTTTGTAATGCATATACAGCACTAAGGGATTTATTAATACTGCAATCTGTCATAAATGAAGTGGAGTCATGAGAGATTCAGCTAGAAGCCATCAGGTTTTTTATCAGTATTGGCTCAAGTGGAATGTCCTCAAGGACCTCAACCTATCTAAGGGGTAGAGTTGAGGGTGCAAGGCCAATGAGGGCATCTACCTTGTGTTGGTATAATTAACTGTAAGTTATTCACATTCATATACATATATATATATATATAGGGAAAAGGAAGAAGTTAAAATGAAAAAGTAATAAACCTCCTTTTGCAGCTTCACCGAAAATGTAAACTTCTCTCGGATTTGAATTCTTAGAGCTCTGAGTTCATGTTCCATGTCAATAACCTGCAAAACATTATCGACTTTCTCATTAGAACCTGTATTCCATTGAGACCAAATATTCGACATCATGATCTGGAAAGGAAGTTTATTATTATGACAAACAAATACCAAATTATTCATTAGTATCAACAATTCATCTGTGAGACCAAAGGGAAGGCAATGGACAAAACTAAGGAAAGTGAAAAAAGAGCAGGTGTGAGAACAAGCGTGAGAAAGTGAAATCCAAATTTTGGTGAGAGCGGAAGTGCCCCCAGGGGGCTTCTACACTAATAATAATTTTATATATTTATAGAAATAGATATAGTATGTGCCTGTATATAACACTTTTAATATTTGTGCACATGCTAAAGGGAATTACTTAGTGGATTCATACAAAATCTAACCCCATAAGCACGAGTACATGTGTTTAAACTAAATGTAATCATCATAACGCTGTAATGTCTTTTTGTTTCCTAGGAATGCAAGCAAAGATATCTGTATGTTTCCTTTTAATTCCTAAAGAGATACTATTTATATTTTTATACATGACATGGTTACTTCAGAAAAAACACATACCAGGAAAGGCAGAGAAGTAGATAAAATAGAAATATTCTTGCAACAGTGACGGAAATAACACATCCAGGGGAAGATCTAATTAGAAGTGCCAATATAATTTGTTTGCAAACATATATAACCATATATACTACTACACCTAATACTGATAGAAACCCGATGATTAAAGACCTTCAATATAATATGCTCTTAGAAGCCACCCCCTTGTCTTTTAAGACCTTCAACTTGAATAAAACCACTTCTTCAGAGATGGCATTAATTGGTCTATTTTGCCAAGGGCCAAACTGACACTACCTTGAAACAAGATCACATTGTTGGAATATGCTCTTGAACAGTAGAAACCCCATGATTATTTAAGTTCCTTAGAGATTATCAACATATGGCACAAGCTCCACTTGTAATGTTTTTTGCATACCTCTTCGACAGTTCAAAGTCCTGACACAAGAAGCGAAGCACAGTAACTTCACATAAAAAAAGCAAGTTTGAACTCTGCAGACAGAACTTGAGAATTAATGCAGCCAAAGTGAAGTTATAAACGCAGGGTCTGTCATTGGTCCTTATCATTTGTTTATAGCTTTGTAATTATTAGCACTTTAACGGTATCAGTCATCTTCAAAAATCAATTCCATAAAAGAAATTATATAACGAATAAACAGAATTCTGCACTGTAGCAATCAGGTATGGATTTGAATTTCATAACTTCTATTCAAAATAAATAATGCTGGACTTATTCCAATATTTTTTTCCCTACACCACGGGTCATGGGTGGAGGGGGCTGACAATTGACATTGTCACAAATTAAGCAGAAGTGAGAACCCAATAGTGCAACGTCAAACAGTAAAGAGCTCGCTCTTAACACACCTTGCTGGGATGATGCAACAATCTAATTCTTCTAGCCTCTTGAACCTCCTCCATTAGTTCCTCCACTTCCTAGCAAAATTAAGCGCAATATATTAGATAACAAGTATTTTCTATAAAAAGAGGTTAACATTAGTGTCCACATCTAAAGATTAGACATCTTCCATTACTATACCACTAAATGAACCCAAGGAATAATATGTAATGAAAAGTATAATGTGGCTCATGCGCAAGGGGCAAACATGATTTATAATCTAAGTGCAGGAAAGCAACTTCCTTTAATCCTTTTACAATCAAATTAGAAATGCTAGCCATTTTATATGCAGAAGATCCTGTTCAGAAAACAATAACTTGAAAGTGTAACTTGTGAAAGGGGTTAATATTCAGAGAACCACCGTTTGTGGAGGAGGGTGATCGCTTGTCGTTATGGAGAGGCTAGGGGAGGTTGGTGCTCTGCAGAGGTTCGGATCCGGAGAGGTTTGGGGGTGTGGAAGGATATCCGGCGGGGATGGGATTCCTTTGCTCCTTTCTTCCGATTCAGGGTGGGTGATGGCCGTTTTGTTTGCTTTTGAACTGACTGGTGGTGCGATGAGGGTTCTCTTGCCGCTTCTTCCCCCCAACTGTTTAGGATTGTTCGGGATCGTCATGCTTCAGTTGCCGACTGTTATCACCTCGATACCGGGAGGCTTGTGTGGGATATCAGGTTCCTCCGCCCTTTTCAGGATTGAGAGATAGAGGAGGTGTCCGGTTTGCTGGAGCTCTTGTATTCTCAGGTTGTTGGTACTGGGTCGGATTCTTGCATTGGCTGCCCACTCCCTCTCGATGTTTTTCGGTCTCTTCTTATTTTGGTTGTCTTTCTCCTAGGGCGGAAGAGGTATTTGCTTGGAAGGCGGTCTGGCGATCAAATGCCCCACTGCTTTCTTCACGTGGTCGACGGTGAGGGGTCGCATTCTCACCTTGGATGTTTTGAGACAGCGGGGCATTATTGCCCGTTTGCTTATGATTGTTGGTGCCTTCTCTTTGGCCTCTTTGGGATTCGGTGGGTGATGCAGGCTTCGGTCCGTGATGTTTTGACCTCTTGGAGGAGTGTGATATTAGGGTCTCACACTCGGTCTTTTTGGAGGGTGGCCCCCCTTTGCCTTTGGTGGAGTATTTGGCTCAAGCGTAATAGGCAAAGTTTTGAGGATGTTGAGTCCCCTTTGGGAGTAGTTAAGGATTCTTTCATTTCTAATTTGTTTTGTTGGGTGGAGGGACGTAATTGTAAATCCATTGAAGAAAAGATAGAGTTTTTGGGTTCTCTAGGCCCTTAGGTCGTTTTGTACTTGGGATGCACTCCCCGCTCATAGTTAAAGGCGTGAGGCGACCCTAGGCGATAGAGGCCTCCTATCGCCTAGGCGCCAGGCAAGGCGCTCGCCTGAGTGAAGCGAGACGCTCAATAATAAATTATTTTCACAATTAAATTAATAAATCATTTTTAATAAAAATAACAAATATAAGACATTTAAACTAATAAAACATTGCTAAGAAAGTTAAAAGCCAATAAATTAAAATGTAGAAGTACAAAAATATCAAATATAAGACATTTAAAAACATTCACCAGCGCCTAGGCGCTAGGCGCCCCCAGGCGACGCCTTTCAAAGGTGGCCTCGCCCAGTTGCAGGCGAGGCGCTAAACCCTCGCCTCGCGTCGCCTAGCGCCTAGGCGAGCGCTTAGGCGCGCCCGTGACAACACTGTCCCCGCTTGAGTGTTTTTTATAAAATTACGTACTTAACAAAAATAAAATTGGAATGAAGTAGAAACTATTAACACAAGATGGTCACAACAATGCCTTCTTAACCAAAATATATTGTCTACGTACAAACATATAGTGACAATTATGGTACAAACTCCTACAATACCACGCATTACCAAAGCGGCAAAACAAATTGCAGTTTTTACAGATGTAGCAAAACTGTATAGACATAAATGAGTGCAATACTTTCCAAATTTGATGGTGTCTAATCATATCAAGGATGCTACGTTCCCAAAGTCACACAGACAACATGCCCATGTTTGAGGTGGTTTAGTAAATAAACAAGCGGGGATTGAGCAATTCTCAACTCACCTATACTTGGTATGTGAGCATGGTTTGAACATGTAACTAGGATAAGCTCCTAGGAATATGAGCTACTGGGGCTGATTTCATGTGTATTGGAGAATAGGTCAAGCAAAGAGAAAAGTGTGAATAAAGGAAAGACTAATGTATGAACCAACAAGATGCCCACATTTTTCTACTTCAGATGTAACTACAGATAAGATATAACCATCACATGTCCATTTTCTTTTTTCCTTGATGATCCCTCCATTCAAATTCACTACAACCACCACCAAACCGTTTCCCTGTTACTTGTGGTTGGCTACATGAATCCTATGTTTCCATTCTGCACTATAATGACCTCTATTTAAGACCATAGCCTCAGTTGAGATAACAACTTCCTTGCATTAG
The DNA here is from genome assembly GCA_963922005.1 of Cornus suecica. Classification (NCBI taxonomy): domain Eukaryota; kingdom Viridiplantae; phylum Streptophyta; class Magnoliopsida; order Cornales; family Cornaceae; genus Cornus; species Cornus suecica. The sequence continues at coordinate 163,228 of OY998242.1, forward strand.
AATTTGAAAATAAAATTCTATAGACCAGTTTAAAGTCTGGAAATATTCAAGAATTATGGGTCACTGAGAATCATGGGATCCGAGGGCTCAAGAGCTTATCTTAGATGGTTCAACATAAGATTTATCTGTCCATTGATTTAGATTTAAAATAATACACTTAGAGGGAACCTGCTTTTCTGAGGTCTGAGAAGTTCTTTCTTGTTCCTCGAGAGCCTCTCCAAATCTTTGCACCACTGCTCTAGCGCTCTCAATCTCAGCACAAGCGAAAGACCTTTCTTGGTTAACCAATTTTTTAGCATCTTCTGAAGCCTGCAAAGAAAGAAGGCATTCAATTTCTCTAGAAAGAAACACGTGTGCACATTAACAAAAAAGAGAAAAAGAAAATTAATGCAGTCAAAACCTATAAGTACCGATTCATCTTGACTTAGATAATTGCGATTTTGCAGTCACTTGAACATACACTTAGGTAGGGATGGCAACGGGTGCGGTTCTGAGCGGGTGTACCCTCCCCCACTCCTGCAACCGTTAAGAAACCTACACCCCATCCCTGCCCAAAATCGGCTAAACAGGGTAGGAGGTCACCCCATCCCCGTCGGGGTTTTTTAAACCCACGGGTGCCAATTAACTGTTGAAAATTTGAAATATGTTACTTTAAAATTAAACAACTCCACAAAATCATATACTTAAAACACGAAATTCAACATTATAAAACTAAATAAACCACCAAATTATCCAACAATCCAAATTACAATATATTCTATCGAAAATAATAGCAAAAAGAAAGATTGTCCAATATTAGATTCGCTTCAATCTAAACATCAACAAAAATAGAATTTAGGATTAGTGGGTTACACTTATTTTATAAATATATATTATATATGTCTAAACGGGGCGGGGCGGGGACACCTAAAACCGTCCCCGCCCTATATATGCGCAGGTTTTTTCCCCCTAACACCATCCCCGCCCATGTAATAGAAACGGGGCACCCAAAACCGCTATAAACGGGACCGGGGGGGGGGGGGGGGGGGGGGGGGGGAATTGTCATCCCTACACCTAGGTAGCATTTAAGTTGACCAAGGACAAAGTGGATGGTTGTAAAAGTAGTTGTATGGCTAGAAACACGGAGATCATGCACAGAAAAATGCATTGCCTATGTCTTGCTAATGCAGCTTTTGACATTTGTCATCTTATTTACGTCAAAACAAGTAAAAATGTAATTTCACTCTACAAATGAAAAGAAAACATTACAAATACGAACATTTATTCTTGTTCTCAAATGATATCCTTCATGATGGGTACTTATTATTACCAGTATTTCTTGAAAATTATTCTATTACAAGTTATAATTTTAGGGTATTTCCATACAGTATTAAGTTTAGCATTTATAATCCTAAGAAATACATATAGTAGACAGTCTATTAAAAGACATCCTGCAGCTCCTTTGGTTAGAAAACACTTTTCGCAAAACATGTAACAAAATCATGAAAGGTATTCTGTATGATGGAAGATTATTATTATTACCTTACATTTGTTTCCCTAGTTGATATTCACACCCATTTTGCCTCCCTACAGGAACTTGAACTCTTAACCTTCCTTCTGAAGGTGAGAAATACTACCTTAACATACTATCAGGTTATTTTCATACACTATTAGTTGCAAGAGGTATAATCCTATAACTCTTGCATGTATTTATAATCCTATAGCAAGAACTATACATAACATGTATTTATATACATCAATCAAGCATCCTCGCTCTCACGCGAAAAAGACGCTCATCTTTATGAAGAAAAGACATAGTTTCTCACTTGTTTGTAACATAGTTTCTCGCTATTGTTATCTGATTATTAATGGGATAATATAATAACTTGAGACAATTATTGCAGAACATGTTCTTTATTCCAATAATAGTTGCAATCAAAGCGCACATGAAAAAGACGCTCATCTTTATGAAGAAAAGACATAGTTTCTCACTTGTTTGTAACATAGTTTCTCGCTATTGTTATCTGATTATTAATGGGATAATATAATAACTTGAGACAATTATTGCATAACTTTTGCAACTATTTTCCTTTTAGGCAGAACCATTGATAAGCTATGGTCTGATAAAAGATATAGAAACTATATAGTTGGTCATGGAATGTAGTTTATAATGAGTATATTATTATTGTAAATCATCAATATCCAAATCACTGACTAGTATGATCCTCCTATTATCAAAAAGTTGCAAGGAATAACCATAACATGTAAAGAAAAAAAAAGAAGAATGCCAAAAATGTGCCGTGATATTCACCTGCTTCAGAAAGTTCACTAGTTTTTTTACTTCAAACTTTTCTTGAATTAACTCTCCTTCTTTTTGAGTCAACTTCACTGCCAAAGCTTCCACCTGGACAAAGTGACCAAAGTTTGGAGCACTTCTCAGTTTATAAATTTTGGGGGATTCACGAATAAATGGCATTATACACAACATGAACAAGAATCAGATAGATCATTTTTCTAGCATAAAATTTTGATAGATACGTAAATCTAAATATTAAAATCTAGTACTCTAAAAGACTCAATTGATGCTAACTTCCCACTTGAAAGCATGAAACGAAGTTTTTGCGTTTGAGACTAACCAAAAGCCTAATATGATGATTTTGAAGTACAAAGATTTCAAAAATGACTGCATATGGTAAAATACTACCTACAAAACAGTATGTCCCATATACAGGTTACTTATCAGAATAACTGAAACATGTACCAAAAATGCATCTAGATAAAGATTCTCCCTAGAAACTCTAAATTATACTAGTGATACATATACAATTCAAAATGAGTATGACAAAACCACGAGGAGCACGCCCGTTACAAAGGAAGAGCTTGGATACTAAGCAGTTCAGTTACTTGTCAATGTCTTGGAGTGCCTTGAGATATGGAATCAGACAGATTTGGGACCGGGACTAACACCAAACCCGAAGGCATAAGGTAAGTCATCTAGTATGAGGTAAATAAACCTTTAATTCTTGAACTTACAGGAAAACAATAATGTCCATGAGTTATAAGTAAATATATATATATATATATATATATATATAATTACTACTCATTATAAGTAATGGTCGCAATGAAGATATTGCAAGGAAACTGCAATAATGCCAGTAGGGGCTATCCATCAGTCCCCTAACAAATTCATATTGAAATGGCTAGTGGAATGTCTCTACTAAAAATATTTAGTGGAGACAGATGTGACTCAATAAGAAAGATGCAAACGATCTCATTCAAGGTTCTTTTTCCATACTGTGCTCAATCTATTATCTGTAGCAAGATCAAAACAATTTAAGAAAGAGATTAAATGTCGTTGTGCATATCTAAAAATGTATTCTATTCAACATGTCATCCGATATATGCAGTACTAAAACAACATCAAGCTAGCTGAGTAACCAAGCATTTACACCAAACAGCTCGTGACACTAATGACATGAGAGAAGACTAACCATAGAGATTGCTTTGTCAACATCTTCCTTGTTACATCCAGCCAATCGGCCTCTCAGAGATTCCAGTGCATCTCGAAGCTTCTTCAGAAGAACATGTCCCTCTAAAGAAGCCACCTCTCTAAGTTTAGCCTGAAAACCAATAATAAAAAATAAAAAAAAAAAGGCTTGATCATCTGCTCACTAGAACTTGTCTTCCCAGAAAGAGAGAAAGTAAATTAAATTAGAAAGGAAAAGAGTAATAATAATTAAAAAAGAAATTACTGATTCTAATATAGGGATAAACTCAACTGAACAAAGCTTTTCCCCAACAAAGGAAAGAATAAGTACATCTCTCGATTAATAAATACCAACATAATTACTAAAAAGAAAAATGGTAATCTCAACAATATTGAAAGAAAGAAAGAAAGAAAGAAAGAGAGACCTCATCAGACAACTTAGCGGCAGCAGCCAAATTGTTGTCAAATTTAGTGGCAAGGTCGCGAACAGAGAGACGCTTGTGCTGGTCTAGTAGCTGAGTGGTTTCCTCTGAAACAACGACTTTGAGGGATGGGGCCTTGCTGTCCTCCTTCACCTCCCCCAAAATCTGATTATCCGCTCCGATTTTGTACTTTGGAAACTGATTACAAGCAAAGCTCACATCAGCTGAAACTGATACTACAGCCTCCATCTCCATCTCCATCTCCATCTGCATCCGATCTCCCAGTTCCGGCCTTACTTTTGTCATTTATCCAGATTTTATCTTCTGTTGAGCAGCATGCATAAGTAAATCAACAACAACAGCAGCTAATACAATTTAGTAATGGGTCTCAAGAATACCAAGTCATCATTACATAATCATCAATAACCAGAGATGGTTAAATATCAACCCGGAAATCAGTTGGCCATTGTTATAAATTGACCTGCCTACTACTACTGCTAAATTGAGTGAGTCCTAAATTATTCATGTTTCAAAGGCATTCCATAAATTGAAACCTACATTTTTGCAAGTGGATTCATCAACTCTAACAGATACCATCCGTGTATGTATAGAAATACATAGACAATGGCATGGGATGTAGGATTTGAGCATGAAGCTTGATATGAGGAAACTAAGATATATTCACAGAGAGAGAGAAAAGAATACAGTCCTCATATCAAAAGCAGAGTCTCAAAAGTAAAAGAAACACACTGAGACTCTGCTTTAATTTATAAGAAACATTCTTAAAATAATCAAACTCAAACCCTAATCCTTCAAACAAACAAATAAATGTTGTCAAGAAAAAGAAATTAAAAGTAAGAAGGTGAAATGGCACTTACAGATGATAGAAGAAAGTGGAGAAATCAACACATAGAAATGGTTCTGCATGTCTTGTGTATGTATTCTTCAACCAGTTTCACCGATCACACACACACATATATATATATATATAAGAGAATAGAGATGATGTAAAGAGGTGAGAGAAAAAGAAGAATCTGAGGGATGTCTGTCAGCTTTTTAAAAAGCAAAGTTGGAAAAAAGGAAAGACCCTTACCCCCCTCTCCCTCCTCCTTGCCCTCACTCATCTCTCTTTATTTATTCTCTCTCTCACACACACACCATTGTATGTATTCTGTCAAGTGAAGAAGTTATAGAAGTCATCATTGTAATTCTGCAAAAAGGCTTATGCTTCAATAATAAAAACAGATAATCCACGCGCTGTCCCCACTCACCTTACGTGGGTCCCTTCTCTGCTGCGGTTGGACCCAATCTATTCTGCCTTTATTACCACTCTATTTACACAACTGCCACTACTCAACGCTGTTATCTTCTGTGTGTAGAGATTGGCAATGGGGCGGGTCGGGCGGGTGATCTCCGTACCCGATTATTTTTCCCCGTTCCGTTTTTGTTTAATGTTTTTTTTCCCGATCCATCCCGTCCCGTACCTGCCAACTCCCTGCCCTGATTACTATTTTTTTAAAAAAATAAAAAATAAAAAATTTGAATGGTAAGAAATTCACACACCACACCCACAATGCCTCCTAAGAGGCTCCAACTCCTCATCTTCCCAATTTGGGAGTGAGATTATACCATTGCAACACATGTGTGCTAGTTTATGTATTATTTTTCCCCCAAATAACAATAAAATCCCAAAATCAAACCTAACTATAAGAGATCAAAATCAAACAATAAATCTATATAAAATCAAAATCAAAAATTTCAAAAGCATAATAAATAACTCGTCAATACATGTTTATTCATATATATAGATAAATATATATATAGATAAATATATATATAGCTAATCGGGGCGGGGCGGGGTGCCCCATACCTGCCCCGGTTAACTAAAGGGGGCGGGGCGGGGCGGGTTCGGGGCGGGACGGATTTTTTTGCCACCCCTATCTGTGTGCCTCTTGGTGGCCAAAACAGTCAACAACACATTGTGTGGGTCCCCCTCCGTTAGTAACCAATCACTCATCATATATGATATGAAACAAGGACATAGATACGATTATACGGTAAATTCCAAAAAAATAAAACATTACATGCTTGAGATACGTCTATATAATATAAATAATTTGTATATATATATTACATTGCATAAAATTCTCCACTTATAAATTTATAACAAATAAATTAATAAAAATATCTAATATGTTCAAAAAAAAATTATTCCATACACAAAAATCATAAGTTGAATGACAAACAAATTTATAACATGTTAGTTCTTTCTCTTTGATAACATAACAAGCCCTTAACAACAAAAATCTTACAATTATATATTTTCTACTTTATGATAAAAGTAATAAGTTCAAAACAAAAATTTATTACTCTTTCATCTTTCTCAAGTAAGTTTAAAACCATAAGCACGAGAAAGCCAAAAAAAAGAAAATTCATAATCCTCTTCATTGAATCGTATTTTTCATGAACTCATCATCGATTCCATCACCATCATCGGTGAATATTATGGCCTCCAACTCCAGTTCATCTAGTGAAAGATTTGCAATCTTAAATTTTCCACTATCATCCATTGAATCAAAAGCTTCTCCCCCAACATCTCACATCTTAGTATTTCCCTCGTTATATTGTAGGTATTTTCTTGATAGAAGACAAAGACTGGAATATATAAATACCAAAATTTTAACTTTTGCGGTGTTATCTTATTCCCTCTTCAAAGAGTAGATTAATTAATAGGTGCTTCAATTCCCCTAAGATGAGGAAGAATAAGGATGTTCAAGTATCTTCAAAGTCATAGATTGAATTATGAATGTTGAAGTTTCATTAGTAACCCACCAAATTACCAATGTATATTTTAAATTATACCCTTATGTACCCATCGCGTGTCCAATTTAAAAAATCCAGGATACGTTTTGGAGTGTCTAACACGTATTTTTGGCGTGTCTACGTGTTCGACACGGAAATTGCAACTCTAGACGAATTATTCATGCTTCATAGCTCATCAGTTTGACTCTGTATAATGTAGGGGTCAACGAACCTACTTTTCTTACCCATAAAATACAATTAGTACATTTTTTCTTTTTGCATTCTCAGTCTCGCATCACTAAATATATCGTTTATATTTGAATTTAAAATAAAAGTTAAATATTAATTTTTAAACATGCTTTAAAAAACTTTTAAAGTAAAATACCTTTTATTTTTATCTAGAATAATTATTTCATCTACACAAAATTTGTATGTAGGACTTAAAGGTAATTTTTTCATTTTTTTTATTGCAATCCATTATATTTATCAAGTAAGCGTACATATTCTAATTAAAAATGTAGAGTAAAATATATTGACTTTCTTAAGGTTTAATTCATTTCCGCATATAAATTATGTTTGTAATTTATTATATTATGCACCTATGAAGATTTGGCACATATCTAAAGGATTACCGTCCTTGTTATCTTACGTTAGTAAATTTTTACATCGAGACTGATTTTTGTCTTTAGTTATATGACAAAAATGGTATATTATGTTGACAATATTATCATTTGGTCGTTGTACTAAGGCTTGTTGTAATGTTGTCGAGAAAGCAACGCTTAAATGACATGACCAACTTTTCCAAAAAAAAAAAATCTCAATCATAAAGGACATATCATCTCAAATTTTTCCATTAAATAATAACAAATAATATAGGTAAAAAGAGATTTCATACCATTAAAGTCTCTTAATGTATTTATGGTAAAAAGGGTAATCATTGTGATAAATTTCACTAATAACTTTTGTGTATAAGTGAACTAAAAAACAAATGAGATGGGATAAAGATGATAATAATAAGGGTTAATAGCAAAACACCCTCCGAACTATACCCTCTCTCTTACTAAACCTCCTAAATTATTTTTTTTGCTGAAAATCCCCCTAAATTATAATTTTTCCTGCACAGTTATAACACCGTTAAGTGAAATTACACTGAAATCCCCTGAAGTTCTTGTTAATTTTGCTCGTGCCCTGAAATTTTATTTTCCTTGCAATGACACCCCCTTGAAGGGGTGAAATAACCGGAATGCCCTTGTTTTGTCTCCCCTATTTCATGAGATAAATATCTAGGTGGTGAAATTACCTCCATGCCCCAAGATTAGAACCCTATAATATTTGGGGATATTTCCAAATATTTTTTTCAAAATAAAAGTTAAAGAAAAGAGGTTGGAAATATTTCAAAACTTTAAAATAATAACAATAACTAATTATGGTGCGTTTGGAAAGCCTGTTTTTTGTATTTGTTTTCTGTCTTCAAATACAAAAACTGTTTTTGTATTTGTCTTTGTTTTTTTCAGCAAAAAACTAAAAACAAAAAAGCGTTTGGATGAATGTGTTTTCACCACTTTTATTTGGTGAAAGTTGTATTTTATGGATTTGGTGTTTTCACTGTTTTTACCACCTAAACAGTGAAAAAACTCAAAAAACAACTAAAAGTTGTATTTTTGTGTTTTCACCACTTTTACACACTATTCACAGAAAACAGTTTTCTTGGGGAAAAAAAAGTGAACAGTAAACGCGTTTGCCAAACGTGTTTTTTTTTTATATGATGAACAGTAAAAAAACAAAAACAGAAAACATAGTATTCAAACGGACCCTTAATATACATTACTTGAAGTGTAACTCTAATGAATATTTCAAAAGATATAGAGTAAGGGGTTATAAATATTTTCATATTTTTTAAAAAATATTAATTAATTAATATACATTAATTAAAATGTAACTCTAATGGATATTTAATAAAATATGGAGTAAAGATGTAAGACAAATATATTTCGGCAATCAACAAGTGTTAATCGTTAAGAACAAATTTTGTGACTTCCTATTCCAAATCTTCAACCTAATAATTACTCACTTTCTAAGAACTAATTTTTTACGACCGCATATATACATTGAAACTTTAAGGCAACAATTTTGCCACTCACTTGAATTTCTATGTCACACACTGCTTCTAGTAAGGCTCCAACTTCATTTAAGGAAAATATTTTGAACAAAATTTGGCCATATGAGATTCTCTATAATGATTGTGGCTTGTTGTTTGATGAAAGACAACTATGTAACTAATAATAAGGGTTAAATGTAATAAACCCCCCTATACTATTTTCTCTTTCTTCAAATAACCCCCCAATCTATGCTTTTGGCAAAAAAACCCCCATACTATCCCCTTTTTAGCACTTAACCCCCCTCATCTATGTGCACAGTTATAACACCGTTAGTGGACATTTATTGGACAGTTTTACCCTTCATTAAATAAGGCTTTGTTTGGCCAAACAACTCATACAAATATAAAAAATATATAAATAATATTTGGAAAAAGCAATTTCTGAAAAATATAAATATCTTAAAAAATACATGTAAAAAAAGTCAAAAAAATCTGAGAAAAAAAAAATCGGGAAAATTTTTTTTTTCGAAAAAATCCGGGAAATAAATTAATCTGGAAAAAAATCGAAAAAAAAATTCTTGAAAAAATTTCTAAAAATGTTTTTTGGAAAAAAAATTAAATATTTAGAAAAATATTTTGGGAAACATTTATATTTTTTCCGGACTTTTTCTAGTAATATATTTTTGGAAAAAATATATAAATAGTATTTGGAAAAAGCAATTTCTAAAAAAATATAAATATTTTAAAAAATACGTGTAAAAAAAAATTAGCTTTCGTTCAGATTTCTGGAGCCAATCTTTGGGTTAATAGAGACCACACTGACTATTATGCTTGCCTGATGAAGTAGTAATTAATCATCATCAATCAGCATAAGATAATTTGTTAAGTGGAGAAATTGCCACAACAACAATACTGCTTCCTTGAAAAACTAACTGACTTTTTTTACATGTATTTTTTTAGAAATTGCCTTTTCCAAATATTATTTATATATTTTTTCCAAAAATATATTACTAGAAAAAGTCCGGGAAAAATATAAATGTTTCCCAAAATATTTTTCTAAATATTTAATTTTTTTTCCAAAAAACAGTTTTAGAAATTTTTTCAAGAATTTTTTTTTCGATTGTTTTCCAGATTAATTTATTTCCCGGATTTTTTCGAAAAAAAAATTTTTCCCGATTTTTTTTTCTCAGATTTTGATTCCTATATATTAATCTGGAAAAAATTTTCCAAATTTTTTTTATTATATGTTCCAGGAATTGTTTTTTCGATTTTTTTCCAGAAATTTTCCAAAAAACTTTTTCCCGGATTTTTTCCAGAATTTTTTTTCCCGGATTAATTCCCAAAATATTATTTTCCAGAATTTTTTTTTGAAATATATATTTTCCAAATATTTATATTTCTTCCAAAATATTTTTTTGAATTGTTTTTACATATTTTTTATATTTATTTTTCAGAAAATTTTATTTTTTTCAAAAAAAATATTTCTTATAACAAGGGGGTAGATTGATCTTTTCTAGAATATATAATTTTTTTATGAAATAAATATTTCTTCCCAATATTATTTTTTAATATATAAAGTGTGTGTTGTCACAGGTGCATTGATTGTGGGAGATTTGCATTGCCACGTCACTAAAGTTGAAAGCTTAAGTTGGTTTGGCCAAACAAAGCCTTATTTAATGAAGGGTAAAACTGTCCAAACAAATGTCCACTAACGGTGTTATAACGGAATTGGGTAAATTGCAACATTTACATAGTTTAGGGGGCAATCCTTTAGTGCAGGGGGTTATTTTAGAAAGAGAAAATAGTATAGGGGGGTTTTTTGCATTTAACCCTAATAATAATAATACTTACAAGAAAAAAACCCATTCAAAAATAAAAATTTGAATGAAAACTAAGAAATAAATGATTAACCTGCAATTTTCATCTTGATAAATATTCGAAAAACTAGATCATTCAATTTTAAATGAATCCAGGGGTTACAAGTTCTTGACAATCTTATTTTAAAGGGTTAACACTTGTTGCTTGCCGAAATATATTTGTCTTATATCTTCACTCCATATTTTATGAAATATCCATTAGAGTTATATTTTAATTAATATATATTAATTAATTATTTTTTTTTAAAAAAATATGAAAATATTTATAACTCCTTACTCTATATCTTTTGAAATATTCATTAGAGTTACACTTCAAGTAATGCATATTAATTAGTTATTATTATTATTTAAAAGTTTTGAAATATTTCCAACCTCTTTTCTTTAACTTTTATTTTGAAAAAAATATTTGGAAATATCCCCAAATATTATAAAGTTCTAATCTTGGGGCATGGAGGTAATTTCACCACCTAGATATTTATTTCATGAAATAAGGGAGACAAAACAAGGGCATTCCGGTCATTTCACCCCTTCAAGACGGTGTCATTGCAAGGAAAATGAAATCTCAGGGGGTGAGCGAAATTAACAAGAATTTCAGGGGATCCCAGTGCAATTTCACTTAACGGTGTTATAACTGTGCAGGAAAAACTATAGTTTGGGGGGTTTTCAGCACGAAAAGTATAGTTCAGGGGGGCTTAGTGCACACCAGGGGGTTTAGTTAGAGAGAGGGTATAGTTGAGGGGTTTTTTTGCTATTAACCCTAATAATAATAAAGAAAGAAAGGGAAAAAAAAAACATTTACTTTTCACACAAACAAAAACAAATGCACTTGACCGTTAGCAGAAGAAAGGTTCCATGAATAGATGATTTTATCCTTATGGAAGTGATTTATTTTATTTTATTTTTAAAAAAAAAAACAAAATCACCCCCTTAACCCCACCAGTAGTCACTTCTAGGTCAAAAATTGGCCAAAGCATTTACTAATTTACCCTTATAAATAAATTATATAATTAATCACCTAAATATCTCACTTGAAAATTTTTCATCATAATCCCACAAGTAATTTCACCCACACTTCAAAACTTATTAGTGATATTTTAACGAGAGAAGTAGTCATATAGTAAAAAATTCCTATTCTTTGGTAAAGTTCACTCTCCTTGTGTATTTTATACAAAATGACTTTTTATTTTATTTTTGCTGTATATTATATAATTATTGTGGAATTTCATATAATACCATCACACTCTAATTTCATTGAATATCTTTCTAACATTCAATTTTTATATATTTAATTTGTTTTCAATGTATTTTGAAATATAATTCTTCAAAAAATATAAATGATCTTTCAAAATTTTACTACATATACCACTGCATGAATAGTGTCATTAGATAGCTCCATATATCTACAAAATATTTTTATTGTTCTAATTAATCAAAAATTATTTACACAAAATATGGAATATACAATTATATATATATATATATATATATATATGTCATGTGAAGAATTATCTTGTAAAATGGTTGAAGAGATGAACAAATTTGTTGAATAAAGAAAAGAGACAAAAAAAATGAGAGAGGGAAGGAGAGAAAGGAGCGCTAAAAAGAAAAATTGGGATGTTATAAGTAATAAGGGTACAAAGGTCATATTCAGGGGGATTTTGAGAATATTTTATATGAAAACAAAATTGTTCACATATTTTGACCGGAAAGTGATCATAAGGGAATCCTCTACGTTGATTTTAATTATCATTCACTTTTCTCTCTAACGGCGCATTACGTGACTTAGATCTCAAAGTCTTCACCTAAAATGTTATGCACCGTTAGATAGAAGAACGGACAATAGAGGATGGTAAAATTAATGTAAATATGATCCATGCATGTCCAACTTAAAACTGATGGGAAGATACTTTCAACAAAAAAATAAATAAAAAATAAACATAGATTGTATGTGATGCTATATATGCTAGTGAGGGTTTTAGTAATTGACCAAAGCAAGGGGCTAATAATGAGAAATTAGTTGGAGGAAAGCACTTTAAGGCATTTGTGCTCTAGCTTCTAATGATGACAATCAAGTAGAAAGATTAGTTGGTGCTTGAGAAAACAGACACATATATATATATATATATATATATGCATCACACTATTCACCGAGCGATCGCATATGGTTCCCGGACAATAACAGGACGACATACATGTAAACTTATTTGTCTCTCTGTGGCTCACCAGATGAAGCCCACCTAACAAAGAATACAATTGAGAAGTGAGAAGTGGTTGTAGTATTAGAAATGAAGATAGAAAGGACTAATTAAAAATGACAAGTTAGATAGATAGATAGGTTGCGTTCAACTTTAATTACGTGTGGTCCTTAATCATTAATCAACAGTTGATCTTAGCTTTGTAACCATAATTAAAGCTAACTCCATGTGGCCCGGGAATCTACTCCTATCTCAGAGCACCTTGTTACATTGTTTTTCTCTTTTCAGCATATTTAAAATTTTGCAAAACATATATATAGGTGTATAATATAGAAAATATAAAATTCAATAGGGGTCACCCCAAGAATCCCTTAATAGATCCATCACTTTACATAAACTACTTATTTATTGTTAATTTATATATAGATAGATCAATAGTTATGATTCATTATATCTGCCCATTCGTAATTCTTTTTAAATAGTAATGATATTGTTATGTTGAGAACCATGATCAATACTATCAATTCATAAATACTACAAACCATGATGAATGCTATTAATATTAAATACATGTGTAAGCTTAAGATAATAAGTGTATATACATATATGTTGTTGTTTTTTATCTTTCCAAAATCGAAAGAGTATTTACTTGTGCGTATATATGTGTGTATATATATATATATATTTATAATTATTATTTTTTAGGTGTTCTTGGTAAACGGTTGTTAGGACATTTTACTTCTGGTATGGAATCTTTATTCCATTCCATGCGAACGCACTTTACTTGATGCTTTACATATAGAGGTTAAAAGGAATTGTATTACTGAAGATGTCTAACACACATCACATGGGTAGGACCCATATCTAGAATCCCAATCTCTATGTGTTTGTCCTTATAATGTTGTAGGCTAGGCTAAATAGGTGTACCACCCTGCCCTTCTGTTTTGTGCTTATATAATTACATTTTAGCCTTGCTGTGCAATGCTAAAATTGCTTCCAAAAGAATGTGAACACATAGTGCATGTTTGTCAAATGGAGTGGAGTCAAAATTTTGGGTTTGATTTGAAATTTTTTTGCTCCACTCCATGTTTGGCAAATGGTGTGGAAATTTGGAGTAGACACTGTAGCAATTCTATGGTGCAACTTTTGTGAAAGAATGAGCCAAATTTTGGAACCATTATTTTTTATGGTTCATGGTTTTGGTTTTGGTACCAACACTGTAGCAAATTCATTTTTGATATTAATAAATTTCGAAAAATTAAATATTTCGAAAAATTAAATATATTAATATATTATAATATTAATATATTAAAAAATATTAATATTAATATATTTTAATATATATTAATAAATAAAATGTGAAACCCATATATTAATATATTAATATTAATATATATTAATATTTATTAATAAATAAAATGTGAAACTCATATATTAATATTTATTAATATATTAATATTCAGAATTTCAACTCATACCAACTCTACCAAACATGGTTTGGTTTTTCAGCATCACTTTTTCTCACACAAAAACCATCTGCACCAAACATGGTTTGAAACTAAAATAAAACCACACCAACTCCAACCAACCCAACTCCAAAAACCAACTCCACACCGTCTACCAAACAAGCACATACATTCATAAAATATGTGATAATCCGAGCGTGGTTGGTGTATGGTTCACCCCTCTTGTCTTCTCTCTTGGAACTTAAACCCATCAACCGCAAATATGTATAAATACCATACTAGTTCACTTTTATTTCGGTGTGGGACAAGCTTCCATACCCAAGTTCAAATTGATTACTTTGAGAGATAATTTCTCATTCAATACTTAATAGTTTTGAACATATGAGTATATCAAATCGATATCCTTACCAAGGAGAACACGTTGATACTTGGTCTCGTTCATTTCAGAGTACGAATCCCACTTTTATTTAAGCTCAAAGCCGCTCAAAAATTTTAGTTTTCAAAACTATTTTTCAATAAACAATACCCTTGAATAAAATTAATAAAAGAACTAAAAAAATATCAGGTGCATTAAATGTCTATAATAGCCATTCTCAATTATATCACTTTACACCACTCAATTCATTGACCTTAATTGAAATACTCTATTATTTTCCAAATTGAGAATTTATTTTTTTAGAAATTAAGTGAAGATATTTCACTCGATTAAGGATGACATGTTTGATATTTTTATTTAGTTACACTTAATACATGAAATTTTGTCCTATATATTATTTTTTGCTTGGAGAATTATTTATGCAATTTTACTTATTTAAAAAAGACGGAACAAAGTTTGTGATAATGGGATTTTTATTTAAGAATATTTTTTTTTATCCACCTAGGGTTGATATCTTGATATCTTTTATTTAATTGCACTTGATGAAATTTGATCTTATCTAATATTTGGAAATTATTTTTCTTATTTTATTTTGTTGCAGTTAGGCTTAAACATAGATGATCTAATTAGTGTTGACAAAATTAAAAAAAATTGTTTAATTGAACTAATAAATAAAATTTGACCCTATATACTTATTTTATATTAGAAATTTTAATTTTAATACACATAAATTTTATATCTTAATGAAATTTGACCCGATTAGATATGATAATTTGAATTTTTTTGTTTAATTATAATAAATTGTTGAAATTTGGCATAGATAGATATTGTTAAATTGAGGACTTTTGTTTAATTGCATGTAATTGATGTAATTTAACCTTGTGTGTTATTTTTATATTTGAATTATTTTTCTTAGTTTCATGATGAAATTGAGCCCGTTATGTATTTGAGCCAATAAAGGTTGAAAGATTAAGAATTTGTATTTTATTAATTAATTATTAAATTAATATTATTGTTCGTTTGCACAGACAAATATAACAATAGATCCAACCGATTAGCTAGTTTTATAGAAGGATTATTTTAATTCATCAAAGTAATTAAAAATGACTTTTGTAAATTCCAGCATTGTAGATTTTAATTAAAAAGTACATTCCTCCCTAACTCTTATGTTGAATTTGGTACACAATAATGAAATGGAATAAAATGTAGGAATAGAATGAGAAAGAAAGAGAATGACAATTCTATTGCTGTTAGACTATCATTAAATAGAGAATGAAATGAATTTTTTAGTTTTATTGAGGAATGGAATGCCCCATTGGATAGGTTTACGTAGAATGCCTATTCATATCATTAATACTTTTTTATATTTTACCCTTTGTTATTTTATACATGCTGTGATCTTAATACCACATACATCTCCATCTGTTGTATGTTAAGAAAACGTACAACGCACTTGTAAACAATACAATATCACCATCAATGTAATATGGCATGCATTTTGAGCCAGCAAGGTGACATACATATGAGAGATGTGTATGTATGTGGGTGATTGTGTTCCTACCAGCAATAGCTGCTGTTGCATTCATCCACTCTTCTCCCAGATCCGTCCACACACTGCAATTTGCAACCACTGTATTAAAAATGACAGAGCCATGATTTGCTAATTTGTATTGGCGAGTAGAAACATTGAATCAAACTACATCTTCTTGAAAATGAAAATGAAAATGAAAATGAACCACCATAATGAGTCACTCCGATTAAAAGTAGAACAGATTGAGCACCAAATTTTAAAATCAAAAGTTAACTGAAAATGCAGTGTTCTAAATGAATATAAACACGACAAAAAAGTGAATGACATTTAGCATGTGGCAGTATCATCACACTCGTTTCTACCCATTGACCACAACTAGACTGTGTAATCATTATTTAACTGGAGCTATAATTTTCCTACTCAATGCGTGTACGCCGCCAAAAAAAAAAGGTTGATCATATTATTGCATTCTCGATTATATCCAATATGTCCTCAAATAATCTCTCCATTTATCAACAACACCACTCCCTACTGCTGATGTCTTGCCCATAATAACTCCTACCACTACCCACAAATCAATACACCTCACCCTTTCTCTATTCAAAAATCAACACTACCCACCGATTAGGGTTTTTCTGGGATTTCCTATTTCCTTAACGCCAACTCTATCAATCTATATATATATATATATATATATAATCATCTCACACACAAACCAGAGTAAGGTAGGTTTATTATCTTATTTTCCGAATTTCCCATAAATAACAATGGAGACTTATAGATGTATGGTAACTATGTGATATTCAAGGAACACATTGCAACTCTCTCTCTCTCTATATATATATATATATATGTCTATCTCTGTATTTATAATTCTATATCTATATACATACATACAGTACTTATTATGAAACCCGGGTGCAGCAAACAGACGAGAAACTTTTTATTTTCTTTTTTGGGTTAGAAGACATAAAAACAAAAAAGGGGCAGGTGGATTAGAACTAACCAGGTTCAGGCCGGAAGCTGTTTTATTAAATGGTAAAAATAATTATAGAATCATTCGATTCATTTTGATATCATTAATTACCTTATATTATTTTGAATTTTTTGGATTACCCGGTCACACCATTCTCCAGATAATTAAATGTAAAGCTAATTGATGAATTAAAGTATAATTTATATAACCGATGTTATGTTATATCCCTCGCGATTCACGTGTGTGTCTCTACTGTCCAAAAACTGTTAGCCCAGTACTACTCCGCGACTTGTTTCTTTCCCACCCATCAACAAGTGCCAAACTCACCTCTCGGTCACCTCGTGCCCAACACAGCCATTGATATAGTATTATGACGGGATTCAGTATTTGTTTAAAGTTAATGGAAGAAGGGTAGTTGGAAAAAGTGAAAGATTAAATTGCATTAAAATTCGAACTGGACAATTATTTTGGGACAAGTAAAATTAAAATATTAGACAACTAATATAGGACAGAGATAATAATTTCTAAGGATTATATGGGACCCAAACTCTTTGATTTCTACCTTGAATGGACGGCTTAGATACAATCATATTCTTAGATACAATCATATTTCTATTAACGGTCGCACAAAAGTTTAACATAGATATATACATATGTATATATAAGAGGATAGTGAAGAAAAAAAAAAAGCAAAAAAAATACAATTGAAGTATAAGGGAAAATCGGCAAACATGCAGAAACACAGACATTCATAAACAAGTTTAAAAGATTTTCAAAAAGTCCTAAAATGATGCCCTGTTTGAATTGGCTTTTCAAACGCTGCTTTTGGCTTCGTGAAGGTAAAAGCTGTTTTGAACAGTATTTGACAAAAATTTTAAAAGAGCTTTTGGATATTGGAAGAGCGTTTTAGAGAAGCTGGAGGGTACCAGCTTCTCAAAACAGCTTCTGCTTCTCTTTTTCTTCTGCGGGAAACCAGAAACAGAAGCTATGCCAGACATGGGCCTTAGATTATGAAGGGAATCTCCAAATCTAACTAAAATTTCGAGCCAATAAAACAAATTTCTCAAAACAAAGAAAGAGCAAAGCGACACAAAGTACCCTAATGAAGTTGAAAAAAACCGAAACTGAAGCTTTTCATGCCTTTAGGGCCTGTTTGGATAGGTGGTTTTGGGCCTGGTTTTGGTTTTGGTCTTTGATTTCAAGACCAAACCATGTTTGGTTGGTGAGTTTTGGACTTGGTTTTGGGCTTTTTAAAACCAACCACTAAAACCATGGTTTTGGCTTACCAATTTTGACTTTTCTCTCTCTCTCTATATATATATATAGCCGAAAATATGAATTATTTTGAAAAAAATAATATATAATATTTGGAAAAAAAAAATCGGAAAAATAATTATTTTTCCGAAAAAATAATTTGATTCCCAAAAAAAATTATTTTTCCGATTTTTTTTTTTTTCGGAATAAAATTATTTTTTCAAAAAAAAATTTATTTTTCGAAAAAAAACTATTTTTCCCCATTTTATATCTTTTTTTTTTCTAAATTTTTTATTTTTTTCAGTATATAATAAAATTATTCAGAATTTTATATATTTTTTGAATTATATATATTTTTTCGAATTTAATATATATTATTTGAATTTTATATATAATTTTCACATTTTTAAATATTTTTTTCGATTAAATATATATTTTTTGGAATAAAAAAAAATAAAAATTTTAAATATTTTTTAATTATATATATATATTCATTTTAATATTTTTTTCCAATTTTATATATATATATTTCATATTTATATATTTTTAATACATATTAATATATATATATATAATTATATCAAGACCAATACCAAGACCAACTCCTTACCAAACATTATATATAGGTTTTAGATTTACCTAAAACCACCCGAGACCACCAAAACAAAAATCACAAGACCAAAACCAAAACCAAGTTCCCAAACGGGCCCTTAGTTTCATATCCACAAGGCAACCACAGAAAGTTTATATGTATTAATGTCTCTGAAACAAAACCCAGATACTAATTCCCGAAAAACAAAGAAAATCTAAAGTAATAAGAAGAATTTCTCTTTTCCCCCCAAAAGTAGAGAAGGAAAATTCATGGCGATGTAAGTGGCGCGCAGCGACGACGACGGAGGATGGCGGCGGCACGGAGTGTTCGGGGTGTAGATTCCTTCATCAATTTGAGAGGAGGTATTTAGGGCACAATTTGGTGTCCCAATTGTAAAAAAGGGTTTAAGGTTGTGGAGGTTTCTAGAGAGGGTGGTTGGAACTAGGGCTAGTGTTAGGGTTAGAGTTAGGAGAGGCCTTTGATGAAGATGATCTTGAGATAAAAATGAAGAAGGGGCTTTGGAATGGGGAGATTGAGAAGAGGAATATGGTGGGGTGAGGTGGAGGGTTGTGGTTTAGGGGCATGAAAGTCATTTCACATGCCATAAATTACTCACATGTAATAAGGGATAAAGCTCAAGGACATGCTGGTCTTTTCACCCCTCCAGGGGGTGTAATTGCAAGAAAAACCAAATCTCATGGGACGTTGGGATGACAAACATAACCGGCCTCCATGTGACCTAAACCTCTCAGGGGATGTGAGTGCAAATTACCCAAAAAAATAAATTCTTTTTTGACGTGGAGCTCAATTGGTCAAACATTAAAAAAGAGCATAAAAAGATAGGAGTATTCATAGCCTGAACAGCAAGGACCCCGGGAATACCTACTAACCTTGCCAAGAACAAAAATGTTACTCCTATTTCCTTATACAAATTAAGTGGACCAAAATCTTAATACAATTACAATAAATATTAAAAGTTCTGTTATGAGAATTTATCACCATTATATAACAATCCTTGTGAAATTAAGCTGATGAACCTGGCACATGTGTTCAAAAAACAAATTCCGAGTTTCTGAAGTTAATATTAATTTGGTAGAAGAAGGTAAGATAAAGCTGTGTGTCTAGGCAAAAGACGATGGAGCTTTTGGCAATTGGGAGGAGGGACTGGGAGAGGTTTCCTTTCGAAGCTCCTTGACGACAGCAGCCAGTGCCTCCGGGTTCAGACCCAAATCGCATAGAGCAACGAGGACGGAGAGGGTGTGACGATCCAGCCCTGTTTCGACAATATTTGATATCTGAAATGCAAGCTCCAGGGATTCCCTTGCACCTTCTGGCTCCATCAACAAACTAAAAACAAGGCAACTTCTGAGAAACAACTACAAAATTATAACAACTTGGGTACCGTACACAACAAACTTAATTAATCCAAAGCATAATAAAATAGAAATGCTTTATAAAATGTCAATAATAAAGGGATTTACCCCCACAACATAGCTACCAAGTACCAACCTCAATTTGCAAAGATATGGATCAATTTATGCACCTGATTATCTACCATTAAAAAATGTATAAGACAAAAAGCAGATAATATTTTGTTGAAATCTGTTCAACTAGAGGTACTGGTGTTTGGGTTGGTTTGGGGGTACGGCTTACGGGCTTAGACTCTCTAAGATATCAATCACTAAACTAAAGAAAGTATCGTCGTTGCTCATTCCCGTTAGGCCGAAGTGTTTGGCATTTCCTTCTCCGCGCCCACTCACGCTTCGCTGACCTATCGCGTGGTAAATAGAAGAAAGTACAAAAGAATAGTAAACGGAGCACACCGCAGAAAGATTCTAAATACGAGAAGTCCCCCTTCTCAGCTGTGCGTACTCCTTGATGGCTTCCGACTCCTCCTTAACCAGTTCCCCATTTAGTGGTTGTAGCTGAATTCTTCCCTGGATTGCCTCCAGCTTTGTTTTAGCCATGCTAACTCGGCCTGATAGGAAATGTTTGATACGAAGGCTTCTTATTCCACAACAACGAAAGAACTTTTTCACTCTTTCATATACCTTTATGTTAGTAGGGGGGATTTCACTTGGAAAAGAAAATGTTTCATACTAACGGATTCGGGTCCATAACCATGGGTTCCACTGCACTAGATCTTGTAGCACTTACCAATGAGGCCCTATCGATTAGTATTACACAGAGAGTTACTGTTCGATCTAGAAATGAAAAAAATCCTGACAAATTCCCAAAATGGAACCAAAACTAGACTAAACTGTCCATGTGAAATAATTGAAACGAACCACACAAACAAAGGTGGGGATAGAGAGAGATACTATACTTGTTTGTTTATGAACATGCGAATATATTTTGTGTTCTGAAACCAAACCCCAATTTATAGATGTTTTCCTAGAGTGAAACCTATATAGATTTTCACATACATACTTTGCTGGGATGGCTATTGTTAATGATGGAGGTCAATTCTTCTTTGGTCTCTGAGCTCAAGCATTACACAAATGGCAACAAAGCAAGTATGAGCCATAATTAAGAATTATCTTTTATCAGTCTTATATAAAAGGGTTATGGCATGATGATACAATTACCTAAACCAATCCGGTTGGATCACGTCATCTGCAATATATTTATAAAATAATAAGGAAGCGCAACCTGCAGTCAGTGATCTTCTAGTCCTTCAACATTTAGATTGACGATGCAAGTGAGGTAATAGAGCTTCACTTGACCTTGTGCTCTATTGAACATTGCCAAATTATAGATTCAAAACATTCCTGATAAGATATATTGATGACACAAATTGATTATGGGGAATATAATCCACACATCAAACATTATAGATGAGGATGACCATCACAATGAGAAGATCTGTAGGTTCATGAATAGTATCAACCAAGCTCCTCAAAGCCCAAATTTGGGAATGACAAAAAGCAGGTAAGGTTTTAGCCTAAGGAGATGAGTTGTCACTAGTAATTATTTCAGGACATAAAATGATTCGGCATTCAAAATTTCAGTTCTATGAAAATTTGATGTTGTGGCCTAAATTTTTGTTCCCGCCCGGGTAGTGTTTGTTTACGAACTGGATTTGATTCGAAAAGTTCAAGGCCATCACCTCTATGGGAAAAACAATTGATCCACTTTTCACTTGTGGGTCCTGGATCCCATTTAGTAGCCTTCTTGTAGCGACAAATATATAAGGGTGTTTAGGGTTTGGTGTGTGACAAAGTGAACTACTGAAAATCTTATGAAAAAGAGCATGTGTAAGAGTAAGAAGTAGAGTTTAAGGGCTGAAACTTATAATGTCCAAATCCTTGGTCAGATCTTGGATACTTGTTTGAACAACAATAATCTTGGTTTTCATTATTGGGGGGGGGGGGGGGGGGAGGAAGGGGGTGTTTGTTAAGATTTTGAAACCATAAGGGGTTTTATGTTAATAGCCCTTTTTCTTCCTATTTTTAATACTAAAATCTATTTTTTTAAGGGAGTGATAGAGAAAAATTTAGATTTGTCCCCCATTAATTTTATTAGAAATTCTGCTTATTGCCCCCTTTGTCCACCGTTACAACTTTTTCTGCCTCCGTCCCTGCTCGTGTTTAAGTTTGTGAATTGAACTTGGTTCCCTTGTAACAATAACATATAAGTTACAAGTGAATTAAAGAGCTAGACTTTGAGCATTGGACAGCAAGTGATTGCAAGAAAAAGGTTTCTCAAGAAAAAAGGGCAATCTTAAAGAGATCCAGAGCTCTCTATCTCTATTAGCGGTTTGGGAATTGGGATTATTCATCTAATTTCCTAAGAAGTGAAGAACAAATATTTGCTCCGAAATTGCTGTCAGTTTTGAATTAATATATATATACACATATATTTGGGCAATAAATTATCATCCTTCGAGTACACAAAAACTTATCTTGAAGAAATTAAAAATAAATAATGAACAGCAAACAGATTCAGAAAGCAAAGAAGAGAGATGTTTGGCTAAATCCATTATAGCAACCAAAAAGAAGGAAAGATTGGGGAAAAAATTAGAAGAAATAAAAACAAAACATTAAGATGAAAATTTGGCAGGTAGGTTGGTAAGTGCAATAAAAGGAAATAGAGATATGCATATGTATCGTACACATATATACATGTATATATAATAAACCCACACACCCATACAGTAGAGATAATAGAATAAGGAAGCAGCATAGCATATAGATATGAATTAGAAGGAGAAGAAAAAAGTTTACCGCCGGTTAGGGTTTGGTGGAACGGAGTCGGAGCGGCACAGTGTAAGCAGGAGATGTGAACCCTCTCTTCTCTTCTCTTGTAGTAGTTGTTTGTCTTCACTTTACAGATAAAAAGCGCAAGAGTGGGCCTTCCCTGCCCCAGCCCAAAGGGCCCACCTTCAAACTAGTTGTTTGTCTTCTATTTTTTTATTCGGTAATCTCCTAGTAGTAATTATCAATTGTTTAACATTTATTACTTTAATTTTTTTTTTTAAATTCATTTGTCAAAAAATGATTTTGAGTAGAAATAGTGAGTGACACGTTTATATTATACTCATAGATTATGGTTTATACAGGAGAATAAAAAATTGTTATATTACTAATACTTAAATTTAGTTAAAAGATATGTTCAAATAAATATTAGAAAGTATTTGACGTGCGGACCTACAACTTTACATCAATGGGAGCGTATTTATAAAAAACAAAAATTAACAATACACGCAGATTAGAAATATACTAACTTTTAGTAGGGGTATAAGCATAAAAAAAGAATTTCAATGGGGACATATACAAAATTATAATAAATTTTTAGGTATATAACTGATCTCCATGTAGGTGAGTGCTTGAGTATTTGTTAACGCATACATAACAAATTAAAACAAAAGGGTAAAACAATAATTACGGAATCATCCATAGTTATATAATTAATTGAAGTTTTAAGAAAGGTAAGTGTAATTTATTTAATAAAAATATTAACTTGAAAATGCAATAATTTGTAGGGCTAATATCCTAAATTTTTTATGTACTTAAGTCTAATTACACGCAGTACTCCCAATATTTATGAAATTCCTATTTATCTCTAGTATAACAATTTGCCCCTCCGTTGGTAGTCAACACCTAATTTTGACTTTTTGAAGTGTAATTTCAAAATTATCTTTAGAATGTATACAAAGACATTTTTACCCTTACTTTTTCAATACAAATTACAAAGAATTCATGTAATGATTATTAAAATGCCTTTGAAAGATTCTTTATAAATCCAATAACTTATACCCAATTTATCAATTCTTCTTTCTCTCTCTAAAAAAAATCTCTCTTTCTCTCTAAAATCTATATTAATCTCTTTGTCTCTAAAATTTGTGGGTGCATTTTTCACTCTCTGAACTAAAGGTTAAAGAAGTTCGTAAATATATTTTACTATCCTTATAAACCAACAAATGGGCAAGATGGTTATTTTGCCAAAGTCTAGAATGATCTATAGATATGTGTTTTTAATTCAGGGCAATTCATTAAATTCACTTTAAGTTGTGATCGGAATAGTATTCCAATTATGTGAGGGGAGGTTAGTGGGATTTTAGAAACATTGGGGTACCCTATGTAATTAATCCTAAGTATAGGAAAGGTTTGTGATATTTACCCTTAATTGACCGTACTTGCAAAGGTATATGGGGTGAACATGAAGAAAGATGTAGTTAGGCCCTGTTTGGTAGGTGGTTATGATTCCACCTAGTCTGGTCTGGTCTTGGTTTTCAGGAATCATACTATGTTTGTTTGGACTGGTCTCTAAATTTTGAACCAGACCAAATTGAACCAAATATTATATTTTTGGAACTAGTTTTTTTGTGGTTCCACATAGTCTGGTCTGGTCTTCGTACCAACGATTAAGACCACCAAAAACCAAAATTGAATAAAAATAAAAATAATATAAAAATAAAAATAATAAATGAATTAAATAATATATAATAATAATAAATGATAAATTAATAAATTAATAAAATTTATTTATAAATAATTAAAAATAAATAAATAAAATGAATTAAATAATACATAATAATAATAAATTAATAAAATATATTTAAAAATAATTAAAAGTGAATAAATAATAATAATAATAAATTAAATAAAACATATTTAAAAATAATGAATGATAAAAAAAATGAATTAAATAATAAATAAATATAATAATAAAATAATAAAATTCATTTATAAATAATTAAAAATGAATAAATAATAATAATAAATTAATAATATAAATAAGAAATTAAATAAAACATATTTAAAAATAATGAATAATAAACAAAATGAATTAAATAATACATAATAATAATATAAATTAATAAATATAATAATGAATAAATGAATAAATAAAATATATTTATAAATAATTTAAAATGAATAAATAATAATAATAAATTAATAATATAATAGTATAAATAAATAATGAAATGAATTAAATAATGAAATAATAGTAAATAAAATGAATAGAATATATTTATAAATTAATATATAAATGGATAAATAATAATATAAATAATAAAATATATTTATAAATGAAAAAATAATAAATGAATATTATAATAAATAATAAATAATTTTATTTTTTTAAAACGAAAAGATCAGACCAAATCGCTTACCAAACAGACGTTTAAATTCAAGATCTAGGCAAGACTGAACCAGAACAAACCACACCAGATCGCCTACCAAACATGGCCTTAGTGTCACGTGGTACGCATCAGCTGGACTCCAATCATACCGCTTTTGTTGGGTTGAAGGAACCATCACAATTCACAATTATTTACAAAAAAAAAAAATGTTGGTTCCAGCTCAACCCCATGGCTAGGGAGGCAAATGAATCGAGTCGTTCATGAGTAGGCTCGGGCTCGTTAAGAGTTCGGCTCATGCTCGCTCGTTTAGTAAACGAACTGAGCCCGAACATAATTTTTAGGCTCGTTTACTAAACGAGCCGAGGTTGAACAGTACTAAGCTCAGCTCGCAAAACTCGTGAACAGACTCGTCTAAGTTAAATAGTAAAATTATCTCATATTTTAAAAAAAGAAGTGTTCAAATTAAACAAATTGTGAAGAGTATTGTGAAAAGATTATAGGACTTATGCGACCATAAAAATAATTTATAAAAATTTGTACTAGTGAAAATATGTTTAAAAAAAACATGTAACAACTCAATCCAGACGGTTATTGGCAAGAGTAATATATGTTGCAACTGAAACGAGTTGTTCGTGAGTAAGTTTGGGCTCGACTCGTTGAATATAATTATCTAACATTCGGTTCGGGCTCATTTGTTAAACAAATGAGCCGAATTTGAGCATATTTTCTAGACTCGTTTAGTAAATAAACTGAACTTGAATATTCTAAAATTCGGCTCTTTCAATTCATTTGCATTCATACCCATGGCCAGCCCGGCCCAGCCCATCAACTGCCATAATGTTCTCGATTGCTTTGACCCAAGACCTACACAAACAAATGATATAGACTCTCTTTTTGTGTTTTTTTTTTTGGTTTCATTCTTCCTTAGAGGGCAATAGTAATGTTCTCGATTGCTTTGACCCAAGACCTACACAAACAAATGATATACTCTCTTTTTGTGCTTAGAGAGCAATTAAAAGTTTTAAATATACAATTCTTCTCTATATATAAGATATGATGATGTGTTCATGCATTCACAAAAAAGTTACAAATCCGGAGTTGAAAAAGTGGTAGATATTGAAATCTAAGCAGTGCGAATATGGGTCAAAAGTAATTTGATTAGTGGCAGAAATATTGTGAATAAAAATAAGAAGTCAATACCGGTGGAAGTAATTGAGAAACGATGATAATAAGAGGACCATGTATTGTATTAGGTACTAAGGCCGTGAAATGGGGTGTGTGAAAATGATTAGGCATTAATGAGGATATGGGTATTTGGGGCATTATGGACCAGGTAGAAATTGATGCTCTAATGATGCTAGGTAACACTAACACCATGACTTTGACCAAAATAAAAAAGGCAAAAGGCAATATGGAAAAGGGTGATATGAAATATGTATAATATATATACATATATATAATTAGTATATTTTCTTTCTTTGTGTAAATGATGGAGCGTGTTCCCACAAGGATATGTTGTTGATCTTTTGCCTGTTGCCGTCCAAAGCTGTTACCACTCACTCCACAACAATTACAGATCAAAAGCTCTGCCTCCATTATTTGGTGCCCCTTCCCTTCCCTTCCCTTCCCCAACACACAAACTAGTAACGCAAAACCAAGACATATATGACTATTGCCTCCACTCTCCAATATATTATATATATACAACTCAATATTATTTCCTGCTGGTTGCACCCTCTTTAAGAGAGACTGATCACTCCATTCAAGTACCAATTTTAGTGGATTTCTTTTTTATTCTAGAATTTCTAAATACACTTCATATGTTTTAAAAAATGTCGACCAGTTGAATTTCAGGTTTCAAATAAAATAATAATCACATAACCGAGCAGTGATATCCTACAATTAATGCTCCATTGTGTGTCAAAATCAGGAAAAAATATGTGGGTACAATGGCGGAGCCGGGATTCCGTTTCAGGAGGGGCCTAATTCAACATGAAAATTATTCAACATTTTTTTGGGAGGGTAAATCAAATTTATTAAAGAAAATAAAAAAGGGGGAGTCAAAGATTCAAAACAAAGAAAACATTCTCAAGGAAGAGAAGGAGTTGCAAGAAGCAACAACAATGCTAACTAAACAAAACATAATAACTAGTGAGGAAACTGATTATGGAACATCAGTCTTCACAAGTTCAACAAATTCCCTTGATCTCTTGGTATTCGAGCTTGATTAAGTCTGGTGCAATTTTTCAGAGTGATCCCATCACAGCTACCTGAAATTTATTCAACTTCAAATTAACTTGAACACATGTATATTATAGTTAAATAAAAAATAACTTAATATACCATTGATGACGATTACAGTTACCCTCGACGATTTTTCATCTTTTGAAAGCTTTGAATGATAGTCTCATTATTAATGCTCCGAAATATATCTCTTTCAATGTATACAACCAAGCTATCATTAAGAAATTGATCCCCTATTCGATTACACAAATCAGTTTTATCAATATTCATAGAAAAAAATGTCATTTCCATTGCGGCAGTCGCAACTGGTAGGATCAACGCCAACGAACAAGCAAATAAACCAATGGATAAACCTTATCTTTTCTTGCCTTAATCAATTTTTTTGCAAGAACGGAAATACCTTTTAATCCTTCAAAGCTTTTATTAGATCACCAAATGGATCATATCTCTTTCTGAAACTTGGGCCAACATACACAAAGTAAAAACAAAAATAGCCCAACCAAACAGGCACTAACATCATTTATTGATAATTTTTGAATATGAAATATATATATATTAGTAAAAATATATATATGTTTTGAGGAGGGGCATTTGCCCCCTGGGCTTAAGCTGGCTCCGCCATTGTGTGAGTATACATTAAAATTTTAAAATACTTCTAAGCGTAAGTGTGTAATACACATGTTCATGTAAGAAAGTAGAGTGTATGTTACTTTTCATCTATGATACTTAATGATTTTATATGGTATCTCCTACTAGCTAGAACCAGCTCGAAAGCTTCTAACTTTTCAAAAATCAATATATATATATATAGCAAAAGATTGGTGGTTGATATAAGGAAGCAATTTAACCAGAGAAGACTTTTGAAGCATCGCTCTTTTTTACTTATATGGTATGGATTATTAATTAGTTTCACTTTTAGGATGAAAAAATCATCAAATGTCCATGACTTTCATGTACTGTTATATCTTTTTCCATAAATTAAAAAAAGTAAGCAAGGGACATAATCATTTGTTTTGAGAATGTGACCACTACATACATTCTCATTTTCACATCACACCCACTTTATGTGCCCCCGCTCCAACTCTTATATGTGCCTAGTCTTTTTATAAATGATGTTTTTCACATTAACCTTATGTCTATTTCTCAATTTATTTATTTTTTATTATTATAATCATGTACATTTTATCAAACCTGCAGAAGTACATGAATTCACCTCCAGTCTAAGATTTACATCCGAAATTTTCTGTTTCTTTTTTTAAGTAATAAAATATAAAAAATTTGTAGAAAAAATCAGTTTTCAAAAAACTATTTTACAAAATTCAGTTATTAAAAGAGATCTTGCAATAACTAAGGTCCTATTTAGAAAGAGGTTATGGGTTCATTTGTTTGAGTTTATTTTTGTTTTAGAGACCAGACCTTGTTTGGTGGGCTTTGGTTTCTATTATTGAAACTAGACTACTCAACCAACATGTCCAAAATAGATCAAATTTAAAACCATTAAAATGATGATTTTTTTTGTATTTTGGTATGTCAACTATTATTTTTTACTATTTCAACAGATGAAATTAGATGGTTGCCAATTTGGTCACATAAAAAAGCGAGCTCTATTGACAAAACAATATAATGGTGAAAAAATATAAAATTTGAAAAAAATATAGGGTAAAATGCATAAAACCCCCCTCAACTATTGTCTAGGAGCAAAAAAAACCACTCAACTATAAAATAAAAAAAACCCCTCAACTATCAATTGGGTGCAATGTACCCCCTCAATTCGTAAATGACACATTTACCTTTAAATTAAAATTTGAAAAAGTATATAAAATTCAAAAAAATAAATAAATCTGAAAATAGATATAAAATTCAAAACAAATATATAAAATATATAAATTTTGAAAAACATATATAAAATTCGAAAAAAATATAAATTTTGAAAAACATATATAAAATTCGAAAAAAATATATAAAATTTGAAAAAAGGATATAAATTTTGAAAAAATTATAAATTTCAAAAAATATATATATTTTGAAAAATAAATTTTGAAAAAATATATATATTGGTAGATTGTCATATCTTTTCTAATGAAGTGAATCAAACTACTTACCACCAACATCAATTAGTGGTCTTCTTTTATATATATTTTACCAAAATATATATATTTGTTTCAAAATTTATATTTTTTTGAATTTTATATATTGTTTTTGAATTTTATGTATTGTTTTCGGATTTTATATATTTTTTTCAAATTTTACATATTGTTTTTGAAATTTATATATATATTTTTTAATTTTATATATATTTTTGAATTTTTTATTTTTCATTCAAAATTTAATATATTTTTTTCGAATTTTCTATATTTTTTTCGAATTTTATATATTTGTTTCTAATTTTAACTTTTTTTTGAAATTTAATATATTGTTTTTTGAATTTTATATATATTAATTAACCCTTAAAATAATTTATTTTATTTTTGTTATGGTAAAATTGTAATTTTGCAATGGGGATGGGGTAAATTGCACCCAATTGGGATAGTTGAGGGGGATTTTTTGCTCATGGGGCAATAGTTAAGAGGAGTTTTATGCACTTTACCCAAAAATATATAAATTTTGAAATATATATATATATATATATATATAAATTTTGAAACAATATATTTAAATTTCGAAAATAATATATAAAATTCAAAAAAATATATATATATAATTAAAAATATATATAACTTATCGTATTTTCAAACAGACCAGACCGCTTACCAAACAAAATTTCAGATAAGCGATCAGATCAGACCAAACTAAATCAGACATACCGGAACAGACGGCTTCCAACATGCCCTAACTAAATATGTATGTGAGAGAGATGTTTCCGAAGATACTTAAAAGGGGGAAAAGGATAGTTTAAAAGAATTGACAGGAGTTGATTGTAGACAAACGCATTAGTATAGTGCATCTTAGTAGACACACAAGCACCGCCTTTAATTGGCAACTGTATTTAGGGGAAAAAGAGAAGGTCCTTTAGGGTAACATTCCTTATAACAGATTTTATATATGTTTATGTATGTATATGGTTGTATATATACATGGGAGTGTGGTGTTATAGTCTGAGAGAGAGACATATATTGTTTAGTCATAAGTGGGAAAACCCTCCCCAACAGTGCAAAGGTAAAGCCAAGAAAATGATTCATCTCACATGGACCAACATTCCATCATAAGGATTGACAAGAGATAGACTTTGATGCTCACCTTTCAAACTACTAGTAAGCTCAAACTCTCTCTCTCTATGTGTTTGTGTTTTGTTGAGGTAGTTTTTCCAGCAGCAAAAAATTAGGCTCTGAAATCTGTCTGTAAGAGAAGAAGTTTCCAACAAACACAGACACCATTTTTATTTTTTCTAAACCCCAAAAACAGGAAAAAGGAAAAAAAAAAAAGAGGCTCCAAACCCTATGCATATATATTGACTCTTTAAGCCCATTGACTAAAGCCTATTCTTCAAACTCCAAGGCACTCACTAGTAGTATCTAAACAGAAAGCTTTCATTTTCCCCATAAATTTGTCCTCTTTCACTCACTCACTCACATTACATACTCCTATATCTCTCTCTCTCAAACTAGCCCCATCTTCATCTGTTTTCATTAGTTCAAGGATAGATTGATTGATAATCCTAGAGAAGAGAAGAGATCAGAGATGGGTCTGAGAAAAGAGTTGGCTTTCTTCTCCATTGTTGTGATGCTGGTCTTACAGATGGAGACTAGTCCATGTTTGGCACTTGCTTATACCAATTTCAAAGTTGCTTCCGCTTCTCATCCTCTTAAATCCCCTAATGCTGCCTTCAAAGGGAATGCAGACAAGAATGCTCCTCTTGTTTTTGGTGCTCAAAAGAGAAGAGTCTACACTGGTCCAAATCCTCTCCACAATAGATAAGTACCCAGTACCCAGTACCCAGTACCCACCCACTATTATATATATATATATATATATATATAGCTTGATTTTCTCTTTCAAGCCCATCCAATTTTACTCCTCTGTTTTCCTTTCTTTTCTTTTTCCATCTTGTGCAAATATTATATATATGATGCTTGAGGCTTTGCTGGGCTGCTTTCACAGCCATCTCTTCAGTAATCTTACATTTTGTATATCGAAAAGTTACTTGTGTCTTTTAATTAGTTTGTTGAACAAATTCCTTTTATTGTTCAAAATATGTATGCATAGTTTGTATACACTCGCAAAGATAACCATTTTAATCAGTAATCATATGGATCGATTGTGAAAATAAATGCCATTAAATGGGGTTGTTGGTGTAATGAATATTTGACCATTTACGATTGTTATATGTATCTATATGTTGCTCTTATATTGCATAAATGAAGGAGAAGGTTTCACTAGTACTCTTTTACTTTTACTATTCTCTTCTCTCAATTA
Organism: Cornus suecica; assembly: GCA_963922005.1. Lineage (NCBI taxonomy): Eukaryota > Viridiplantae > Streptophyta > Magnoliopsida > Cornales > Cornaceae > Cornus > Cornus suecica. The sequence goes on from OY998242.1 coordinate 195,532, forward strand.
GGCCAAGTTACAGTGCTAGTACCGTAGTACGTACGACAGAGAAAGAAAAACAAAAACTACAGTTGACGTGATCCTAGGAAGAGTAAAATCCTTACAAGTTTAAGATGTAAATGTTTACATATATTATATGAATATAATCAGGCGAGACGTATTTTCCTTTATACTATGGTCTTATTATAAACCTGTGAGGTTAGCTGCACGCTCATGTATGATGTATATATAGTTAGTTATATACATATTATGTTACACTTAGAACTAGAATACAATTTTTAGGGACCCACTATTCACCTGTCCCGCATATAGCGGGTTATCTTTGTGGGATTGGTTTTACCCATGTTATGTTATATACTAGATAAATTTTAAGCAATTGCAATTGCAATTGCAGCAGAAAAAATAAAATAGGAATAGAGAGTAGTTTTGTTTCAATCACCCTAATGTCCTCATGACCAATGATTAAGATAGTCCCGCTGGATGTCTGACTTTGACCACACCATGTCAAATAATTATGCAGAAGAAGCATTTGTCCTTTTTTTTTTTTTTCCAATATGTAAAGGGATAGTATTGTGTTTGAATATAAACGAGACAAAAGGTAAACGTTTTGAAGAAAATAAGTAAAAATTTTCAAAGAATGAATCTCGATTCTGTATTCAGAATGTTTCATTCCCAAATAAAATTAAAATAATTATTTTATTCTCTCTTTAGTGTTGTGACCAAATAATAGAATGAGTTTGAATATTCCACTTCATTCTCATTTTAATTCCACAAACACTAGATAAAAAGCATGGAAATATTTCTCAGTGTCATTGCAATCTTTCCAGAAGATCATATGTATTTTTTAAACCAACAAAACACCATTATTTATGACAACATTTAATATGGTCCCATGTACTTTGCTTGCATATAGGGTTTAGGTATATGCTTGTTTCAAAATAACAAAGGAAAAAATCAAATCACAAATGATGGCATTATAGAATTGCATGGAGAGGCCCAACCAAGCTACTAGCTACTGCATAATGCATAATGCATAAAGTGTGTACAAATTCATTCCTGATTCCAATCATTCCAAGTTAAGGAACAGATTTAAAAATGAAGTGAAGACCATTACTTTAAACCATAACAAGGAATAGGGGCTTTGTTCAACAGTGAAAACTTCATTACAATTGTTGGAATACAATATATATATATATATATATATATATATATATATGTTGGAAAAATTAATTTGTGACCCTTGAAAATACCTTTTACTAGAAATGTTGTGATCCTTGGAAACACCTTTTACTAGAAAGGTTGTGACCATTGGAAACACTCTTTAATAGAAATGTTGTGATCCTTGATAACACCCTTTAGCAAAAGGTTGTGATTGGAGGTCTATAAATACCCCCCATGGGTCATTTGCAAATCATTCCAGAATTTCAGAATTCATTTCTTCTCTCATTTCTTCCTTCTTCACTTCTTTGCGTATATATATACATACATATAGTATAGTATTAGTAGTTGTAGAGAGTAGTACAACACAGAAGAGGTTCGCTAGTTCTCCAATTTATAGTGTTGTTATTGGAAAAAGAATGTCGTTGTATCTTGGGAGACAAACATTAAAAAGACCGTGAGCACCGTTGTCTTAAGAACATAGAATCTAATTCTAGATTCGACTTAACAGGTTCTTTATTTTAATATTATATATTTTTAATATTTATATATAATTTTTTTATATAATATATATATATATATTCTGTTTGATATACATATATTATTATATTCTGTTTAATATATGTATTCGATAGGTTTATTAAATAGTGTATATATATATTGTGATGCATTAAATATAAATATATACATTCTATGATACATTAGAAATTATATTTATAATAATACTATAATATTGCACACATATTGAACTACAATATATATATATAGATATATATACAGAAAAGTGAACACTTAAATCCATGTGTAATAAGCATATAGAATTAGTGTATATAGTTGAGAAAAGCTTACACAACACCGATTTGAAAACTCATAAATACCCTAATCATACTCATACTAAATACTACTTGCTACAGAAACAGCCCAATTTACCCAAATTTCCATGCTTAGGTGGCCTCTTCTGGTTGGACTTTGATATATATTTCCAACAAGCTATCAACTTTTACGCACTGTCCCTTACTCTTGAGGAGAAAAACCCATATGGCCGACCACTCCTCAGTGCAATAAAAGATGGCATTCAATGCGCTTCATATGGTTTTAAGACCCCTGCAGAATCATCACTTACCTTTCTCCAACTACCCACAACTATTTCAATATATCAACTCTACCTTTCTTCTCTTTTCTACCTATATATACCTATATATATACATTTCACCCAATATTTTAACATACTACTATACCATTTTACTTTATACATATATACTCCCTGTGCTATACAACTGATTACTACCAAGATCACATGGTTGCAACTATAACAATAAGGATGAAGATGAAAACTACACTTAACCTTGACTAATGAATTTATTATTTTCTTTTAAAACCCCCAAAAATTAAGCTGCATCATCTCCAATGTAAACATAAATAAAATTTGGACTTTACCTATTAAGTTCCTGTCAGTGTTTCCAAAGTGACATCATTTGTCACCACAAGCTTATAGCTACAAGAATATTTTCCACAGGGCAAGGGGGAGGTGGAGGATTTAAGTCCCAGTATGGACAATAATGACTGTATTCTTTGTAAAAAAGATAACAATAAACAAAAGGACATGGTTCATATATTAACAAATTAAAGAGAGGACAACATTTACCTTTTTGGGGAAAAAAAAAAGACTTCCCACCTCTTTTACACACAAGTTATAAGCTTGTGTGCGGTATGGAAGTCTGCACATGTTCATCGCGGGAAGTATATTGATCTGAATTTACCTATTTATTATAACTTGGAGGCATGTTGTGTGATTCTGCTCAAGGCAATTGCAGTCTTGGAACCGGATGACCTATCCAAATGTTTGCAAATGAAATCCCCGGCCAACCTGAGCTTTCTGAGATCCACATCAGTCCTAACTCCCAGTCCATTAAGCATGTAAACAACATCCTCGGTTGCAACATTCCCAGAAGCACCTTTAGCATATGGGCAACCTCCAAGACCTGATACAGATGAATCCACCGTGCTGATACCCATCTGGGATTTTAATTATTTGCCACTCCATTAGTATCTACCCCTTTCAAATTAGTAAACTATGAGAGTGGTTACTCAAACATTAATAAACCGACTACCAAGTATCATGTCAATTATAAACCAGATTAGCATCTAAACAAGTCCACCAGAAATTTTCTTTTTAATGCAAGTCAATAACGCATCACTATTTGATATAAAGAGATCTTACTCATATTTTTTTTTTTTAAAAAAAAAAAAAGAAAAAAAGAAAAAGAGAGAGATCTTACTCACAAAATAAATAAATCCATTTTCCTCCAATAATGAAAGAAACATTGTCGCAAAGAGCAATAGATTAGTAGAGCATTAAATTCAATGTTTGTATCAGCAGAATATTAAATAAGCCAATATTAGAGTAATGTTAACATATAAATTAAGGTACAATCCTGAATGCAGAATATCTAATGTTTAAAAAATAGTAAACTATGAGAGTGGTTACTCAAACATTAATAAACCTCCCTTCCCTTCCCTCTGGTTTCCACTACCAAGTATGATGTCGATGGAAATTCTCGTTGAAATTTTGCTTTGCAAGTAAAATTTGGATGAAAGATGGCTTACTTGGAGTGATGCAAGAATATTGGAAAGAGCTTGCCCATAAGTATCATGAAAATGAACAGCAAGCTTCTCCACAGGGATGACACCCATAACAGCTTCAATCATTGGAATGATGGTACCTGGGTGGAAAAAAAACATATACAGAATGAAATTAGTTAAATACTGAACACAATAAGACACTGTATAAAAACATGCAACAAAAAACACCGGGGGTATATCTTTTAGTATCTCATGTCTCCCTCTGTTAAAAAAGAAAAAGGAAGTGTTAAAAATTCACTCATTCTTACACCTCTTAATAACCCGTGAGAGTGAGACCCATGATTATTCAAGTCTATCAGGAAAAGTGCCACTTATATGTAATGCATGTAGAACATAACATGGATCAGATACTGGTTGTCATCCCAAGGAATGTACATGGATGGGACAACTCACAATCTCATATGAACTTGACATCCAACATGGATGTTGACAAGATCATTAAAATGTTAAAGTTGAGAGAAACCCCTTACAAAATTTAGTTGTTTAAGAAAAAGAAGTTCTACCCTACGTGATGATTTCTCTTCTCCATCCCCTTGCTTCCCAAAACCACACAAAGACAAAGGCAAACAGCAAGCATGCATTCACTCCGGCGAGGTGGGCGCGCGCACACAGAGTTGAAAGGCACTGTAGCCAAGTTCGTGCCTATGTTACATAGACTCTTACAAAAACACATTGCACAGTTTCCAGAAAAAAGCATATCCACTATTTCAGTTGTATAATAGTATTCTTTTACAATGAGTTTAATGTCTCTTTGAACCCTGTTGCATTAAAATGTTCTATCTAGAAAATAAAAGAAAATTTTAAACAATATGAATATTTAGCAATGTCCTGGTATCAAACTATATGGAATTTCTACCAGCACTCAAGACGCTTACCCAAGTGCAGGTAACAAAGGTTCTTTCAACATAGAAAGGAAGTTCAGATGAGTAATACCTTAAATACAAAGGTGCAGCAAGCACTCATATCTAACCCGTTATACAAAGCAGAAGACAGATATGAGTTTTAAAACCAGTACTTTAACAGGAAATGTAATAGAATTCTTTAAAGAAAAGAAAAAATTACACCTCAGCCTCTCAGAGCTGTGCTACCTGAAGCATCCTCGGAAAGGTTCAGATACCCAAGTCACATCTAACTAACAAATCACTGGTTTAATCAGGAAATTAAACAGTTCAAACCCGATAGAAAAAATAAGGGGACTAGCATTACCAGGAGTGCCAACCCCAATGGTATCCCCAAGGGAAATTTCATAGCAACCCATATCATAAAGTTCTTTAGCCACATTTGCTACTTTTGATGGAGGTACTGCTCCTTCCACTGGACACCCCACAACACATGAGATGTATCTAACAAAATTACACACTGTTATACAAGTTGCAGCACAACGAAAAATACTAAACACATATCACTAAAAATGACCGCAATAGACTGAAATTATAAAATTCAGCAGCACAGCATTTGTATAGATAAATGATCAGCAGTCAATTGATTCCTTAACATATGAGGATTACTTGATGATATCAAATCAGATGGTACCAAGATCGTAACTTAAGAAATAAAAGCAATAAATTTAATAAAAGATCGTTCCACACTACAGAAATAAGTAAGGGAATAAAAACAGCCAGTCAGATCATCAAGTTCATCTAAGTTATGCGTACATACTATGGTACCTGAAGTCGGGTGTGAGTGATGGACAAGGGTGTGGGTGAAGGTATCAGATCCTTCTAATCGCCAATTTTTTTTATACAACGGGCATGTATAACGTGTCCAAGAGTCCTTGAAGTAATTGCTATAGTATCAATCATGTTAAACTAAAAGTAAGGAAAATTTAAAAAGGAACATAAAATATTGGATAATGGAACAGTTAAGGATTATTTTTAGGTGTTGTGAAGACTTAAAAGAAATTGGGGGAAAATGCAATCAAAACCTTTTAAACTTCTTTTAAAAAAATAGCACTGCTCCCTTCCTTCACTATTTGTTTTTCTTCTCTTAGTTTACAAGTTGTGCCGTTGTAGAGGGATAAAACTCTGCTCCTGGCCGCTTGATTGACGACCAGAAAGGCATCCCTCTTTCCCAGCTGTACCAGTGTCCTCTAGGTTAAAGTGCCGAATCCAGGTAGCACAGCCTATATCAGAAACTATTTAAACAACCTATTTAAATGGACTAACAAAGAGTTAGTAGGACAGATATTTTCAACAAGTTGCTATGGACTACAGTGCTAATGCAAGGTCTAAGCTACAGACATAGCAACAGTTCTGAGCCATTAATGGCAGCAGCAGTAACTCTTTTTTCTTACCTCAACCAAAAAACTTTGAATGTTTATTCAAAGTTAAAGTTGTTCCCATCTGAGTAAGTTAGAAAACCACCTTTAAGATTTCCCGTTTCTTATTTCAAGTAGGACCAAGGAACAGCATAAAACATGGGGGAAGTGGATCTTAGAGAAAAATGTCAAAACCTAATTCTTGAGTAGTGTTATTTTCAGATAACCCAATACTAAAACACAAGTTTTACTAGAAAATAGCATAGGTGAAACCATCGAACAAAAAAGAAAATAGCAGTGGTAAAACCATTAATCTAAAATGCACAAACTTTTTAGGAAAATAGGAGTAATCTTGTAACGAGTTGGATGACATACCCTCGTACAGGGAGTGACAGATTTCTAGCAGCAAGAGCAACATCACGATAGCGAGCAAGACTATCATCAATACTACAGTTTATGTTTGACCTTGAAAAAGACTCAGAAGCTGCAGCAAAGATCGCAACTTCCTTAGCTCCAGCTGCAACAGCTGCCTCAAAACCCTGAACAAAGCGAAAGCAGATACAACTAACCCCATCAAGTGATTTACCATTGCATTGCATTCACAGTCTTATTCATAAAAGACAACTTACCTTGAGATTAGGTGTTAAAACAGGAAACCTAGAGCCTTCAACACTCTGAATTTCCTTGATGACATCCTTCCCATCTGCTAGCTGAAATTTTAATTATGAAGTTATCTGAGCAGGTTCTATTTTACATAAACACAAGGGACACTGTATTTTCGTTTTGTAATATAAATTCCTTGAGAAGCACCAAGAGGAATCCATCTCTCAAGTAAATCGAAGCTACAAGAGCAACACTTACAATGATCCTATAAACAAACACGAGTATATAATTTATCCATGAAATATAACTATAGTAAGGTTAGGGATTATTCCTCCCGTGAACCAACTAGACAACAAACTCAAAATTTGCATCACATAATGTAACATACAGTTGCTTTTCATGTTGAACACATATTTCCACCAATCTACCCCATTTCTCAATCATTGAATATCGACCACTAACTAAGGAGACACCCACCATTCTCCAAAAATTGCCAACAGTAAGGACAATAAAAAGGTGGTCCACTGTCTCTATTGCACATACAACACAAATTAGAAAAAGAGTTACCCCTTCTAGCCTGGTTCTCTTTCAACTTCCAAAAATCAGGTTGTCTTTCCGCAAAATTTTCTTGAAAGCGATAATCTGTTCGAGTATTAAAGACATATAAAGGCGGGCTCATAAAAACAAGTTAAAAGAAAAGTGATTTTTTGGCCGTTCACGGCCCTTTTGTTTAAGGGTTTCGCTCCCTTTTAAGAGCACCTTCTAAATATACTTCACTTATCAAAAAACATAATAAAGGGATTGAGATATTATAAAGTATAGCAACAAATGATTTGAAACCCAATACACAAAAGCAAAAGACTTGGTAACAATGTTCATCTCAGCAAAATAACAATAATAATAGAATAGAACATGAACTAAAAATGTGAACATGTACCTGTGGGACCCATTTTGGCGAGACGAAACTAGTAGCCTCGACAACAGGCAAGCCTGAAGAAACCAACAACTTTATTAACTCAACCTTCACAGCAGTAGGTACAATTTCCTTTTCATTTTGCAGTCCGTCCCTTGGACCAACTTCCACTATCTTTACAAATTCTGGTATATTTCTCATGAACTGCGATTATATAATTTAAAACTAGATCAAAACAGATCCTATTCCGGAAATGGACAACAAGAAAACCTTAAATATTCTACAACAAACAAACTCATTGATTATTTGAACACAATGCACCTTATCCCTTGTGAAAGTATCATTGCACCAAGAACTATAATGACGACGTGGCATGTATAATGCATCAGGGAGTGTTCTGACCCCAGCAAGCACCCGGGGTAAGAGATGTCCCTGCGACACACTCTGTCTTGGTCTTCCCCACATAGATGCCTCCCTTGTATACTCATCACTGCAAAAAAAAAATATATATATATATATATATAGTAAACTAACGTGAATGTGAAAAGCTCATCAAAATAAGGAAGAATTCCTTCCCATATAAAAAAGATTTAATTGACATGTTTCTTTGATTGATATAATAACAAGAATTCGTCAGGTAATTCTAGTCGCAAGCAGAACTTAACATCCTTTAAAACACCAGAGTTGCAACACCTCAGAAACACCAGTAACCCACTAGCATTTGATACTTCCTCCAGCAGTTGCAAAGCCACTGGAGGTGAAACTCAGATAAAGACTTCAATATACCAAGATCAGAGATATTAATGTTGCTTCTGCTTGGAGATGATCTGGGAATTTCTGCAGTCCAAGGATACATGTGGGGAGATTGGCTCAACAGGAAATATACTAGGTTAGTGCTATATTGGAACTGTCAACCAATTATCACATCCGTGACATGGAGATATACGCCGGAAGTGAAGACCATCATGCCGCCAAATTGCCGTTTTCATATTGGTAGTGGCTCTTAAATTGCTTTTATCCACCTAAACTTGGTACCAAGGACAGTCTTACTCAGTAGGTTCTGAAATAGAGCTTATAGGTTTTTACATCTTCCAAAGAAAACACTAAATATTGCTCAGGTGAGGAAATTTCTTCTGTCTGTTCCTATAGATGGTGGGAATGATGCTATTCTTTGGGAATATGGTATTTTTAGCTTCAAGAGTGCATGGATCATTGCTGAGCAACTAATCCTACTGTCAACTGGTATAGTGTTTGCTGATGTTGATGCAGACCTAGGGCATCAATCATACGCTGACTTGCAATTCACAATAGTTTTCCAATCTTTTGGAGAATATGAGGGTGAGAGTCTGCAGATTACATCTTTCTGTCATTAGTGCTGGTCTGCCTGTGATGATCTACATCATGTGTTTGTCACCTGTCCTTTGCCTGTGACCCGACTGGGAGGAGCTTACAACATTATGGTACACCCATTTAACTGGTGCAGCGATTAATTGCTAGGAATATAACATACGCCCTCGTTTGACGCATACCTAGGGCATCAATCATATGCCCTCGTTTGTTTCCTGTAAACTACACATTTAACGACCCGAACAATAAACAACAAAGGAGAAAGAAAACAAAGAAAGAGCCAAAAGAAGACTCTCCAGAGATAACTCAAGAAAAAAGTCTGCCTTTAAAAATGAAAAACCCATCCCTTACTTGCTGATTTTGAAGAAATGAAAATTTGAAGAAAATCTTAATCAATGGATTATATTTGCAAATGGAAACTGTGCACTTACTTGCTGATTTTGTTTGGGCGATGTGTCCTCCCTACCAGAAGTAAATTTCCACTTTCCATTTCATTCACGCTGGCCGTACACTTATCACAAAGAATAGGCTCCTCCAAATTTGACACTATTGGACCAAAGGTAACAGGTAAGCAAGAACTCCATCTTGAAATTTTATATGAAGCCTTGGCTGCTAGCATTGGATCAGTCAACTGGACTAAAATGAAGAACCCAAAACTATCAGGAATCGGCCATAACACTTCCTTATTCTAGAAGCTTCCTAAATTCAAAAAATGAAATCAAAACAGTAGAATTAAATTTAGGGGAGTGAGAAAAATTATGGGTGTATGTTATAAGTCTTAAAATCTAAAGCTGCAGAATTTGTGAGAAAAAAATGCAAAGTGAATTAAATAGAAAAAGCATTCCCTTAATAAGACAAAAGATAATAGAAGCTGCAAATCATTTGTTTTTCTTAGAATTTATACAGAATTGCTAATGATAAAGGGAGTGTGCTTCACCTAGATTGGGGATTGCGAGGGTAAGTCTATTAGTAATACTGGTCTCAGTTCTACCTCTATTTCTTAACTGTTATCACAAATATCATAGGCAAGCAAAGAAAAATCCGCTGCTTCAAAAATGGAGTTATCTTTCACACAATAATGAGCCATGCTTGAAATTTTAACGTAAAGGACAAATATGTATACATACATATATATATATATGTATTTATCTTTCCCTTTCATGATGGTTAGATTTCTGTCTCTGTATGTGCGTGTGTATACACACACATATATGTATAATATATAAATATGAAGAGAGGCGAGGGAAGCTAACCTGTAATTGGAGACCTCCGACTGCCCAATCAGTAGGAGAAAGAGATGAAGGTACGCCAAAATTTTACGATTCAATTCAAGGGAACGCAGAAGAAACAAGTTGCAGAGTGAGAGAGAGAGACACAGGGTGGGCCACAGACAATTAAGTAAGAGCAGGGGTAGTATGGGAAAGTTAGCAACTTAACATAAGAAAATAATCAAATTTAAAGCAAAAATGGTGAGAAAAAACATAAGTAAAAAAAATGGGTAAAGGCAAGAAAACCCGTATTATTGAGCTTTTGCAAGAAACCCCTAATCTAAAAATCACTCCCCCAAACTATTTAAAATATGCACTTTACCCTTAGTTATAATATGAAAATATACTTTCATCTCCTCCTATTTTACTAATTATATTTCCACCCTTTATTACAAAATATATATATTACAAAAATTACAATTTAATTTTTTTTTATAAAACTCGAAATAAACATATAAAATTCAAAATAAACATATAAAATTTGAAAAAAATATATATAATTCGTAAAAAATATATAAAATTTGAAAAAACATATAAAATTCGAAAAAAATATATAAAATTTGAAACAATATATAAAATTCGAAATAAACATATAAAATTAAAAAAAAAACATATAAAATTTGAAACAAATATATAAAATTGGTAAACAATATATAAAATTCGAAAAACATATAAAATTCAAAAAAATATATAAAATTCAAATATATATATATAAACAGTGTGATTGAAGTTTAAGTGGACAAGCCTCAGAGTCATTAGTTAAGGTAACGGATCCTTTCCAGCTCTCTGCAGAGTTATTTCAAGGGTCACGATGACGACACATGCCCCATGATGGTGACCGAAATTGGAATTGAACTGATATTTTATTAAAATATTTTAATTGGAATTAAATATATTAATATTTGAATCAAAATTAACGGTTCAGTTCCGATTCTCATTTTTAAGGAACCAAAAATATCTATTTGATTTCGGTTTCGGTCAAAATAAGAAGCGAACCGGAGCGTGTGCACCCCTAGATTTGGGTATCAAGGGACCCTTTAATCGGTATAGTTAATCGATTAAATTTATTTAATTTTTTTATTTTATATAATTTTGATTAAAATATTTTTTTTTTTTATTTTATATTTATTTGTAGAGAGGAAAAGTAATAGTGATGGAGAGAGGAAAGTGGTAGAGAAAAAAAAAAGAGTTAGAGAAGATCCGTTACCGTGGCTAATGACTATAAGGTTTGTCCACTTAAACTTCAGTCACACTTTATATATATATATATATATATATATTTGAATTATATATATATATTTAGAATTTTATATATTGTTTACAAATTTTATATGTTTTTTTTCAAATTTTATATATTTTTCAAATTTTATTTGTTTTTTTAGATTTTATATATATTTTTATCAATTATATATATATATTCGAATTTTATATATTTATTGGAATTTTATATATAAAAAAATCAAATTGTAATTTTCGTAATATATATATTGTAATAAGGGGTGGAAGTGTAATTAATAAAATAGGAGTGAGTGAAAGTGTAATTAATAAAATTGGTTTCTTGAATTTTTGCACTATGGGATAGATTGGGGGGTTTTGTGCCACTATGAAAGAGTAGGGAGGTTAGTTGGGAGAGATAGTATAGTTTGGGGGGGTTTCTTGCCCTTTAAAAATAGAATAATTATTAAACATAAGTAAAAAATTAATAAGAGATTATAGATACAGATATAGATTTATCACTTAAGACTTAAAGAGTCTTCCATATTTTTTTATTTTTTATATTCCATTCAAATGTAAATTATGCTCAATTGAATAAATAAGGACCAAAATTAGAAAAAATACTAGTGTCTTTACACTCTTCAAGTAGAATTTCTCAAGAAAGGGAATGGTCACTTATAAAAACATTCAAGACAATGCTGCATCTTACAACAAAACATGATAGTTTAAGAAATATGTTAAACAAACTAATTTAGAGAGATTAGTTGCGATTTTTATCATAGTTGAGGGAGATCTTTTGCACTTAAACTGTACAATAATAATGAAAAAATAAAACAGACTTCAAAAGGAGTAATAGAAACATATATGAATCTAAATAATAAACTCCGGAAGGTAATTTTCATTAGTGATTGGTGGTGATGGTAAGAAATCTCTTCTTCAAAATGAGGAATGTGATTCAAGTTGAAGCAAGAAAAATCCCCCAAGTCTACTACTAGGCAACACAAACAATAAATACAGCTGTGAGTGAATAGAGTAATGTTTGTTATTCCATCATTGTCCATATGTTCAGAGTCTTTTTTAATATGCGCACACAATCACCCGTGATACCGTTGATCCAAAAAGGGGTGGGAAAAGTAGAATACAAATTACAATAACCCAAGTTGAAGAAATATTATTGGGTCTCTTCCTTCCTCAACCAAATTCAATCTCCTGCCATAAGTTTACCCTCAGAGTGAAGAGAAAATGGGGACTCCTGGTAGGGTTGAACCTGCATCAACAGTATAAATGTTGCCAGTAACATAGTCTGAGGAGTCATGGACTAGATAGCGTACAAGTGATGTCAATGCTGGGTTTGCCGCCCCATAACTTCTTAACGGAACGCTTTTCAAAGCCACATTATTCAGCCATTCCTTTTGCATCAGACTCTCCGTTATCTCAGATTTGAATAGTCCTGGTGCTACTGCATTTACTCTGATCCTATGCCGTGCCAATTCTATGGCCATCACCTGTTTCATCATCATTTCAATATTAACACCAACAACAACTCATTCTTTAGCAACCCAATTAGGAATGTACAACTAAATAAAAAACCAAAACAATTATTTATACAAACAACATATTTATACTAAAAAAAGAGAGGCAATTGGAAGATATATGGGACAATATCATTGTAAGTCCTTAAATTAGTCCTTCACAACATGTTGATCAGAGTGATTCACAACAGTGATCTTAGGGTTCCTCTGTCAATATCATTTTCATATTTATCACGTGCTATATTTAACCAATAAATAAAGGTGGTGATTATAAAGAAAATCCAAACAGAGTTATTATAGAAGTGATGTAACCCTTTGAGCTCTTTGTGCCGTGGATGTAGGTCCTATTAGCTATATTCTTCTTGCTTCAATTTTCCTCGTCTAGTTATTTCAACCTGGTATCAAAGCCTTAATTCGTTTCTCGCCCCTTCTCTTTTTATCCTTGCTGAGATTTGCCTAGATACAGTAAACCCTAGGGCATTCGCCTCATGTGTGAGATAGTGCAAGAAGAATGTATTTTCAGGTTCAGACTCCTACTTTGGATAATCCCTTAGCGTTTAGAATGTGTTAAGAGTCTCTCCGTATTTTTTGCGTTTGAGATGTCCATGTATTCGGTAGCCTTTTCCTTATGCCTCCTGCAGTTTTAGTGACTTGACTGTCGGTGTGTTTGTTTGCATTATTCTCAAGTTGCAGATATATTGAGGGGCAGTATCCATTTAAGTCCCCTAAATTACTCTTTGAGAGAATGTTGATTGGAGTTATTCAAAGAGTGATTATCAATAATTCATCACATGTGATATTTTTACACCTACGAAGAAAAGTAATGATCTTAAAGAAAATCAAGAGAGAGATGTAGTCTTTTGGGCTCATTGTGTTGTGGATGTGGACCCTAGTGGCTGAACCACGTAATTTATTTGTATTGTTCTTGCTTCATTTCTCTTTCCAATTATATATATATATATATATATACATTTTACAACCGTATTACAATCTGAAATCTGAAAATATTGCTTAACACTTGAAGTGATATTACCTTTGTCATGGCATTAACACCAGCTTTTGAACAAGAATAAGCAATAGCTCCCGGTTTGAGCCCCGAATGGTAGAGACCAGCAATAGAAGATATATTTATAATGGATCCTCCAATATTAGCATCACGCATGCGTATGCAAACATACTTTGACACCAACCATGAACCTGTTAAGTTTGTGTTGACAGTATTATTCCATTCTTCTTCTGATAAATCGAGGGCAGAATGCACGCCACCTAAGATAAACAAGAGTATTAAAAAAGCTTAACTGTTATGTAGGTACTACACGCAGGAAACATATACATATATGTGGAGTATTTAATTAGTGAATGAATAGCATACTAATCCATCATGAGAAACCACCAACTATAGAGATCTCCACTTAAGAGGAAAAGAAAACACAAAAATGATAATTTCAGCACTTTTTACAAGTGAATTTTAAATGTTCATGTTGAGGTTCTTTTACTGAATAATGAAGGCCCATAAATGGTTAAAGATAAATTGAGGAAAAGAAAAGTAGGAAGGGAAGCAAAGGGGGGTAATACAGAAGAAATGGGAGTGAAAGAAAGGATGTGAGGGACACAACTTAAGAGAGCAGAGCAGCATCCACAGGCAGCATAAAACAATTTGGAGGATAAACAGTCACTATGACAAATGCTGTCCCTAAACCCTCTATTTAGAAATCAGCCAAACATCTGCTTCAAGGCTACCACTACCCCCCAAGGATCCATCATTCTTTCTATTGTCTCCAGCATTTATTTAACTTGAGTAATCCTTCAGTTACCAATGACACCACCAAGTATAACTGAAATAACTGGTTAAACAAAAAAAAATCTAACTCAAGTCAACCCCAAAATTTCAGACTTGCCCACTTTTGAGGACTAAGACATGAAGAGGAGACCATACTGATACTACACATTGAGTCCTCCTGAAAAGAAACATAAAGACGCCTATCTCTCTATTGAATAAAACAGGGCCAACATATACATATACATATACATATACATATACATATAATGAGCTGAGCTCCCATACTATAGTAATCCCGATTAAGATTCTTAATTTGTCATCATGATGATTGATGAATTTTGATGAACATATATATATATATATATATATATAGGACAACACTGTAACGCAAGACGGGAGATTAGGTATTGAAAAGGGGGTACAGAGAGATGGAGATACCTCTAACACCAGCGTTATTGATCAAAGCATCGATGCGGCCAAAAGCATCCCAAGCAGTTTGTACAGAGGCTTCAACGGTGGTAGGATGGGCGCTGACGTCCAGCTCAACAGCTATGGCTCTTTGTATACTAGTGTTAGTGGTAGTGGTGTTGATCTGCTGACACAGAGAATTGAGGCGTTCGATCCTTCTGGCGGCAGCGATCACCTTGCAGCCGGCTCTGGCCAGATCCAGACAGAAATCGGTGCCGATGCCTGAAGAAGCACCGGTCACCATCACCACTTTCCCCTTCAATTCGCACCATGGCTCTAGATGCTTTGCCATTATCCCTTAACCCTCTCCTCTTACAACTTTACACTTTACCCCAATCAATGTTGTATGTGTCTCCTCTCTCACTAATTCACTCCAACCCTCATTATCCCATTATACAAATGCATAGTATTAGTGATTTGAAAAAATAATAAACTCAAATTTGTTTAATACTACTATTTTTTTATTTTTTTTTCAAAAATACTAAGGGTTAACTTCATTTACACCCCTGAGGTTTATTTTATCATCACTTACACCCCTTCGAGTTTGCATATCTTCATTTACACCCCCTCATGGTGTGAAATGTCTAAAATACCCTTATACCAAACACCCCTTAAATCAATTTAATTCCTAAATCAATTTAACCCCTAAACCAAACACCCTCTTAAATCAATTTATCCCTCCAACCAAACACCCTAACCACCGCCTCCGCCGCCACCACCACCACCCGTCGCCACTACCACCACCATCCACCGCCACTACCACCACCACATCATCCGCCGACACCACCACGAGCAACCCTTAAATCAATTTATTACCACCGTCATTTTCGAAAATAGGGGGGCGGCGCCGACAGTGGGAGGGGGGTGATGGTGGGAGGGGGCGGCGCCAGTAGCGGGAGGGGGGCGGCGCCGGCAATGGGAGAGGGGTGTAAATATATATATATATGTGTGTGTGTGTATATGTATATATATATACATATATATATAGGAGGGGGGAGGGCGCCGGCGCCGACAGTGGGAGGGGGTGGTGATATATATATATATGTGTGTGTGTGTGTGTATATGTATATATGCGTGCAGTGTGTAAGAGAGAGAGAGAGAGATTAATTTATTTATTTATAAAAATTAAATGTGTTTGTAAAAATTAAATATTTGGGGTTGGGTTAGGGGTTTTATGATTTAATTTTTATTCATAAATTAAAAAAATTAGTTTTCAAAAAATTTAAATATTTGTTTGTGAATTATTTGGGGTTGGTGTTTGGGGTTTTGGATTTTATATGTTTTTTTTTTAATTTTATAATTATTTTCGAATTTAATAATTATTTTCAAAATTTAATATATATTTTTGAATTTTATATGTTTTATTTTTAATTTTATATATTTGTTTCAATTTTTTTTATGTTTTTTGCGATTTTTATATTTCTTTTCAAATTTTAATATGTTTTTTTGAAAAAAAAAATAATTTCGAAATTTATATATTTTTTTAATTTTATATTTATTTTCGAATTTATAATATTTTTCAAATTTTAATATATATTTTTTCGAATTTTATATATATTTTTAAATTTTAATACAAATTAAATTATTAAATGATGGGAGGGGGTGTAATTGATAAAAACACTATCCTTGTTTCGAAACAGAATAAGGATAAGACATTGAGGGTAGTTTAGGGATTTTAAAAAAAATCAGGCTGATGTCATCGTTCAGGGGGTCTAAGTGATGAGAAAATTGAAAAGTAGAGAGTGTAAATGAAGATATGCAAATCTGATAGGTCAAAATGAAAATAATATAAACCTCAAGGAATGTAAATGAAGTTAATCCAAATACTAAACATTAGTATTAGTGAATTTTAAAACAAAATATAAAATAAATAATCACCGAATTAGTCTCATGGAACCAAATTCGTCCATATCCCTTCCTTTTATAATAAAAAATTGGTTAACTTCATTTATACCTTCTAAAATTTATTTTAATTTTAATCACATCTTTTCAGATTTGCAAATCTTCAATCACACTTCCTTATGGAAAGAAATATTTAATATACCCTTAACCAAACACTCATTAAATCAATTTAATTCTATATACAAACATATATTAAACCTAACTATATATCAAAACAACTCAACATCATCACCACCACCCACCCACGGTCATCGCCACCTTAGCCAGCCCCCTTTCAGGCCAACCCTTAGGGCCCGTTTGAGAACCATTATTTTGTTTTTGTTTTGAGAATAAAAAAATAAGAATAATTATTGTTCTTGTTCTTATTTTCTCACTCAAAAGAACAAGAACAAAAAATATGTTTGTGGCAAAAAAAACACACATATTCTCACACAAATTTTCCTCTCTACCACAAATTTTTTTTTTTTGGAAAATCTCAAAAAACAAGTTTTTGTTGTTCCCTTATTTTTTCTACTATTCACGAAAACAGTTTCCAAATTGAGAACAGAACAAACAGTAAAAAAGGTTGTCAAACATGTTCTGTTCTCTTGAACAGTGCCAAAAAAATATATATATATTTCCAAACGGGGCATTAGTCGCCCCTTCCCAACCCCCTCCTTAGCCGCCACTCTGCCCACGCCCCTCCAACCCCAACCGCGCCACCATCACCCACAACACACACACATACATATATATATACACACACACACATACATATATATATATATATATATATATACAAACACACACACATATATACATACATTTATATATATAGCAAGGGAAGCTAATAGAAGCAAATTCACATTATCACCCAATTTCGGTCAAATAAAAATGGAGTTTTTTGCAGTTAAAAATTGCAGAAGTCAAACCAAAAATTCGAAGCCAATTTTAGAACCCAATTTTGCCGAATTTAAAATGGAGAAACATACAGTTAAAATTTGCTGAAGCCAAACTTTAAATTCGCCCAAATTATCACCCAAATTTAGAACCAAATTTCGCCCAAATTAAAATGAAGAAGCATGCAGTTACAAATTGCAAAAGGCAAAACAAAAATTCACGTGGGAGAGAGATTAGGCAACTTTGGAATATGATTTGTGTAAATGGAATTTGATATCATTTTTTTGTAACCATTTGGAAGTGGGTGGGGCTGCTACAGTAGTAAAATCACTTGAAATCACCTCCAAAGTTGGTTCCAAATTTAACCCATATTTCTTATGATTCTTTCAAGTGGAAACAGAACCAATCCAACCAAATTTCTATATACATACAAATTTTTGACAAAAAATAGGACTTATATATTTATATAAATATATATGTGTGTGTAGAGGAGGGGGTGGCGGTTTGGGGGTGGAGGGAAGGAGGGGCGATGGTGGGAATTGTGAGGGTGTTTGGATAGGGGAATAAAATTACCATGGATAGCATATTGAGGGTAGTTTAGTCATTAAACTAAAATTTCAGAATAATGTCATTGTTGAGGGCTGTAAATGATGTGGATTTAAAAAAATGAGGGGTGTAATTGAAGTTAAAACAAACCTAAAGGAATGTAAATGAAGTTAACCTAAAAAAATTTGCCCAAATTATAATGGAGCATATTAGAGGAGAGGACCTAAATATTTTTAAAAAATAATTATCATTTATTACTATTAATCGGTGAGATACCTTTTTCCATCCTCAATCCATAATCATGTCGGATGGCCCTAAATTTTAAATCATATGGTCTAAAAACAATATAGTAATAAATATTTCTCTTTTGTCAAACCAAATCAAACAATAATTATTTCCTTGTTTTAAGATAATTCTTATCTCCCCTTGAATTGTGAGGCGCATATTTTCAACCCATTGTAAAATTTATGTGGAAACAAGTTTGACAGATGTGCGCGGGAGACAAATGTAAAATTATTATTTTTGTATTAAAATGAATACATATTCTCATAAAATATATTTATAAAGAATTTACAAATTACTTAAATAATATACACCTTCTTTCTCATGTTTTATATAAATGGTATTAAGTAATTACATGAAAATTATTATATTTTACTTAAATAACTCCAATTGCCTTAATTAGTTTATTAATATTAGAAATATATGCAAATTTGTTTCAGTTTGAATGGATAAAATATCATCAAATTAGTATAAATGTTTTCCTAATGTACCTTAATAAGAAATATGCATAAACTGAGAGGAGCATTGTGATAATTTATGGAAAATTTGTTTTTAAGACATTAGATCATTATTTTCCAATAAAATATGACAATATATGGATTTTATTGCACAGTTATGATTCGAGAGGGTTATTTACTAATATTGACTTAGTTATAAGTTTTTTATTTGAAAAAAATAACATTAAGTCGTACACTTTGCACCTGGAATAAATATCTTTGCACAAGTAGATTCTACTTTTGAAATTTCTTTTCTTTAAATTTAAATTCATAGTTTTTTCACCTATATTCCCTTATTAAATAGAATTAAATTTGTTTAATGATAAATTTACTCAAAAATCAGTATTATAATTTATTTATTTATAAGTTTTAGTTATTAATACTATTATATTACAAGTTTAAATAATAATTAATTGAATACACAACAACTTTAGTAAAAGAGTAATAACCTGCTTTTTAAAGAAAAATATTATCATTTAATTTTGATAGTTTTACGTAAGTGTTGATACAAAATTCCAAAATTTAAATAGTATGTTTAATTTAACAGTGTTTTAAATAAAATATTTAGTGATATATAGTAATTGAATGGAAAAAAAAAATTAGAAATTATTTGTCTTGTGGGTGGTAAAGGAAGTTGCAAAAGAAAAATTTTCTTCTTCTGGTTGTTTGCTGGCATTACCCTACCCTTTTAAGCAAACATCCATCCCGAGAATTAGTTGAAATAATTTTATCGAAATAAAAAGACAGACAGCTCCGCCAAACTTATCAAAGTGGTGTTAGAGAAGCCCTACCCGACTAGTCTGGTGTGTATATCTGTATGTAATTAAAAGTGTATATAAATTGTTTGAATACAGAGAGAGAGAGAGAGAGAGAGAGCGATTAAGAATTGGTCGCAGAAGGTGGGGGATGATGGAGGAGCTGGACGGAAAGGTAGTGATGGTGACGGGGGCTTCATCGGGAATTGGTCGCAGCTTGTGTCTGGATCTGGCCAAAGCCGGTTGCAAGATTATCGCGGCCGCTCGCCGAATCGAACGGCTCAAATCTCTGTGCGATGAGATCAATCGAAATGGCTCCGACTCCGACTCCGACTCCACTCTCCGGGCGGTGGCTGTTGAGCTCGACATCAGCGCCGATGCTACAACCATCGATGCCTCTGTACGCACAGCTTGGGACGCCTTTGGTCATATCCACGCGCTCATCAACAACGCTGGTGTTAGAGGTTTTTATTAAACCATTTCTATTTCTATAGACTTTTCCTTTTGGTACTTACTTACTAATACAAGTAGCCAGTAGGTCTATCATATCCATGGTTTCTAGATGTCTCTGCTCAACTTCACATTTTTGGGGTTTATAATTTTACTTCTACTTTTATAATGCTTTAATTTCTCATGGTGGATTTGTTTATGTTTTCAATTGCTTTCTCTTGTGCTGCTGTGGATGATCTCTTTTTATGTTAGTTCAGTCTTATTTGTTGTGTATTTGTATGCCTGGGGTGTCATTCTGCTGCAAGTCATTACTAAGGAGAAGAAAAGAGATTTTTTTTTTTAATAGAATCCCCTGCAACAAACAATTTGTTACTAATTATTTCTCTTTGCCCATTTGCTGGTAGTTTCTTTTACGAATGTTTTCGCTAGTATGGACCAATTTCACTTGCAGGAGTGCTAAAGACTTATCACTCCTGCATTATATGCTATTATTGTTCTCTTCTTTTTCACTGCTTGTGAAGCAAACTTTCTATAGACATGACATGATAGATTAATACATTCTTCATTCGATAACCCCATTTTATCATTTACTTTCACTTCTGCTATATCGGTTTGACCTCCTCAAGTATTTCCTAACTTGCTTGTGTATCTTAGGAGGCGTGCATAGTCCACTGGATTTGTCAGCGGAAGAATGGAATAATACTGTCAGAACAAACTTAACAGGTTCATGGTTAGTGTCAAAATACATTTGTATACGCATGCGTGATGCTAATCTGGGCGGATCAATTGTCAATATTTCTTCTATTGCTGGTCTTAATCGTGGCCAGCTACCTGGTGGTGTGGCCTATGCTTCTTCCAAGGCAGGGCTAAATACCATGACGAGGGTAATATAGCTTAACATTTTATGCAGTCGTTCAAAGTTATTTTTGTTTATTTATTTTTCCAGTTGGTTCAAAGTTGAGGTTATAATATATTCACTGTTTTCAACTTAAAAATTGTCATTTCTTCGATGCTACGACATGTTTTGGCTGAAGCTATGTTATATGGGTGGTGAAATCTTCAGTGGATCTAAAATAGTCTTGGTGTCCAAAAGGTCTAAGTTTCTCAAGTTGAAGTCATCTAAAAATTTGGATTGACATTTGTTTATATGATCCCACCTTACCTTGGGGAGTAAATTCTGAGGAAATTTTGGTGGGATCCTCCGCCTACCTACCGTTTAGGTGGGCACTAGCGAGATCCAGCTAAGGTAAGGAACTTCATGCCGCGGCTGCTCCACTCTGCTGCGGTCTCATGAACTGAACTTCTAATCCTTTGCGCAAGCAAGTGCGAGAGAAGCAAGCAAAGCAAAAGCTTTGCCAGAAGCAAGATGAGGAAGCGAGCTTTATAAGGTCGACCACTACATAAGCCGCTGGCGGAGAAAGCTTTTCGAGCTTCTCTTTGAGTATTCTTCTCGACCTAGTTACTTGAATGCGTCACTGAAATTTGTGTCCTTTATAATCTTCATCAATGATGATTTTATCCTAACTTTCTGCATGCAGTTGTCTGCAATTCTGGTAGCCATCACTGCTGAAAAAACAAGTGATTAAAATTTTCAAACTTTACAGAATCTCTTTTATTCAGAAAAGGCCTATTAGTACTAGTAAACAGCTTATTCGAAGTTTCTTATATTTGTCCTGCAGCACTAAGTGCTCTACAAAGAACTAGTAAACTTGAACAAGGACTAAACACGGTTTAATCTGTACTACTTATAGCTTGTGTTAATTAGTTCTGAGAAAGAAAAAAAAAAACTTATGATAATTACGTCTCCACCAATTATCTTTTGATATATTATGCACAAAGGGAAAAAAAAAATCATCTTGGGTATTGCATCTTTTCTGCATTTACTTGTCTTCGAGTTTCTCATTGTTTTACTCAATCTTATGTCGGCTTGGGGTGTTTCTTCAAAGAAAGAACTACCTATTCAACCTAATGTTCCCATCTTTCCCGAGTCTTTTAGAAGTTTGATCTACTGTCTGATGTTGGCCCAGGTGATTTCTACCATGCATGAATTCCCTATTCAACCTAGTGTTGCCATCCTTCCTTCACGTTTTAGAAGTTTGATCAACTGTCTAGCAACCTATATACTTTACAAAGTTGCCTTCTTTGTTACACAAAACTATTACATCTTACAATTTTTGTTTAACACGAAACCCCATGATGTATTCGCTCCAGCAAGTTCTCTGTTTATATTAGGTTGATTTTTGTACATTTGTACCTTTTGTCTTTTCATAACATTGTTTTTAAAGTGTTGGTCTCCACTTTTCTTAGTATGTACCAGTGTCATGTTCTTCCCTTTGTAACCAATTGGGCTTCCATTTTGAAAGTTTTCCCAATTTAGTATCTAAGGATCACTTATTGAACTAACAGTGATATAACAGGTCATGGCCTTAGAATTGGGAGCCCACAAAATCAGAGTGAACTCAATATCCCCAGGACTTTTCAAATCTGAGATCACCGAGGGGCTCATGCAAAAGGACTGGCTCGACAATGTGGCTTTCAAAACTGTTCCTTTAAGGTCGTTTGGCGCAATAGATCCAGCATTGACTTCACTGGTACGATACTTGATCCATGATTCTTCAGTCTATGTGACGGGCAACATTTTCATTGTTGATGCAGGGGCTACACTACCAGGTGTTCCCATTTTCTCTTCTCTTTGAGTCTTTGTACTGATATTTCCTCAAACTGAAGAAAATATTGTCCCAATTATGAACTGACTGTTGAGGATATGGAGGAATAAAAAGATAATAAAAGAATTTAGAAATATCATATACTAAAAGAGTGCGTGTTTTTACTCACGACCTGCAAAAGTTGTCGATGGTGATGATTAAAAAACATAGCAAGGAATTGAATTAGTCTAAGCTACAGTAATCTTGATCAAAGCAGACAATTTAATCTGGTTTTGCTTATTAGAAGTAGTCAAAACAGGCAAACTAAACTGATTCTTGCTCTCTCTTGTTCCGAGTTTGAATTAATGTGATGTTTATTGAATGAAAGGATTGAAACCAGATTGTTGTTTTTAAATGCCCTTTCTAACCATGTGCATAACATGTGCCTCTTTAGTGACTAGCCAATAGCCACTCTTCAAAGACTTGCCATATATAAGCTTGAATTGTACATTCTCTTGGTAAAGTTACAAGTCTACTTTGAAGTGGGATGATCCATGCCCACCAATTTAGTGCTTAAAATGTTAGCAGTAGCTTTTAAGTCCCATTATAGACTGGGTTTATGTGGACACGGACTTTCAGGACTGAGAACATTCAGAACAGCTCATACAGAAATTAGAAAATTAGAGACCTGAAAGCTTCACCAGAAATTTATTAATATTTCTTGGGTGAGTCTGTCTATGCATATAAGAGAGAGGCTCAACGGTAAATTAACATAAATTGCTCTCTTGTTCTTGTCAAGCTTGTTTTAAGCAATATTTTTTCACCAAAATTGTAATTTCACTCTAATTTACCTTCCCAGACTTAACCTCTGGAAGAGGGAATGTCATGGGCCCCTATCGGACCTATCCTCATCATGTCCAGATATATATATATATATATGTGTATATATATATATGTGTATATATATATATGTGTATTCCTAAAAAGCCTGAAAAACGAATGCGGACTGCCAGGTTCAGAGTTCAGACCCATAGCATAAATAAACCCCAAAGGTTTTTTTTTGGGCACATTTATTCACCGTGGCTTTACTTTTTTTTCGTCTCAAATTCTGAGCCTTGAATTTCTCAATATATATAGTATGTACCACCAATGCTTGTGGTCTACTCTTATTTCCTCTCTTTTCAAAACATATAGTGAATGCTTCAATTCACATATTGGAATTTACGTGTCAACCTCTTATCTCCTCTCTTTTCAAAACAAATAGTCAAATAGTGAATGAGCATTTTGTTTCCTTCATCCAACCCAAGTACGTGGCTTCATTTATTTTCATCGCCGTTATAGAGAATAATGTTACTCCCTCGGTCCCCATTTACCATTTTAAAGGGAATTCAATTTTTTAAGATATTGTATTGGTAATGAATGAAATGCCAACTTTATTTATGGTGTAAGATGATTTATAATTTCAATGCATGAAGGTAAATTAGTAAAATGATAGGATAAAGTGCTTTGATTTTTCAAATTAAATACTTATTTTGGAACGGAGAATAATAAAAATGGACATTACTTTGTGACGGAGAGAACGGAATGGAAGAAAGTAGTCAATTAAATATGTCACACTTAATTAGAATAGAGTGCATGCAACCTCACGGAGTGGCTTTGGGTGGGTTCTTTTGGGCCTGAATGATTTGCTTCATCTGATCAAACACATCGTCTTATACAAATAACAATTTGGAACAAAGGGGCATATTCAATTTTGGGTGGTTTGGCCGATAATTTCTAATCATTGCTTGCACTTCATTTTTTTATAATATATTTTTGATAGCTAACTTGAAGATATTATAAAAACAGCCTTAACATTCATTTCCCATGTCAAAATCCATTATTGAGCAACAAAAAAATGATCTTGCAAACTTTGTAACCTCCATTTAAAAATAATTGTAGTACAAAATTAGAAATGTTGTATTACGGTAGAAATGTGTTAAAACAAGGGAAAATATGGTGGTGCCACAAAAGGGACCCTTTGAGATCAGCACCCAAATAATAGTCCTTTTCCTCCTCCCTCTGGTTCTGGTCAGAGCTTTAACAAAGTGGTCATGGTCATGGTGGGTCACCTAGCAATATCAATATGATTATAAATGATAAATAGGGTACCTAACAAATATCAACATGTCTGTATCAAACCCATCTGCATCAAGGAATTCTATTACTCAATTCAAGGGGAAATATCAAATGAGGGAAACATATATATATATATATATGTATATATATAATTTTGGCTAAGGTAATGATGGTCCATGATTGTTGATTGGATTGAAATTGCAGATAATGATTTGCGTTTCCAATTAACATTGGATTCCAATTTTACCAATATACATATGATATTGGTTTTGCCCAAAATATTATACTCTGTCTGCTTGGTGAAGAAATTCCTTGAAGTGGCTTGAAAACATCTGTACCCCATGTTCTTGCATGTTCATTTCCTTATTTTTTAATTCAATCTCCTCTCTTTCTCTCACGCACACACTCTTGAAGAATATATATTAGAATCTTTTATTCTCCACTTACCCTCTATTTATTAGCTTTATTCCATTAGAAAAGATGAGGTGGATAGAGGAAAGGAATCAAAGAATAGAATTTCTTTATTTCTTGCACAAAGCTCCGCCCAAAAAAAAAGGGGGGCATTATTCTATTCCTTCTAACTTTCCCTATATTTAGGGTTTTATCTGTAATGTAGTGGCCCAAATTTTGATTATTTAAAGGTTATCTTTTTCAAGGAATTTGTCATTACATTACCTACTCATCATTTTCTAATCCTAAACAGCTTGTTTTATTAGGAGGACCTCCAAATAAATATATAAATAATAATAATAAAGGATAGATTAGAAACCAAGCTCTAGCTTTTTATTTATTCACTTGCTTCAAAAAAATGAGTATATATACATAAG
This sequence comes from Cornus suecica, assembly GCA_963922005.1. Lineage (NCBI taxonomy): Eukaryota > Viridiplantae > Streptophyta > Magnoliopsida > Cornales > Cornaceae > Cornus > Cornus suecica. Next base: position 221,608 of record OY998242.1, read on the forward strand.
ATTGTGATGCTCTGTTTACATTCTTTTTTTGGGTAGGTGGTATTCTAATCCGTTCCTCAATTAAATAGTAGCATATAGGAGTATAATGCAAACATCATCAGTCATGCATTATTATACTTGTCGTTTTTCCATTCCAAACACGTTAATGATGATAATATATTACTTAAGACACATTACCTAATCTAATGCTAATTATGATTTATGAAGGAGATGGTTATATATATATATATATATATCACACCCGGTAAATTCTTAACCCTTGTCCCTCTTGCTAAAATTACATAATATTTTTGTGAATTATGCCCAATACCGGGTCCAGTGAAAGAAGCTATGGTGCGTACTACATGTGGAGGCTTTATATATTTTAGAAATACGCATATGGTGTATTGGTAATATAATACTAACTGTTATTATTATTGGCGCCATACTGATCCAAACAAAAAATGGACCACATCAAACGCCAGCTCTCTCTGAAATCTGGATGACATGTTTAAAAAATAAAAAATAAAAAATAGGTAAATCAACTAATTAACTTAATACAAAACTAATAATGAAACAGAATAAATAAATATGGGATTTACGTACAGGTCACCTAACAACCACAAATTGGTGACCCACTTGTAGTTCTAGTGCTTTGGCCATGGTGTGTGTGTCACATACAACTACAAGTTAAACTGTTGATCCGCTTAGTCATATAATTGATAAAAATAAATAAACAATTTACACTTTGCAGATCAGTGACACGTGAAATATTTATATGCCAAGACAATTTTAAATGGGTCAAATGTATCCATCACATTAAACACATGATTCCTAGTCTATATTTTTCAGTAAAAAATAAGTGATATATACGAAATTGAAATGGGACATATGATATGATGGTCTAGGTTTACAATAATTGAATTATGATGTAGTAGTAGATTAATGTTACATAGGTAGATGGGAAATGAAACCATTATTATTAGAGTTAATTGAATTATGATGCAGTAGATTAATGTTACATAGGTAGATGGGAAATGAAACCATTATTATTAGAGTTAATTTTAGTAAACTCTCATGTGCTTTAAAAAAATATCACTTTGCTTTTTTTCTATACAAAAAATTCTCTATGATTACTAAAATGTATCAACTTGCCCCCTCCCTATAATTTTTGACCAAAATACTCATGCGATTTAATTAAATTAAAAAAAACATATAAAATTCAAATATATATATACATAATTCAAAAACTATATCAAAATATATCAAAATTAAAAAATACATATAAAATTCAAAAATATATACATAAAATTCGAAAAAATATATAAAATTTGTAAAAAATATATAAAATAAAATTCAAAACAAATATATACATAATTCGTAAAAAATATATATATATATAAAAACATATAAAATTAAAAAAATATATATAAAATTCGTAAATATATATATAATTCGTAAAAATATATATAAACTAAAATAAAAACATATAAAATTCATAAAATATATATATAATTCATAAAAATATATATATAATTCGTAAAAAAACATATAAAATTCGATATAAATATATATAATTCGTAAAAAATATATTTATAAAAAATCATATAAAATTTGAAAAAAACATATAAAATTAAAAAAAGACAAATAAAATTCATAAAAATATATATAAAATTATATATATATATATATAATCATTTGGCACACTACAATAGTATATTCAAACAAAATTATCCAAAAAAAAAGGATAGGAAAATCATAATATTTGATTTTTGGGAAAATCATAATACAATCCAAGAAAGTGTTCTTCCGCTATATTTGATTTTTTTTTCCAAAAACATTTAGATGTCACAATAGAGTATAGTCATAGTTTTAAATTAATTTATGGTGTTAAAAGTATTTTTTTAGAAGTCAATTGATTTTTTCCATTTCCATGCAATAAATAAAGTGCGGATTGAACTAACCCTTTTTTAATATGGAGGGTCCAACATAATCTACCCATTCATGTGATTTAATAATAAAGTTATATGATTTTATTCATAATTAAAATTAAAATGACATTTATGTTTTCGAGATATTTTATTTGATTGGTAATATGATTTTTTCGAATTTTATAAGTTTTTTAAGTTTTATATATTTTTTACAAATTTTATATGTTTTCTTTCGAATTTTATATGTTTTTTTTTTACGAATTATATATATATATTTTTGAATTTTATATATATTTTTTACGAATTTTATATATTTTTTCAAATTTTATATGTTTTTTTAATTTTATATATATATTTCAAATTTTATATATTTATTACGAATTATATATATATATTTTTTGGAATTTTATATGTTTTTTTAATTTTTATATATTTTTTACGAATTATGTATATATATTTTTTGAATTTTATATGATTTTTTTGAATTTAATTAAATTTCAGGGGTATTTTAGTCCAAAATTATAGAAAGGGGATAAGTTAATACATTTTGATAATCATAAAAAACAATATTCTGTATAAAAGGAGGTAAAGTTATTTTTTTAAAATCATAAAAAATTTACTGAAATTAACTCTTATTATTAATTAAGGATTCATGCCAGTAGCTATACCTACTGTTGAAGGCAGCAAACCCTACAAATCAAATATCGAATTGTTTTATAGGGTAAATTGAAGTAGCACCCCCTGAGGTTTAAGTCAATGCCATCAATATGCCGGTCAACGCGATACTTTGCAATGACACCTCCCTGGCTGTGAAATGACTAGAATGACAAATTAATTGTTTCACTTATTACATTAGAGTAATATATAAAGTGTAAAATTATCCATATGCCCAAACACTTCACCCCTCTAAAATTACTAATTACACTTCCACCCCTTATTACAAAATATATATATATATATTACGAATATATATATATATATATATATATATATATATATATTACGAAAATTACAAAATTCTAAATAAACACAAAAAATTCGAAACAAACATATAAAATTCGAAAAAATATATATAATTTGTAAAAAATATATAAAATTTGAAAAAACATATAAAATTCAAAAATATATATAAAATTTGAAACAATATATAAAATTCAAAAAACATATAAAATTCGAAACAAATAAATAAAATTCGTGAACAATATATAAAATTTGAAAAACATATAAAATTCTAAAAAATATATAAAATTCAAATATATATATATATATATATATAAAGTGTGACTGAAGTGATTCCTACCACATTTGGAAATTCAAATTATTTTGGAAATGATTCCTACCACCTTTTGGAACATAATAATATATATTTTTCGCAAAAAAAATATTTTTTGAAAAAGATCATATTTTGGAAAATAATATATATTTTTCACAAAAAAAGTATTTTTCTGAAAAATATTCATATTTTGGAAAATAATAAATACTTTTTCGCAAAAAAAAATATTTTTCAGAAAAAAATCATATTTTGGAACATAATATATATTTTTCGCAAAAAAAATATTTTTCCATAAAAAATCATATTTTGGAGCATAATATATATTTTTTGCAAAAAAATTAATTTTCGGAAAAATAATATATACTTTTTCGCAAAAAAAATATTTTTCAGAAAAAAAATCATATTTTGGAACATAATATATATATATATATATTATGAATATATATATATATATATTTTTTGTAATAAGGGGTGAAAGTGTAATTAGTAATTTTAGAGGGGTGGAGTGTTTGGGCATATGGGTAATTTCACATTTTATATATCACCCTAATGTAATAAGTAAAACAATTAAAGGGGCATTCTACACATTTCACAGGCCTAGGGGGTGTCATTGTGAAGTATCGCATTGACCGGTATATTGGTGACATTGACCTTAACCTCAGGGGGTGCTACTACAATTTACCCTATTTTATAACTACAAATCAAACACACAAATTGGTGACCCACTTTTATTTGGTTTGTGAGTTCATTTTTGTAATTTAGATCAACACTTCAATTTTTAGTATTAAATTTAAATTATTGGGGTTAATATAAAATGTGTTATACTATTTTTATTTTTTTTCTAGGCCTATATAAAATAAAAAATAAAAAATTAAGATTCCTCCAAGTAGCCCAAGGGTGCGTTTGGAAAGACTGTTTTTTGTATTTGTTTTATGTCTTCAAATAAAAAAACTGTTTTTATATTTGTCTTTGTTTTTTCAGGAAAAAACTAAAAACAAAAAAGCGTTTGGATGAAAGTATTTTCACCACTTTTATTTGGTGAAAATTGTATTTTATGAATTTGGTGTTTTTATTGTTTTTACCACCTAAATAGTGAAAAAACTCAAAAAACAACTAAAAGTTGTATTTGGTGTTTTCATCACTTTTACACACTATTCACATAAAACAATTTTCTTGGAGAAAATACAGTGAACAGTAAACATGTTTTTTTTTTAAGTCTTGTGAACAGTAAAAAAACAAAAACAAAAAACAAAGTATCCATACGGACCTAAGCGCCCGCTTGCACTTCCCCTAATCCATATGGTTTCTGGTCTAAAGTAAATTTCTTTTATGTATTTACAATGGGAAAATTACATAAATTATCCTTGAACTATGATATAATTGCATGCAGTATTCTTTACGTTTCAATAATATCATAAACTACCTTTAAAATCACCTCCGTTGTAACACTTAGCCCCTTCGGTTAAAAGTCAACTCCTTCGGTTAAAAGTCAACTCCTTCCGTTAAAAGTCAACGACGGAAAATATGAATTTTGGTCAATAAAACCTATTTTGGAGTGAACTTCCAATTTTGCCCTTATATATGCATGTTCCAATTTAACCATAACTTTTTTTACCAAATTGCCCTCATAATTTAATTTGAAAAAATATAAAAATATTTTTTTTTTGTGAAAAATACATATTATGTTCCAAAATATGAATTTTTTTTTGCGAAAAAGTATATATTATGTTTCAAAATATGAATTTTTCGGAAAAAAAATTTATATTTTGGAACATAATAAATATTTTTTTGCAAAAAATTATTTTTCAGAAAAAAAATCATATTTTGGAACATAATATATATTTTTCGCAAAAAAATTATTTTTCGAAAAAAATTTCATATTTTGGAACATAATATATAATTTTTGCAAAAAAATTATTTTTCGGAAAAAGTTCATATTTTGGAACATAATATATATATTTTTGCAAAAGAATTCATATTTTGGAACATAATATATATTTTTCACAAAAAAAATCATATTTTCGAACATAATATATATGTTTCGCAAAAAAAATATTTTTCGGAAAAAATCATATTTTCCGAAATATATATATATTTTGACCTTTATATTTTTTTTGCGAAAAATATATATTATGTTCCAAAATATGATTTTTTACGAAAAATATTTTTTTTGTGAAAAATATATATTATTTTCCAAAATATGATTTTTTTTGCAAAAAAGTATATATTATGTTTCAAAATATGAATTTTTTCCCAAAAATAATTTTTTTGCAAAAATTATATATTATGTTCCAAAATATGATTTTTTTTCGAAAAATAATTTTTTTGGAAAAAATATATATTATGTTCCAAAATATGATTTTTTTCTTGAAAAATAGTTTTTTGCAAAAAAATATTTATTATGTTCCAAAATATAATTTTTTTTTCGAAAAATTCATATTTTGGAACATAATATATACTTTTTCACAAAAAAAATTATTATTTTGGAACATAATATGTATTTTTCACAAAAAACATATTTTTATATTTTTTTAAATGAAATTGTGAGGGCAATTTGGTAAAAAAAATTAGGGTTAAATTGGAACATGCATATATAAGGGCAGAATTGGAAGTTCACTCCAAAAATAGGCATTATTGACCAAAATTCATATTTTCCGTCGTTGACTTTTAACGGAAGGGATTAACTTTTAACGGAAGGGACTAAGTGTTACAACAAAGGTGATTTTAAAAGTAGTTTATAATATTATTAAAACGTAAGAAATATCGCGTGCAATTATGTCATAATTCAAGAATAATTTATGTAATTTTCCCTTTTACAATTATAAGGGAAGCTAATTAAAGTCCAGGATACACTTTCTCTCTCCCGCTCATCTTTGACATGTGTCCTTAACTCATGATTGATACGCTGTAATGGAATATAATGAAATTCTTTTCATTTCGTTCATTTGTTTGATAAAAAATTTTAAATGAGAAAAATCATTTTCAATGAATGAAATTTTATTCCAATGAATGAATTTTTATTCTATTAATAAATCTATGAAAAAGTTATTCTATTCTTCAAGGAATAGTTTTAAAACATAAATATTTTGACATGTGTCCTTAAAATATATGTTAATGGTATTTTAGACATTGAACTCATCTGGTGATAGTGAATGGAAAACATGTGCAATACGAACACTTTTTTATACTAGAGGAGGTTAATTGCACTACATCGATAGTACAAGGGGTTAATCACTCGAGACCTATCAAATAATAATAAAGGAGTTCATATTTATAAATGTCATGTGCAAAGGGTAATATAGGAATTTCACATTTTCACGCCCAAAAAATGGCCGACTGAGACTGGTAAGGGGCAAAATGCATCATTTTTAGAAACTCGTGAATTTATATACACAAAATTAAATTATGGGGTTTTTCGTATAAAATCACAAACTAGTGGGGGTTTTTCACAAATATCCCTACCTTTTTTGATACCCAATATAATAACTCGATCCCCACCCCCTAAAAAATTTTATCCAGGAATGTAATTTTGATTTTCTTAATTGCTCTTTTTTGTGTCAATTTTGGTTGGTTAATAGTAAAATTTTATAATTTGTAATTGTTGTTTGAGAATTATTGAACTAGTGATTTTTTTTTTATAACCGTGATGTCCGGGCCAGCTTATGCGCACCTCCACTAATCTACAAGATCCGTGCAAAGCGATCCCATACGAATCGAATAAGACTTGAACTATGTCCGCGATCGTGGCCCTAACAAATTATTTGCACCTAATAAGAATCCAACATCAAACCTATTAAACTAGAGATTTTTATTGATGATTAAAATGATAAATACTCAAAATTTTCGAGAATAAAAAGATGGGTGTGATATGGGAAAATTTGGAAGGCAGTGGGAGCTTGGTCAAAGCAGAAATAAGTATAGATGTGTATGTGTCTCTCGATAATGACAGGCTGGAAGGACCACTACCATTATCGATAATGAATAGATTATTGGGACTCACTAACCATTTTTAATTTCCAAAACAAAACCAAAAGCAACTGCTTCAAGAAGGTAATGAAGATTATTGGGATTCACCCTAACCATTTTTAATTTCCAAAACAAAACCAAAAGCAACTGCTTCAAGAAGATAATGAAGATTATTGGGATTCACTCTAACCATTTTTAATTTCCAAAACAAAACCAAAAGCAACTGCTTGAAGAAACAGATAAATAATAATAATAATAATAATAATAATAATGGGTAGGGGTAAAACTGATAATGAGACACAATACGAACACGTTATGAATTAAAAGGGTAAGTGTGATCATAAAAAGATTCAAGCTGCATAAGCTGCTTGGTTTGGATATCTAAAAACTGTTATTGAGAATTTTGAAAACTGAAAAATATTTTTTGAGAATAATAAAAAAAAGTTATCTGAAAATTGATATTTTTATAATTGAATTTTCTAAAACAGTTTTTAGAAAATTCAACCAAACAGATTTTTGTACAGTTTTCTAATTTTTAGTTTTTCAGAAAATAGAGAAATATAAAGCAAGCAGACCCTAATGTCGGGTTATGGCCAAATTCGAGTAACTCAAACAACGTGTTTGATATGTTTATATTTATATTTATTTTCTAATTGATCATAGTTTGAAATATATCAAAAAGCTATAATTGGGTTGTGTCAAATTTAATTTAATTTTACTGATAAACAGGTTAAATAATTCGTTTCGTATTGAGTCGTGTCAAATTCAATATAATATTTATGATAAAAAAAGGTAAAACGAGTTACATGGGTTAAGTTGACAGGTATATTAACCAAATTTTTTCTATACGATCCATTTCAACCTGACACGAACATTACTTACGAACACAAATTTGCCACCCCCAAGTATGGATATGGCTGACAATTCGTGTTGGTGGGTCATGTTACGGTGTTAGGGTCGAGTTGAAATGAATCGTGTCAAAAAAAACCTGATTAATATATGTGTCAAATATACTCAACCATAACCCAAACCATTTATAAAACATGTTACTCGTGTCGACCCATGTAACCCGTTTAACCTATTTATGATAATATATTAAATTAAAATTAACACAATCTAATACAAAAAGAATTATTTAACATATTTATCAATAAAATTAAATTAAATTAAATTTGATATGATCTAATAATAGTTTATTAATATATTTTAATTCATAATTAATTAGAAAAAAAAAAAAAATCGTGTTAAACGAGTTATTCAGATTTGATCCTAACCCACGCTAATATTCTCATATGTTGGAATGTATCCTTATACAGCACCCTTACCTTTTAATTTCGTGTCCTGCCTCGTTTCGGCAGCTCTGGGTATGGGTATAGTACTATAGTTATGGAAAACTTGGTTTGATTGCCTTTGCTTTCTTGCAGTTTCTGCTAAGCATCTTTTCCTTTTCCTTTTTTTTCTCTTTCACTTTTCTCTTCTTTTTATTTTGACTCTTCCTTTAGACCTACCCTCCCTTCCCCTTGCTTTGGTGTTTATACTCTCTTCTTCAACTTCTTAATTGCCCGCCATTATTTCTTTCGTTACAAAGTTGCTTTGCTTTTTTCTTCTAACTTAACTTTCCTTTTTTTGGCCCCTTCTCTACAACTCTCCTGCTTACACATATATATATATATATATATATATTATTGCAATTCTATTTCCCTATCTTTTCTGCCCTTACAGTTGATCGCAACTATCTTTCTGCCTTCTCTTTGCTCTTCCTCTTGCTGTTTTCTCACACTTTCCAGGTTAATTTCTCTTTCCGGCCTCCAATTTTCCTGATTTCTTTCCAATGGGTTTGATTTTTACTTATTTTTTATGTCACAAACTCTGATATATATATATATATATATATAAAACTCTGAGAAAGTAGGATTTTGATAGCATGGGACTTTGTCATGGAAAACCCACTCAAAACCCACAAGGCCTCTCTGATGATCACAATGACCCACCTCTGAATTCTCAAAATGAAAAATCCCCCTTTTACAGTCCAAGTCCTCTTCACACTCCCGCCAAAAAGAATTCAACCCCTCTTCGAATCTTTAAGCGCCCTTTCCCTCCGCCTTCTCCGGCCAAGCACATTCGAGCATTCCTTGCTCGAAGGCATGGGCCTACTGAGGCCTCTATTCCTGAAGGAAACGAGTTGGAGATTGGGTTGGACAAACATTTCGGTTATTCAAAGCATTTCATTACCCATTATGACCTCGGGGAAGAGGTGGGGCGCGGCCACTTCGGATATACTTGTTCTGCTAAGCCAAAGCATGGCACCTTGAAAGGCCAGGATGTAGCTGTCAAGGTTATTCCTAAATCAAAGGTATATATATATATATATATGTTGCTCTCACACTATTATATTTATGTACTCCTATATCTATAATTTTTTTAGTGACTAAACTGTTGATCAGAAATTTTGGATTCTAACTTCCTCAGTTACATGTCTGTTGTATCTTATGATTCCTTCTTAGTTGCTTCGTTTTACACACCGCCATTGTCGCATCTATAGGGGGGGAATTGTACACAGCTATCCTCCATATGGAGAGGTTGTTTAATTTTGAACTCATGATCTCCAATCACAATGTTATAGAGGGAATGCTTTTCAACTCCAACAATTTAGTGCAACTATGGTCGATGTTTCTCAATGCTTTCCGTTATTCAGAGAATTAGGATTTTTACACTAGCAATTATGTTACTACTATATTTGTGTATCATAATTCATTATGACAAAAAAAAAAAAAAAAAAAAAAAAAAAAAGTAGGACAAGCGTCATTTTCTTATAAGAAACAATTTCCTTCAAAATTAGTGGGGCCTTTGTCATTTGTGATGCAAATCGTAGTCAAACCATTAGTATGTTGTTTATTTTTGTATGGACTGTGTTAGTTATCTAATGTTGTCATTTATTTGTGTACGTCCTGGGAACCAAGATGATTCTTTGCTTTGTTTACTAGAAAGATTGTTTTTGCAGATGACTACGGCAATTGCCATCGAGGATGTAAGAAGGGAAGTGAAAATATTACGGGCTTTAAGTAAACATAAGAGCCTGGTGCAATTCTATGATGCCTATGAGGATGATGCCAATATTTATATAGTTATGGAGTAAGTTCATATATTTCAGCTTTTTTAGTAGAGAGATTCAATTCTGCAATAGTATTGATTTCTTATCTGCCCGGCAATATAAATATATATATATATACAAACTCATGTATATTATGTTATTCTCTCTATAAGCTTGTGAAAGAAGGAAATGTGTCTCTCTGTAAGTCACATTTAGATGAAATAGTTTTACCATCTGGCAACCTTATTACGCATAGCAAGTTGCTACACTTGGTTTTTGATTTTGTAGGCAAGAGCAGAAACAATGGAGTCTTGATGTCCCTATTGATATGCATATAGCTCGCAGTGGCTGAGTCATCGTAAGTTCAAATGAGCCGGCCGAGTTGTATGTACCTGGTCAAAGCTGTGAAACACTAGGCTTATTATGTTCAGTGAAACCAACAAGGGCTTTTCACTGGCATGCGCCGCTGAACTACGATATATTTTCCTCATAGTTGTTTGAATATTTAGTATCTCCCACAGATAAAGAGATATCCGTCTGAAATTGTCTTGCACAGAGCACAGTGTCACAATTATAATTTCGAGCTTAACCTCTATTATTTTTTTCGATTTCAGGTTTTGCAAAGGAGGGGAATTATTAGATAGAATACTTAATAGGTATCGGTCTTACTATGCAATTTCCTTCAATAGTGGACCTTGGTCTTTTGCCTCCTTCTGAGCAACTAAAACTTTTCACTTCTGCTCTTTAGGGGTGGAAAATATTCAGAAGAAGATGCAAAAGTTGTAATGGTCCAGATTTTGAGTGTGGCTGCATACTGTCATCTCCAAGGTGTGGTTCATCGTGACCTAAAGCCTGAGGTAAATAACTCAAACTTTTCTAGCTGAATTTTCTGTTTAACATAGAAGCTTGATGTCGTGGACTTGGTTTGCTTGATTGAGCTTGTTGAACTTACTATCAAACCAGATGTCATTATTTGCATTACTGCACTATTTTCTTCTCTTTTCATGTCTTGCCATATTTCACTTTAAACCTTTTGTACTACCACTCTTCATTTAATGGTTGAAAGTTCAATAAAAGAACTTGATGCAAAATGCTTCATTGATACTGTATTCATTTTGCCAATATATATATTGACCGTGTCGTGAATAAGTCAAAGTAAGGTAGTTATTCAATGTATATAGTTGGAAGCGAGAAACAGCTGGAACATTAAAATGTTGAAGTGAGAGAATTCGTGATCAAGAAGTTTAACTTATGATTCAGGTTGAATATGAGTTGGAAAAAAACAAGTATATTTCAGCAGTACTTATATTTATGTCCACCCTGGATATGCTTAGAAGGAAAAAAATTCTGCTATACAATAAGTGTGCAAAAAATACCGCAGCTATTCAGTATGTGCCTATAAATTTCCTAACATCTGTAAATTTGTAGCAAATTGTCTCCTGATAGTCAAATTTTGACCAATTCTGTTTTAGGGAGCCCCAAAGTAGCATTAATACAGGGTAATTATTTTTATTTATTTATTATTATTATTTTCAACACGGTAGTTTTCTTTTTTGGACATTCTGTATATAACTGTTTTTTTTTTTTTTCATTTCATTTCTTTTTTTCTTTTCTGTCTTTTCTTTCTTTCTCTTTTGCACTTTACCTCACACTAAAATTCAACGATTGGGTATCATTTCCCATTTATGTGAATTTCGGCCGTTCTTCTGCTGAATTGAGATGTAACGTGAAAAATGTAACTGAAATTTCCGTAGCCATTGTTTGTATTGATGGACTCTTGTTTATATTATTCTTCCTTTTATAATTTTTTCTGGATGAATAATGTACCTACTTTTGCTCCAATATAGAGCTTTACATTAAGAAACATTTGTGTATAGTTACTTCTCCAAATCATATCCCTTTCCGTAGCCATTGGGCCATTTCTATTTTTTAGTATTGAGTCCTTGAATTCTGCTTCAGAATTTCCTTTTCACTTCTAAAGATGGGCATTCCCCTTTGAAGGCCATTGACTTCGGGCTCTCTGATTACGTAAAACCAGGTGAAATCTGATATTCGAGATTTATCCTTCCATCTTATCTAAAAAATGTGATGGGATTTGACTATTGGAGATTTTCGCAGATGAAAGGTTGAACGATATTGTTGGAAGTGCATACTATGTAGCTCCTGAAGTTTTACATAGATCATATGGAACAGAAGCAGACATGTGGAGTATTGGAGTAATTGCTTACATTCTTCTCTGTGGAAGCAGGCCCTTTTGGGCTAGAACAGAATCGGGAATCTTTCGAGCTGTCCTTAAGGCAGATCCAAGCTTTGATGAAGTGCCATGGCCTTCTTTATCTTCTGATGCAGTAGACTTTGTCAAGAGATTGCTGAACAAGGATTACCGCAAGAGATTAACTGCTGCTCAAGCTCTTAGTAATTCCTCTGACTATCTAAATTGTTAAATCACTTGGCACGGACCAATTTGATTTTTTTGTGGGCCTGGCTGACACACATTTTAACTGTTTCATCATACTTGGTGAACCATGTTGAAAATTTAATTACTAAAAATAAATGAAAACAACCAATGGCCTTGTGGTCTAATGGTATTTCCATTCCTCCCCAAATTGGAAGAGGTATGGGGTTCGAGCCCTGTAGGGCTCATGTGTGGGTGTGTGAGTTCCTTAACATTAAAAAATATATATATATATATATAAAAGCAGAAGGCAGCTCCATCCCGCCTTTATTGTGAACTAAAACTACTGATAGACTTGTATGATCGTTCCATGATTATGTGGGTTTATACTCTCTGTATATATATTGCACCATTTGTGTCAGATCAGGAGAGAGAGTAGTGTTCTGGAGTTCTAATGTTGGCTCATTGGTCTTTTTGTTCAGGTCATCCATGGCTGGCCAATTATCATGATTTGAAGATTCCATTGGATTTGATTATATACAAGCACGTGAAAGCTTATATTTGTTCCTCTTCTCTAAGAAAAGCGGCTTTGAGGGTATGCAATCCCGCCTTTTGAGGAACTCTTCGTGTTCGAAGAATTTAGGTCGTAAAATTATTTAGTAAATGGAAGATATCTAGAATTTGTGTTATAGACAGTCTCCCTCAAATTGGGTTGATGCAAACTGTAAAGTATCATTAATGCTTGACCACTTCTGTCCATTATTTCCCATTCTGGATGATCTTGAACCTTGTTCCACAATAACAGAAACTAAAGCAATTTTCAGTAGCAGAACTTGAATAAAATCGATGCAGAAGTTTGAAAATTGTACTCTTTTCTGAATATAGAATTAACCATTTTTCTAGGAGTGAACTGTGTGCTGAATAGAGTTTCTTACTGTGGCAGGCTCTTGCAAAGACATTGACAGTACCTCAGCTGACTTATTTCCGGGAACAATTCACGCTTTTAGGACCCAACAAGAGCGGATTCATTTCTCTGCAGAACTTTAGAACGGTTAGCTCTCTCTCTCTCTCTCTATATATATATATATATATATATATATATGTATGTTTTCAATTATGTTGTTTTTACCCTATTCCCATTCTGAACTTTGTAGGCTGTGTTAAAGAATTCAACCGAGGCCATGAAGGATTCACGTGTTCTAGATTACGTTCACATGGTACCAACTTGCGCACTTTTTCTCCCATCTTGTGCTAAAGACATACCTATTAAAAACAAATTAACTTCATACCAATTTAAAAGGTGAAAAAGTTATCAGAATAGTGGCTAAAATGTACTTGTGTATCGTACAGATGAGTTCTCTTCAATATAGGAAATTGGACTTTGAAGAATTTTGTGCTGCAGCCATAAGTGTGCACCAACTGGAAGCAACGGATAGCTGGGAACAACATGCACGCCATGGGTATGAGCTGTTTGAGAAGGATGGAAACAGACCTATCATGATAGAGGAACTTGCCTCGGTATGCTTTTCTTCAACCACCCTTGTACACATTATGTTTACTTCAAAAGACCAAATTGTGATAGTTTATTGCATCTTCTTGTTTTTTTGGGCTTCTTTTGTTCCGTTTTAACCAGGAACTCGGACTTAGCCCGTCAGTACCAGTTCATGTAGTTCTCCAAGACTGGATAAGACACTCAGATGGGAAGCTCAGTTTCTTGGGATTTGTCAGACTTCTGCATGGGGTTTCTCTTCGCACCTTTCAGAAAGCTTGAAAGAATCTTCGCATATTGTCTGGGTAATGTGAGATGGGTAAAATAAGCAAGACTTACCCCCTATGACACAAAAGCTTACAATGTGAAACTATAGTCCATATTGCACGAGTGACGCCCAAGCCATTCGCAACATATTCCCCTGTCAGTATACTCCTATTTTCTTTTTTTGGTTATATAATTTACTTTTTCAGTATTTGGTGGATTGAGTATTGTACATTGAGGTTGGATCACAAAATGTCTTTAGGTTTAGAAAATGAAGGCTGAAGAGGGGTTTGTGATTTCGGGTGTATCCCTTGTGTGCCCAGTGCACTTAATAAATTCTTACTGTCATCTACGAGAAGCTTTAAAGGTTATGTGTTTTTGAGCATATATATAAATATGTGTTTTCAGTTAGATTTGTATTAGTATACGAGGGTTGTCTGAAAAACAAGCAAGCTGGTTTTGCTTGATCAACCTTTGTCATCGTATAGATCTGTTGTAGCAACTGTGTACTCTCTGTCTCAAGAAGATATTTTTGGGCTTTAGCCATTGGATGTGTAATGGATTACACTACGACTATGGCCATCAAAATGAAACTGTTGAAAAGATCGTCCCAGTTAAAGAGAAAGGTGTGTGTTGGATATGCAAGACGGAATTAGTTATCTTCTCCACACAAGGATGTAATTGTATTATTTTGGACAATACTTTCCGCCCCATGAGAATCAAGTTCGTTCTCTCCCATGATGTGGTCCAATATAAATTGGATACGTGGCTAAAATTTTTTTAAAAAAGGAAGTTGGACATAATATCCAGAAATACATAAATCAAGGTTAATTCCTTTTGAAAAAGATTTTGATCATGTGTTCAATTTATATTAGATTATATCATAGGGATGACGAACTTGATGCTCGGGCAGGACCTAGGACTAAGTGTTGGCCTTCTTTTCAGGGACATTGTAATATGTTGAAGCATGCTTCTCTTGACAAGTGACAACTGTTACATTGATTTCCTTTTTCTGGAAAAATTTGGATATGGTATTGGTATGCTATGCATAGGGTGTGTACTACTAGGCCTAGCTACGAGAGTCGTATAAGGAAATCAATGATTTCCACTTTAACAAATCGTATCCCATCTTACAAATTTTCGGAATTAGAATGCAAAAATTTTAGTTCATATTTGGTATAAAAACAACTCAAATGAAAAATATTTATTCTCCATCTTTTATGAGCACACAATATACTTCTTTTGTCCCAAATTGTAAGTCCTTTATGGATAATTTAACTTTTTAAGAAGATGACTTTTATTATAGTGTTAATGAATGAAATATCAACTTTATCCATGATTCCACCATTAAATTGGTAAATTGATAAAATAAAGTGTTTTGATTTTTCAAAATGAACATTTATTTTGGGACGACTAAAAAAACAAAAGTGGACGTTTAATGTGGGATGGAGGGAGTAGTATTTATGAGAACATATATTTCTAAAAGGTCTAACCCCCAATGACGATCTTCTTGGGACCTAGACCCCTAAGAGATCGTCATTTGAGGATATTACACGAACCGATCTCACAACTCGTGTAACGTTAAGTCGCAGACTTGCACATGGGCGGGGATTCGAACCCACACTCGGTACACTGGATATGGTTCGTCCAGACATCAAAGGTTCGTCCTACCAGCCAATTCATCTATGCCCATGAGGGCAAACTAATAGCATCAGGTAAGAGAGCATATATTTCTAATCATCTATATTAAATAACATGGATGTAAAAAGAAAATTAACTATTACTAAGGTTGCACATTGTTTGGTTTGGTATGGTTCTTGAAAATTTTGGAACCAAACCATTATCAACGGTTTCTTGAAAATAAGAACCAGAATCGGAACCATTAGTTAAGAAACCAAAACATAAAATAACGGTTCGGTTCGGTTCCGATTCACGGTTCCGTAAGCATGTTCTTTCAAAATATACATCAACATAATTTATGAAAAACAATCTTGCCAATTTCAAAATTAAGAACAAGACTCTTAAACCAAAAATATACATAATATACATCAACATGAATTTACATGGATTAGATTTATTTTTATAGTTATGTATTTAGTGGTCAAATCAGGTATTGTATAAGTAATTTGTTTGGTTCCTGGAAAAAGGATGAGATAAAATAGAAGCTAAATTGGCTAACTCAATTAGTTATTGCAATTTTAAATTGTTAATTGGGGGGTTTAATTTGAAACTGTATAGAAGTAAAACATCCACGGGACATATCAATAGACTCAATACTAACAAAAAAATTGTTTGATTCATGGCCAAGTTTCTTTTGTTGATTTAGGGAACATATTGGGTCTGAATCTAGTTATTGAAATGATAAATTTGAGTAATTTTGGACACTGATCACACTAATTTTAGTGGCTAGGTGGAGGTTGTTGTGTTTTTATTAGTTATGAATCTATAATTTTGTTAAGTATAATATAATTCATAAGTGAGTTATACATATATAATTTATATTGGTTCGGTTCAGTTTGGTTCCTGACAATCTAAAATCGGAACCAAACCAAATTAAAATAGTTCTGTTTTTTGAGAACCGGGACCAAACCAAACCAATTCAAAATCGGAACCCAACCACCTGTTCGGTTGGGACCGGTTCTACGGTTTTTTTGTGCACCCCTAACTATTACTACTACTTTTATTTTGTGTTTGGTACATAGGAATGTGATGACATTCTTTAGTTTGGTATGTCTTATAGAATGAGAATGGACATTCTCTTGTAATCAAATTTCATTCCAAAAAAAATTAAAATCCATTTCATTTTCATTAGTAAAAAATAGAATAATAATAATTATTCTCATTTCTTTGTCGCATTCATTCCATTTTATACTGTATCAATTACTTCTTCAAGTGATGATTATGTTGCCATTTTATACAACACATGTATATCATTGTCTTTTTTGTAATCATTTTATGCAACTATGATAAACACAAACTTCTTCTTATTCATTTTTTTCAAGAAAAAAAAAAAAAACACCGTGCAACAACACATTAATTTAACAAAAAAACAAAAAGTATTCTGAAATAAAAAAAAAACACCGTGCAACAACACATTAACTAATAAAAATGTATTCTGAATTAACAAAGAAAAAGGAAATTAAAAATAAAGAAACAATTTTGACCTAAGAGTTGAACCTGTTATTCAACTTGCAAGTGAAAGTGAATGGAAAAAAACTTTGTTTAAATAAAAGCTTTTTCATCTCAAAACTGAGAGAAGCGTTATTGAGGGAAGTCTGAGATAGAGTTTGCTAGGGTTTAGGGTTTGCAGAAAAAATTAGGAGTGGAATAGATAGTATGAAGCAGATGTGATTTTTGCAGTATTTTTAATATGTTTGGTGAAAAGTGAGAGTGCAAGTACGAAGAATGAAGTGAGACTAGTAGAGCAGTAGGGAGAGAGTTGCTTATTCACATAGTATTAGAGTTTTGTGTGTGTAGTGTAAGCAACATCAATGGCGATTCCCAAAACCCTAAAGAATAGACAAAAAGCGAGATCCCCAATTCTGATGGTAACGATGTCCGTTGCTGCAATCGCCATCTTGTACCTAATTTCTTCTTGTTTGCTTTCGATGGGTGGAGTGTCGCAATCCACTTCGAAATACCTAGAAAATTTGGTTCAACACAATGAGGAAGACGACAAGTACTTGTATTGGGGCGAAAGGATTGATTGTCCCGGAAAGCACTGCCAATCTTGTGAGGGTTTGGGTCACCAAGAGTCCAGCCTTAGATGTGCCCTTGAAGAGGCTATTTTTCTACGCAGGTATATCTATATCTATATCTATATCTATATGTTTCCCTTCTTCTCTCAATTCCCCACTTTCATGCTAAAACACCTTAATACCACTTTTAATGCACTGCACATATCTTTGGCGATGTAACTTCTTTCTCAGGACTGGCTTTTCTTTATGTTTCGTGTTGCTATGAGTTTCTCTCGATCTTTCTTCTTCTTGGTACACATGGGTTTTTGTGGATTTCTCTTTGCGCAGTCTGTATTTATAGATTTAAATAAATTCCTTGCAATCAACTTGTCAACTGTTTTCTGAGACATACCATGGGAATCATTACACTTGCATTTCTGTTTTCTTTGCTAATTGTTGCTGGGAAACTTTGTATCCAGCATCATTCAGACATCTGGTAGACATCAGAGTATTCTGTTGTTCTTATGTGTGTATTGCTAATAGCCTAATACGGTCATCACATGATTTCCAAAATTCAGCTAAAAGTTATTCAATCTTATCCGAAATTCTGTTGTGAGTTGTGTGGCTTGGAATGTTTTGGTTTCACAATATATGGAACCTTTTTCTTCTTTTCTATACAAATATATATACACACATTTTGCTTACACGGAGATGAAGAACTTGGAGATTTGATCGAAACTGACTGATGTTTGGCCCCGGTAGTGAGGAAAAAGTTTGAAAATTCTGGTTGTCTGGGAATCATGCTATTCAGACCAAATGGAGTTGGGCCAAAATATTTCGCCTATGAATGTTAAAGAATGAGCGGCTTTCTTTCAAAAGCGTCTGGATCTTCGTTTAAAAAACTTGCTCAGACCCACTACTTTTAACTTTTGATATTAGGGTTTTTTTTTATAAGATCTCTGCAAACCCCTTAGCAGAGTTGGTTCGAATTGTTTCTTGAATGTTACAAGTATTGAAACAGTTTTTAAAATTGAAATAAACTGTAGTACATAAGGGCCTATATATAGGCGGAGGCTATGTGAGGAAACTGTTAGGTTGGCGTTAAATATGAGGTAACAGTATAGTGAACAATAAATCCTAGGAGGTAGCTAAGTGCTTTATTTGTATAAACTAACATTTACACTGTCCCGGGTCACAAGCCCATCACCCTTGCACACAAACTTCAGGACTTTTAATAAGTAATCCAATGCTTCCAAATATTAGTCAAGGGTGGTGCTTTTCCCTTACTCCTTACACTTTGAAAGTGAACTATCAACCTAATGTACTACTCTTTTCTTGTTGCAGAACTTTTGTGATGCCTTCCAGGATGTGCATCAATCCGATACACAATAAAAAAGGGATTCTGCACCACACTGATAGTGCAAATTCAGAGGAAAAGTGAGTTTGGTTTTGAGCATTTGCAATCAACGCTTTTGTTATGCTGCAATTAGTCGATGATATATATTTCTTTTTTGCATGGATTGAATTATAGCGATTTTTTTTTTTTTTTTGTGTGTGTGTGTGTGTGTGTGTGTGCATGCGTGCACATGTGTGCCATTCCTGGTTCTCTAAATGAATGAGTGGGTTTTTAATGTCGCATGGGTGCAAATAGAGGCTGGTGTTCAGTATGCATATAAAGTGCCATTCCTTCAAATAGTTCCTATCATACACTTTTCTATGTCTTTGGCACAAAGAAAACTGTTCAAATGTCCTACTGAGTGTTGGGGTGGGGGGACCTATAGCTTTCGTTCATTGTCATCGACTACTGATTGGTCATATATTAACGCAGATTTTAATTTAATGTTTATTGAATTCGCTCTATATATTCATTAAATGTGTAGGTGGGCAGCTAGCTCGTGTGCCATGGATTCTTTTTATGATCTGGACTTAATCTCCAACACTGTCCCTGTAATTTTGGACAATTCGAAACTCTGGCATCAGGTTCTATCAACAAGTATGAAATTAGGTGCTAGAGGGGTTGCCCATGTAACAGGAGTTAGTCGGAGAGAACTTAAAGAGAAAAGTACATACTCAAATATTTTGCTCATAAATCGAACTGCAAGTCCTCTTTCATGGTAATTCTCTCTCTTTCTCTCTCTTTCTCATATAATGTAATCCTTCAAGTTCCTTGTGGCTCTTGGTGAGTCAGCGGAGCTTTTGAATCATGCTATTCTGTGTAGGTATTAATGATGATAATCATTTAGGTTTATGGAGTGCAAGGATCGGAAGAACCACAGTGCTATAATATTGCCATATTCATTTCTTCCTTCAATGGCTGCCAAGAAACTGCGAGATGTAGCAGAAAAGGTATCGCAAATGTACTCTTGTTTTTGGTTCATCTACTCATTCAATGGTGAAATAGTGTATGTGTGACTTAACATGTTATCATTTTTTCCACTGCTTACTAATGATAGCACATACTTTTTGATATTCCATCCATCTTCCCATGCTGGAACATGTCAATTTCTTAGCATGAACTGTTCTAGGCTGATGAATTGCTTGCATCACTTGACTGGGTGCCAAATTTTTTACTAGCAATACGCATTTCCTAAATTGCTACACTTGGTGAATTATGATAATTATGCTCTCTGATGCACATTAACTGTACTTTTCCTTGTTCCGTTCTCTGCACAAAAGGTTTTGCATGATAAGTTAGAAACATGTTTTTTATCAACCTCTGATTCATGGATCAATATCACACTGACAGATCAAAGCACTTCTTGGTGATTATGATGCTATCCATGTTCGCCGAGGTGATAAATTGAAAACTAGGAAGGATAGATCAGGGGTTGAGAGGAGCCTGCATCCTCATCTTGACAGAGACACACGACCAGAATTTATCATCTGTAGAATTGCAAAATGGGTCCCGCCAGGACGAACTCTTTTCATTGCTTCAAATGAGAGGACACCAAATTTCTTTTCACCTCTATCTGTGAGGTAAGTTATTTTCTGGCAAAAAATAGATTCTTTTACTTAACATTAACTTATAGGCAATAAGTAGGATGTGATTGACTTTTGTTCTTCCAATTAGGCACACAGGAAACTTTATTATTTGCCTTATTACTTTATGCAATTCGCGGAGAAATAAGGTTAGGTCACTGTTCTGCGTAAAAATCGCAAAAATAGAAACTATATAGTTTTGTAGGTATGATGACCTTATTGTATGCTAGAAATGTAATTATTATCATCTGTCAATGAAAGCAATCTTGTGAGTCGCAGCAATGAAGCAAGGCTGCAGGCCCTGTGGTGAAGGAGGAGGTGTGGCATCTGGTTTGATGGGCAAATGGCAATTGATATATTTGTGTGATGGTGGTGAAGATTTTTGAGGGGTTTATGTTGATAAGGTGCTGCTGTCATGTCACTGGCCGTGATGACAACCCCTAAAATGGGGGTGTGGGTATTGTGGAGGGAATAGTTGTTGTAGATGCAGTTTTTTGCACACACTCAAGAATATCTTTATTGAGGCTCTAAGGCCATATTTATACCAAACGAATGGGTCTTCAATCCATCATGATTAGGTTAAAATTCCCTTATTCTCGGGATTTGATTTCCTTCTACAAAATGCATTCCTTATGAAACAAAATCCTTGACTTTAGCCCCAAGTTGTGATAACTTATGGGCTTAATCGCTTTTGGGCTTAGATTCGGACCATTTACGGGCCCTCCTTGCTGGGCTTGCTTTCTCTTCAACGGGTCTGGGCCTGCTTATCTTTTGAGCAATTTGCTCTTGGACCTTCTCTTTGATGGACCGAGAATTTTGGCCCTTACACTAACCCCTTTGGGTCTGACCCAATGCTTCATGGGCCTGACCCAAATAATAGGTTTTAGCTTTATGTCTTTTCGTTTTTTGTATATGTATATGTATACATATGTAGATGCACGTGGGCTACTTTGCAATGATGATCCAACTTACGTGTGGGTTGGTAAATTCAAAACGACGGCTAGATTCCCTCGATTGACGCCCCTGTTCGTCTCTAAATGTTGCAACACCTCCTGCCTCATTTAATGCGATGGTTGGACGCATCCTTCTTCTCTATAAATACCTCTCTTCATCTTTTACTTGAGATTTTCTCTATCACAAATTTTTTTTTGATTTCAAATCTCTGTATCCTTGCCTTCTGCAATTTCTCGCCTCTTTTTGGACTTCATTTCGCCGAAGCTGCTTCTGGTCATCTTCTCCGGCGGTTTATTTTTCGTTTTTGTAAGTGTTTATCTTTTTAAAGCTTTCTTTTCTTCCTCAGAATGTCTAAATCTCACGCCAATTCTGCCAGTGAGGAATTGACTTCTCGGCCTCGCGGAGAATTTGTAGAGAGTCGTACCGAGGAACTTCCGATGCTTCCTTAGGAAGATGAAATCCTTTAGAAAACTGGTCAAACCTCCCTCTGGCGTGAAGTTTGAGGCCTACAACCCTGCGTTAGAT
This sequence comes from Cornus suecica, assembly GCA_963922005.1. NCBI lineage: Eukaryota > Viridiplantae > Streptophyta > Magnoliopsida > Cornales > Cornaceae > Cornus > Cornus suecica. Next base: position 244,131 of record OY998242.1, read on the forward strand.
TTTACCCAGGGTGAGGGTGTTGGTCCTCACGACCTTCTTCTGTCCTATAACTAAGTGAAATTGGTTAGCTTTCCTCTTCACCCCCTCTTTCACTTCGTGTTTTTCACTTTGGGGTTAGCCTTTTTACAAGTTAACCCCAATTTCTTTCGAATTGTTTCCATGTTAATCCTAGCAAATCGCGACTTTGGACTGCAACTTGGATTTGATGACCTCCTTATGTGCTATCAGGTTCTGGAGATCTCCAATTGCTTAGGGAGGTTCATGTTTTACCCTTTCAAAGACAGACACATTTGTGAGGGAAAAAACGATTATGAAAAGGGATGGAAGGAGATGATGGTCCTCATTAAGGGTCTCTGGTTCTATCCTCACTCTGCCTCGTTTCCTATCCCTAGTGTTTTCGGTCCTGGCAAATTCAGCCCTTATAAGTTTCTTCATGGGCACACAGTTTCTTGCTTGTGATTTCCATATGGCTGAATATATTTATGAGTCTTTTGGCGTCAGTAGCAAAGGGTCTTCTTTTAGTAAAGTTTACAAAATGGTCAAGCTTTTGAAGAGTAAACTTTGGTCTGAGCGTCTTGATTGTACTGACCTTTTGACTCCTGGTAACTTGCAGGGCATTTCCAGACTAGGAGCCTTCGTAGACATGCTTCGCTTGACCCGCCCTAAGCTTTTCGATGCCAATCCAGAGGATACCCCCAATCCTGCTACTGAGGGGACCTGTTCTCGAGTCATAACTGCAGCCCCAACGTCTGGGACTGTTGTAGTGTCTGGGTTTGTTGTTGTCCAGTCCCCTGCCCCTTACATGCCTCAGCCTACTCCCTCCCATACTCGTCCCTCTACTGAGGAGAGGTCCTCTAAGAGGCAAAAATTAAAAGGAAAAGCTGGAGAGGATGGGGGGATGCCTTTCTCCCCACTACTATGGCTGCCATGACTGAGAGGGCCAAGTCCCTCTGGAACAGGGAAGACTTGGATGCCTTCAAAGCCCTTGATGGACCTGAGTTGCCAGACAAGGTGATGGGCATGATGATGAGGGTACGTTTTTCCTATGTGTTAGTTTTTATCAAGCTTTACTTCTTTCCCTTTTTTATTGAGCATTAATTTATGTTTTAGTGCTCTGATCATTTTTGTCTGTTTTATCACATGCCTTTTATACTGTGGGGGCTTTGTGCTTTAATTGCCAGACCCATACTGAGGAACTGGCTCACCAGACTGGTGAATCGACACGCCTTAAAGCTGCCCTGACCTTGACAGATGGGAGGGAGACCCTCTTGGTCAAGGAGGTTGTTTCTTTGAAGGAGGAAAATGCTAATTTAAAGGAGAGCAGGGTTAAGGCGAATACTGAGATTGAAGACCTTCAGTATCGCCTGTCCCTTTACTCACTCTGAGCTGGAGATTAGCCGCCAAGGGGGTTTGGCCATGCATTCGCGTCACGAGGTCTTTAACAATTACGTTGCTGGCCAGTTCTGGCGAAATGGCTTTGAGACTGCCCTAAAGGAGCCTGCGCAGAGAAAACCTGCAAACCCTGAGGCCATGGATGTGCACCTTAGAGTAAAGGCTCCCTATGATGCTCCGGACCCAAGCTCAGCTGAGGAGCTCTTCTCCAAGTTCCTTACTATTGTCCCTCAGGGCTCAGAGATTCTAGCACCTCTTCTTTCTTAAAGTGTAAAGGATGTTGATAGGGCCACAATACGTATCTTGTTCTTGTCTTGAGTTGTAATGTAACTCATTTGTGGCACTATCATTTCCCCAATCTCCCCTTTTAGTTTTGTTCATCAGATCTGTCTTCTGGACTTTTGTTGCCAATTGGGCAAATTTACATATTTTTTTTGAATGAAAAAATCTTCTTTCTTTAATTTATTCTGGATCTGCCAAAGTTTGTATATCTTAACTGATTACTTGTTTCATTAGTATGTGTATGCCTCTGACATACAAGCTTTTGGTAAATTTAACTATAGGAAAAAAAAAAAAGTTTCGTTGAGTTGGCTCAGGTACATGCCTCTGTTTTGATACAAGTATAAATTCTGGGCCAGATATATGCCTCTGCCATTTTTATAACTTAGGAATAAATTCCACTTTTGAATGGGCCAGACATGTGCCTTTGCCATTTTTATAACTTCGGAATAAATTCCTTTTTTGAATGGGTCAGGCATATGCCTCTTCCATTTTTATAATTTAGGAATAAATTTCTCTGTTGAATGAGCCAGACACATGCCTTTGTCATTTTTATAATTTAGGAATAAATTCCTCTTTTGAATGGGCCAGACATATGCCTCTGCCATTTTTATAACTTAGGAAAAAAATTCCTCTTTTAAATGGAATACTTTGTTAATTATTTGCTAAAAATAAGTATTTGAGAATGTGAATGCTTAGGCTCCGGTCTCTTTTTATTTATTGAATCGAAAATAAATAACAAACAATGTGGGCGTGAATTGCCCCTGTTAACTTTAAAGAATTTTGAATCTAACTATGGATAATACCTCTTCAATCTGAAGGCATTTTGAGAATTGGGTTCCATGCGTCCATTGGATTTTCTGAGCCGGTAAACTCCTTTACCAATGACTTTGGTCACGGTGTAGGGTCCTTCCCAATTTTCCCGAAGCTTTCCAATGATGTCAATTTTCTTCCTGAGGACCATATCTCTTACCTGGAATTCACATCTCTTTACTTTTTGGTTATAGCTTCTCCTTATCCTCTGATGATACTCAACCAATCTTGTGGCTGCCCTATCACGCTTCTCTTCCAGAGTGTCGAGAGCTTGCACCAGGTTTTGATTGTTTTGATTCTCTTGATAATTTTCATTTATGATGGTTGGTACCATGTTTTCTGTTGGAATCACCGCTTCTGCTCCATATGTCATGGAAAATGGGGTTTATCCGGTAGGGAATCTTGGTGTAGATATGTATGCCCATAAAACCTCTGGTAGTTTATTTGACCAGAGTCCCTTGGCGTCTTCCAATTTCTTTTTGAGATTATTCAGAATAGTTTTGTTCGTCCTTTCAGCCTTGAGCTGTATGCCGTGCTTCTCGTAGAAAGCCCTGGTCCATTGGTTGTCTAAGTTTAGACCATTATCAATCATTATGGCTCTGGGGGCCCCAAAACGGCATATGATGTGCGTCCAAATGAATTTGATCACATGCCTGTGAGTGATCACGGAATACGACTCTGCCTCTACCTACTTGGTGAAGTAGTCTGTAACAATCAGTGCTAGTTTCACCTTCCTTAGTGCTTTCGGAAGTGGTCCTACGATGTCAATCCCCCATTGTGCAAAAGGGTGTGGATTGAGAAGTTCTTGCGGGGGGTGAATGCCGTCACCGTGGATCTGGCACTTGTGGCATCTTCTAATGATGGTTTCTGTATCCTGGGAAAGGTAAGGCCAGAAATAGCCTTGATTCAGTACCTTGTGAGTAAGTGACCTTCCACTCGAGTGGTTGCCACATGTTATTTCATGAATTTCCTTCATAATGGCTCTGGCCTCGGAAGGAGTAAGGCATCTGAGATATGGTCCTCCGAAGGATTTGCGGTATTAAGTGTTCGTTGATCAGAGAATACCTGGTGGAACTCATACGATTTTTTCTTGCTTCAGGCTTGCTTTTAGGTAGGGTTCCATCTCTTAAATATGACATAATTGGATCCATCCAATTGGGTTCCCAAGGAATTATGCAGACATTCCTCGGCTGTTGTGTGCTTGGGATCTCCAAGTAGTCTATTGGCACCACCCTGGTCAAGTCTTGTGAGTTGGATGACGCTTTGTTGGCTAGTCTGTCTGCACTTTCGTTTTCTTCCTGCAGGATCTGCTGAAGGGTGAATTGATCGAAATGATCGAGTTCTAAATGAGCCAAGGCTCTGTACGGTTCTAGTTTCTTCCCAGCCTCATATTCCCCATTGACCTGCTTAACAACCAGTTGGGAGTCGCTATATATCCCGAGGCATCTCACTTGAAGACTCTGACATAATCTGATTCTGGCTAGTAGTGCCTCATACTCGGCTTCATTATTTGAGGCTGGAAATTCCAGTCGTACTGACTGATGTATTTTCGTTCCGTCTGGCGTTACGACTTCTAGACCTAAACCAGCACCCGCAACTCCGATTGATCCGTTAACAAACAACTTCCATTCTGGCTCCTCTGACTCTGGATGCTGAAGCTCTAGTTCTGCTTCTAAGAGAAAATCAGCCAGAGCCTGCCCTTTGATGGCGGTTCTGGGGATATAGGTGATATCGAAAACTCCCAACTCAATTTCCCATATGGTGATTCACTCGGTCGGGTGTGGTTTGGACATTATTGCCCTGATGGGGAATGTCGTTGGGACAATGATAGGGTGTCTCGAAATAATGCCCGAGTCTTCTTTTGGCATTGACTAACGATAGAATCACTCGTTCTGTGGTAGTGTACCTTGTTTCAGGGTCAGTGAGTGTTTTGTTGGTGTAGAAGACTGGGATCTGGCAAGTTTTTTATTCTTTGACCTGTGTTGCACTTGTTGAGGAAGCTAAAACTGCCAAGTATAAGTGCAGCTTCTCCCCCGGCTCTGGAGAAATAAGCACTAGAGGACTTACGAGGTACTCCTTTAATTTCTTTAGAGCATTGGTTTGTTCTGGTCCCCATTTGTTGCCTTTTCCTGCTTTTATGGCTTGAAAGAATGGTCTGCATTTATCTGTAAGTCTGAAAATAAACCTGCTTAGTGCAGTCACCCTTCCAGTGAGAGTTTGGATTTCTTTCTGGGTATGTGGCTCTTCTGTGTGTACTAAGGCCTTAACCTGAGCGGGGCTTGCTTCGATCCCTGTTCTGTTCACGATATGACCTAAGAACTGTCCGGATGAAACTCCGAATGAACACTTTGATGGATTGAGGTGCATTCCGTAGAGTCTGACTGCCTGGAATGCGTCTCTCAGGTGCTGGACGTGATCCTCTTTCTTTTTGCTTTTAACCACTGTGTCGTCAATGTACGGCTCCACAGTGTGACCCATCAAATGGCCAAAAAATTTCTTCACAAGTCACTGGTAAGTAGCACCTGCATTTTTTTAGTCCGAAAGGCATTACTTTATAACAAAATGTACCTTCTTATGTGATAAAAGACATTTTTTCCTCATCTGTTGAATTCATGGGTATCTGGTTGTACCCGGAATACGCATCCATGAATGAGAGTCTTTCATATCCTGTTGTGGCATCCATTATCTGGTCAATTTTTGGCAGAGAGAAACAATCTTTCGGGCATGCCTTGTTTAAATTGGTGAAGTCGATGCAGACCCTTTATTTCCCGTTCTTTTTATTGACAACGACCACATTGGAGAGCCAGGTGGGATACTTGACTTCCCTGATGAATCCTGTTTCTAACAACTTTCTGACCTCGTCAACTATGATCTGGTTCCTTTCCACCCCAAAACGCCTCTACCTCTGCTTGACGGGTCTGGCCTTAGGGTCAACATTCAGGTTATGCTGTGCGACTGATGGATCTATGCCTGACATATCCAGGTGTGACTAGGCGAATATGTCTATGTTGTCCTGCAATAATTTTATCAGGTTTACCTTTTCAGGAGTTGTTAGGGTAGACCCAATGAATGTGGTTCGTCCGTTTCCGGTGGGGCTGATATCCACTTCTTGGAGCGGCTCTGTCGTATTCTGACTTTCACGACCCTCCTCGAAAGGGTCAATTTGTAATTTATATTTTTCCTTCTGCTTTGTGCTTTCCTGAACCTTCTTGTTGGACTTGGTCTAAGTGTTGAGGTTCTTCATTGATATTGCATAGCACTCATTTGCTGCTACCTGATCCCCTGGGATATCGATCATGTCCACCCCGTTGGGATCCATACACCTCATCACTTGATGGAGGGTTGATGATACACCCTGCATCCTGTGAATCCAACCTCTGCCCATAAGGAGGTTGTATGACGGTTTTACGTTTACCACAACAAAATTTTCCCCGAGTGTCCTTTTGGCAGCTGACACGGGAAGCTGGATGACTCCGATTGGCCCCACCCTTTGCCTATCAAATCCGGCGAAGGGGACTCTAGCTGGCTGCATGTGGTTGATGTCCACTCCAAGTTTGTCGAAGGCCCATTTGGTCATGATATTTGTGTTACTTCCAGGGTCCACCATGACCCTTTTAACCAAACAGTTGGAAACCAGGAGTGATATAATCAGAGGGTCTTTGTGTGGCATCTGCACATTCCTGAGGTCGTTTTCAGAGAAGCTGATTTGTGGTTCCTCCTTTTTATTGGAGGTCTGGCAAATCTCGCCAATCCTCCTGAGTTTGTGGGCCTGACGCATCTGGGATCTCCTGACCCCCTTTGACTCCTCGGGTGCTTCACCTCTGTGGACCATATGGATCGCCCGTACCGGTTGTCCCGTGGGTGTATTGTTCTGAGGGGCTTTCTGCTGATGTTCAGCCCGTGTCTGGTCTTTTGCCATGTACTCGGACAATTCCCCTTTCGTAATCATCGCTTTTACTTGTCTGCGTAGATTCCTGCAATCGTTAGTGTGGTGGCCATACTTACTATGGAAGGCGCAATGCTTTGTCATATCTTTCTGCTCAATGGGTTGTCTCATGGGTAAAGGGGGTCTGAAAATCCCCTTATTCTTCTTTTCTAGGAAAAACTTTCTCAGACTTACTTTAAGAGGAGTCACCCTGTCCTCCATTTTCTGTTTCTTGTTGGTGGGCCTATTTGAAAAAGGGCTTGGAGCCTAACGGGTTGGCTTTTGTTCCTTGATACGATCCTTGGTTCTAGACTCGACAGTAACTATGGTAGCTCTTTTGCGTCTGATTGCCTCTTCTTCCTCAATCAGGAGGTAACCCTGGGTTTTGGAGTTTAACTCCTGTATATTATTTGGGGGCCTTTTTACTAGAGAGGCGTGGAACTTAGTACCTGGGATCAGGGCTATTCTGCATGCTTCTACTGCCGAAAGTTTGTCGCACTGGTCTATGGAGGACATCTCTTTTGTGAATCTGGACAAGAAACTTTGGAAACTCGTCCTTCTCCTGGGTCATAGTGAATAAGCTAGAGATGATTTTTTTCTGCATATGATTGCCATAGTATTGCGCTATAAAGAGTTCACCCAACTTGTTCCAACTGTTAATGGAACTAGGGGGTTGCTTCCTGAATCATATAAGAGGCGCCTCCGTCAGGCTAGTGGGGAATACGTTGCACATCAAGGCCTCATCCTTCTTCCATGTAATCATCTTGGTTTGGTATTGGTAGATGTGATACGTTGGGTCTTTGGTCCCATCATAAAGAGTGAAGGTTGACAACCTAAATTTTTTTGGGTACTCAGCTTGATCTATGTCATTTGTGAATGGTGATCTGATCAAGTATACGGCTGCATGGGCCGCCAGATCTATCATTGTGGGTGCCTGGGCTTTCATACTCTCCAGCAGTTGCCTCTGGATTTTGGCGGCTATGTCCTCCAGATCCTTCATTGTGGGCTGAGTCTGGACTGGGGGATCCTTGTGCCTCTGGCCGGTGACCTCTTCTTGTTCATCAGCTACTCTGCTCCCGTGCCTTTTCTCCCGGTATTGTGGTTCCCATCATTCCGGGGTGGATCCGGGAGGATGCCTTCGTTGTTGGTGGCATTGGCTTGGTTTTCTGGGTTGTCAGGGTTTGGAGCCTGACCTTGCCTCTGGTGGAGTTCCGTGTTTTGAAGTTCCAACTCTTCGTTCCTTCTTTCTACCGTGACCAATCTCTCCATAATTGCTTGAATCTGGGCGGCTTGAGCATTGTTTGCCTCGGCTAACACCGCTGAGGACCTTGTGTCCACCATAACTACCTTGAAAGGTGTTAGAAAAAGGAGTTTGAAGGAGGAACGGAAAGAAGAAAAAACCGAATCTAGGTGAGAAAATATTGATAATAACTTTCGTTCCCACAAACGGCGCCAAAGTGTAAATGCAGTTTTTTGCACACACTCAAGAATATATTTATTAAGGTTCTAAGGCCATATTTATACCAAACGAATGGGTCTTCAGCCCATCATGATTAGGTTAAAATTCCCTTATTCTCGGGATTTTATTTTCTTCCACAAAATGCATTCCTTATCAAACCAAATCCTTGACTTTAGCCCCAATTTGTGATAACTTATGGGCTTGATCGCTTTTGGGTTTAGATTCGGACCATTTACTGGCCCTCCTTGCTGGGCTTGCTTTCTCTTCAACAGGCCTGGGCCTACTTATCTTTTGAGCAATTTGCTCTTGGGCCTTCTCTTTGATGGGCCGAGAATTTTGGCCCTTACAGTTGTACATCATGCATGGCAATATTTATTGTTTACACTAAAAATGATAAGAATTTTTTTTTTTTTTTTGTGTGTGTGTGTGTTTCTGCTAGTAAAGTTTTCGGGCACCCATCCCAAATACTAGGATTCAATCCGGCCTGCAGCAAGCCTGGAGAAGAGTATGGATATTAGGAGAGGAATTCTCCCCATTTAGCCAGTTCATTAGGCTACGGTCTCTGGACACTTTGGCGGACCTTGGGTTGGGGGTTGGATCGATATCCTATATTTGGTGATAGTATGGCTTTGTAAAGCACATGAATCGTAACTTAGTCCTTGTCACAACTGAATCTAGAAAATTCAAGATATGTTAGATTTGTTAGAATTTTGAGTAACAAATTTTTTTAACTCAAGTAACTGGTTGCAGTTTTCATGTTGTGATGTGTCCATGCATAGGCTAAGCTGCCCTTTGGTGTTGAAATATTTGCAGGTACAAATTGGCATATTCATTAAATTATAGCAGTATGTTGGATCCGTTGGTCGAGAATAACTACCAACTGTTCATGATAGAAAGGCTTATCATGATGGGAGCCAAGAGATTCATTAGAACATTCAAGGAAGATGATACGGATCTCAGCCTTACTGATGATTCAAAGAAAAACACGAAAATATGGCAAATACCTGTATATACCAAGGATGGAACAGAATGCTGACTTTACTTCCTTTTTAAGGCTTCAATTTGTTTGTTGCGTTGTGGCTTTTCCCCTTGTGGTTGGTTTATTCTCTTGCCTTCACTGCTGCAATTCGTCAACACTATTGAACAAACACTAGTTTGGGAGTCAGAATGTTGCAAGTCTGCATGAGGAAGGAGTGGTGCATTGTGGGCTGAATTACAGGATTCTATGTTGTAATTGTTCCACATATGCAGGAAAATTGAGTGGTCTATTTGCTTTTTAAATATTTTTTTTCCAGTTATATCAGGTCTGATATATTAACGTAATTGGATTTGGATATTCAGACGGGAGAAGCTGCAATTATGAGTTAAAGCTGTTGTGATTGGATCATGAGAAGGTATTTGTTGGCCGTTGCAACCGTCATTGGCTTCAGAAAGACTGGTTATATCAGTGACGTGCAGTCTGTTTGGTTACAACATTCTTTTGTTTCATAAAGAAGATAAGCCATATCCATGTTTTATTGGTTGTATAATTTATTTATTTTTTTAAATGAGGTTAATTGTTTTTTGTAACTTGGACTGTGAAAGAAATTAGAAGTGTAAATTAGTGAGATATGTGGAAGAGTTGAGATTGTGTTATAATATCGTTTCGACGTTGTTTATGGTACAATAAATACAATTGATGTAGATGTTTGGTTGGAATGTGTGTATGGCAGTAGGATATAAAAGTTAGTGGGATTTTTATATAAAGAAATTGGAGATTGGGGATGGCAGATTAGCAGCATATGGGGATGACATGAGCAGTTTAGTTTATGTATACATGAAAGAATTAGCTAAAGAAACTGAGAATGAGTATATCGCCAGAGTGAGAGTGTTGGGTGAAATGAGAAAAGTAGGACATGAATGTGGAAAGAGTGAAATGTGGATATGGTGGGGGAGGATGATATTGAGTGTGTCGTGTTGATGCCTACCTCTGAGGGGCTGACAATTTGTGTTATCCCTGTCGACCCAACAAATTATTTAATTTGTTTATCAACAAAATAAAATAAAATTTGATATGATCCAATAATAATTTATTGATATGTTTTAAACCTTGATTAATTAGAAAAGAGAAAAAATATATAAATATAATCGTGTCAAACGGATTATTCGATTCTAATATGACACTAATATTTTTATGTCGTCTTAGAATCGACCTTATATAACTTCATTCTTTTTATAATAATTCATATCGTGTTAGACTGTCTTTATTTTAGAAATGAAAAAATTGGGCCGCCCAATCCCACCTGTCCTCCTCCTCCTCTTGTGACCACACCCACTGTCCCACACCACACCGCATCAAATATTAGAAAGAAGATTCCATGTATACATAAACTAAACTGCTCATGTCACTCTGCCATCCCCATCACTTTTGGGATTTGGTATTTTGACGTGCTCTACCACCAATTCGTTAACGAGGAGGAGCTGAAGAAGAAGAAGAAACCTTCACCCCACCAAATTACGTCATCTTCTTATCCTAAACCCTCATTCCCCAGGTTCCCCCACTACTTACTTTAATTTCTGTTTTCTAAAATTTCTTTCATTTGCTTTTCTTTCTTCTATCTATATCTATCTATGTGTTTTCAAAATATAATCTAGGGTTTCTTTTTATTTCACAGAGAGTGATATATATATATATATATATATATATATATTATGCCTTATTTGGTGCGTGAGAATCTATTCATCGGCAACATCGGTGACGCTGCCGACATCCTTGACAAGGGCAGCGACCATATCAGCCATATACTGTCGGTGCTGAGCTCGGCATCCATATCCTTCTTCAGCGAATGGCGTAGTGGTCTCTCCATTCCAACCAAAGACATTCGCAAGGTTTATGCTTCGGATGATGATGCTTCCCTCTCACCTCAGAAGCTCCTCTACTCCCTCGAGTACGCCGGCAAAGATTCCAAGCTCCTCAGGATGGCCGTTCCCCTCAGAGACATGGAGAGTGAGAATTTATTGGATTATTTGGACGTCTGTTTCGATTTCATTCATGATAATAGGAAACACGGCTCTGTTTTGGTCCATTGCTATGCTGGTGTCTCCAGAAGGTACCTTTTTTTTTTTTTTTCCATCATTTTCACTTGTATCTATTCTATATATATATATATATATGTATGTATTCATACATAGATACAAATCTCGTTATATATATATATATATATAGTGCTCAAGTAATAATACAGGGATTCCTCCTTTCCTTCACTTACCATACAATAGGTAGGGGGGAAATGCCCTTCCCTTATGTATACATCCCCCTTACATCTTCTTCTCCCTTCTTCATACAAAAATATATTCAAATGCACATGATGTACCTACATACCATTTCAACTTTTAGACACATTTTCAGTTGCTAGTATCATTAGATTTCAAATTCACCAAGTTTTGATACATTGAAGCACACTTGCACTTAAATACTTTTTCCTCAGTCAAATATAAAGGTAATTAATGATCTACTTTTTCATGCGCAACATTTTTGAAATGTTTTATGCATACGTTTCTCATAGCTTTGGATTTTGGTGAATATTCTTGCTTCCAAAGACCATGGAATTGTTAACAACCAACTACTCTAAAAGCTTAAGCTGTTAGAGAGGGTGTAACTTAAATATTTTATAATCCTTCAACATGCCTCCTCATATGTGGCCTTCAAGTCCAACACGTGGAACAACAATTTCAACAAAGGATGACAAGTGAGGTTTGAACACGAAACATTTGGCTCTGATACCATGTTAACAACCAATTACTCTAAAAGATTAAGCTGTTAGAGAGGGTGTAACTTAAATATTTTATATCCTTCAACAGGAATCACAAATAACTGTTATGCTCTCATGTCCATCTACTCATGAATGTCTTGAAATTGTACGGGGAAGTAGTTTTCTATTTTCTGATTTATCAACTTCTAAGGGTTTTCGCCCTTCTTTGTCTGTGTTCGTTGCAGCGCAGCTATTATTACAGCGTACCTGATGAAAACTGAACAGCTATCTCAAGAAGGTTTGAACCAAAGAATTCTTTGTTTGGAGTATTGCGGATCTGCTTATAGATTTATCTTTTTCCATATTGCAGGTCTGATAATGTTGTCAAGTTCCAAATTTATGGGCAATCTAATTCTCTTTTTTGTTTTCTTGCTTGCTTTGTTTCTTTTCCTTTTTTTTTTTTCCTTTGCATAAATATTTCTGCAGATGCACTTGACTCTTTACGCCAAAGCTGTGAATTTGTTTGCCCAAATGATGGTTTTCTGGATCAGGTGGAACAAAACTATGCTATATCAATTTCTGATTTATAAGACAGCATTAAAAGTTGTTAGGTGTTCTTAATCTGTTTCAGCTATCGTGGATTCTAAATATTTTCTTATTCCTCTGCAGTTGAAGATGTTTGAAGAAATGGGTTTCAAGGTCGATCATGGTAGCCCGATATACAAACGCTTCCGTTTGAAAGTATTAGGTCAGATTTCTTATTCACTCAGTATTATCTATGCTTGATTTATTTTTAAAAGACCCTGTTACTGAGAGAGGTTGTACATTGACTTGTATAACATTTAAAAGACTTAGTTTTCAGTATTGTACATATTGGCAATGAGAAAAATTATATATTGGCTGTCAAGCTACCTAATACAACCCTCCTTTTTCTTTTTTCCCAATAGGTAGCACTCCTACCTTATCCTCATTTGGGAAAGGCTATGCAAATAAACACAGGCAGACTTAACTTTTAGATAAACTGTATTGGACTTAAATTCTAAATATTCAAGTATTATATAACGATTTAATTTCTTTTGAGAGGTAAGCATTTTCTTTTTAGGGGGGGAGGGGGGAAGATTCGAACATGGGCACACCCGCTCAAGGAGCTGGGCTCTCAACCACTAGGCCACAAGGTGATGCCCTATAACAATTTAGTTACGAGATTGATAGGAGGATAGTGGCAAGTGCAACTGTTCTGTAGGCTATAATATCTTTTATGCACTTATATGCTCTCTTCATTTAGAATCTCAGCTGTGAGGGAGTACCAGTCCATATTTTCTACTAGTACAAGCACATTTATGGTATTCTATGTTTTCTTGTGTTTAGTTGCTATAATTTTCATATCTGGAACGAGAGGCAAGGTTACATTTCTATTCTATTGTCCACTTTTTAAAGGAATATATACTTGGACTGATTTCTGTCTACACCGATAGAGAGGAACCATGTGACAGAGAATGGTGTCATGATTACACTAGAAAATCATAAAGAGATACAAACAGAGAACAAAAGCTCTGATGTGAAGTAGAAAATCAAAGAGAAATAAAAGAAGAAGAATATCAATAATAAATTTGTATTATTGAATGAATTATTATTTTTGTGTGTATTGTAACAATACATAAAGGGCCTATATATATAGGCTGAGTATACAAATATGTTTAATATGAAACCGATGTGGGACACACACTAATTGTATTTTGTATATTCCAACAATTACAGGCTGAGTATACAAACATGTTTAATAAGAAACCGATGTGGGACATACACTAATTGTATTTTGTATATTCCAACAATTACAGGCGATAACTATAACCGTGGAGAGAAGATAGACAGTTCTAAGTTCAGGGCTGATCCTGGTTTGCCAACAGTAGTCTCCTCCGAGGCAGGGGAATCTCTGAATACACAAGTTGTTTCCACAAAAGCATACCGCTGCAAGAAATGCCGGAGAGTTGTTGCAGTCCAAGAAAACGTCGTGGATCACATTCCAGGGGAGGGTGAGACGTCCTTTGAGTGGTATAAGAGGAGAAGTGGCAATCCTTTCAGCAAAAGTGAGGAGATCGAGTGTTCATCCATATTTGTTGAGCCCCTGCGTTGGATGACGGCAGGTACAAAGCTTTCAGAATTCCCTTTTTCTCTTGTGTATGATATCTAGGCTAAGTTCTGCATAAAGGTGTAGGCATGGATGTATACTACAAGTTTAGACAAAAGCTCTAAACAATCTGGGGGTTGACTTTGTTGGCCCAATCTTGCTTGGTCCAACCCAAAAAATAATGATGCAACTTTTAGCTTCTGATTTGCCAGACAGAATATCATTTCATCGGTCCTATTCAAGCCTTGAGTTGTCTTTTCTCTTTTCTTTTCCTTTTTTTATTTTTTACCCTCATCACCTTAAGCCGAGTTGGTTCTGCTCAATGTTTGTGGCTATCTAAAGCAGCTCAAATGAGCCCCATTTCATTAATTTACTTTTAACTCAAACGTCAGCTTAACAATGTTGGCAGTATCTCACACAATTATGTTGTAATTTACATTTGTGTGTTCGAAACTCGAGCTTTTTGATATCTTTTAGCTTTTTTTTCTGGTAGTTGAAGAAGGTGCATTGGAGGGCAAGCTGTCATGTGCGCACTGTGAAGCTCGCTTGGGCTACTTCAACTGGTCAGGCATCCAATGTAGTTGTGGTAGCTGGATCACCCCAGCCTTTCAGCTCCAGAAAAGCCGAGTCGACATCAGCAGTGTCTAAAAAGACATGTCTCAGTCTGAAAATGAAAGATGTCTAAATGAGTTATATATATCCACCTAGTAAAAAGTCTTACAAGTGTGGTATTATAATTTCAAAACAAACACAAAAAGCAGTTTTTCAAGTTTGTAAAAAGTGAAAAAGAGGCCCGAAAAAGGGGAATATATGGAACTTAGTTTTATTTAGTTGGGAGATGGAAGACTATGTGCTTGCTTGCACACTGATTTTGCTAGCGTGAAGCTAGAAAGTGGAGCTTGAGTGGATTGTTAATGGTATATCAGCTATGATTTGTCAGTCCTATTTCCTGTAACACTTATACATACCATTTGTTGCATTGTGTTATTATTTGGATATATTATGTATTCTCCATTTATAGTGTACATGACTTGGTGAGGTTACTAATTTACTTTCCAGGGAAAGTGTAACAAATGATAGTAAACTCCTTCTCTATACAGGAGCTTCGATGTGTGTGCTGTAATATTTGTTGAGTTGGAGTTTTTGACCCTCTTCCACAATTGATAATAATAATTATTTACGACATTGTCATTCAACTCGAACCCTAATAGGCCTTGAGAAATTGTTTTACAGGTCATGGTACTCACAAATTTGAGTTGTCGTTTCGAAGCAAGCAGCCAACTCATGCTACACTTTTGTTCGAGTTTTTTCATTTCTTAGTAGTTGATAGATGTTAGTACTAGTTAGTTAAATGCTGCATAAAAACATGGCAACCTACAGGAAAATCGCACTGCATGTAACACCTTGCTGCTCCTATTGCTCATCAATTACATAGAACGAGCATATTAAACTTCTCACAGAATAACCTGGATATTGATTATCACAACCCTTTTGCAGGAAACATTTAAATTACGCATTATCTTGAAGGAATTCAAAAAAAAAAAAAAAAAAAAACAATCAAGAACCTATCAAAAGACCAACTATATAATATGTTCTTCAACAGAAATACACTACTCATCCCCAGGGTCTTCTTTTGTTTGGACCCCTCAATTGTATTACCATTCTCCTCAAACGAATATCCAATTTATGGTGCTGATAAAATACCCCAGAACCTGATATATTATTTATGCAACTCCCAATAAATTTTTAATCAAATTACATCTTCCCCCAACTACAAATAAGTACTGCTTCTGAAGCATGACATCCAAAGCTCAGGGGGGACACAGGGAAACATTTCCCCGCACACAGTCAGCATATTTATCATTGATATCTACCATCTCATACAATTCGGGCCAAAAATAAACAAAAAAGTGAAAAAAGAGAAGCACAACCCCGAACAAGAGTACCACGACTGTGTTAATGAGTTTCTCAGAGCACCAGATTGTTCCACTATAGACAAGGCAAATTTCTTCTATGACTTTTTCGTGTACCAGACGGTTTAGTCTCTGATCAAATACAGATTTCCCTCCAAACCAAAATTTTCACGAGTGTGATTGCTGTTCAAGAAGGATGTTAGTAGCTGTATTGATGTCATTTCTGGCCTGCATAAGTGCTTGTCTGGCAGAGTTTCTGTCAAAACCCATAGATACTAGCATAGAAACAGAGTCCTCTGATGGCTCTATAGTAGAAGATATGGGAGCAGGGTAGTTTCCCTGAAATCAAGCAAGGATATATTGAGTTCTTTCAGATGTACAGGTAAAGTGGACAGAGACAATGTTACCGCCATCAATATGTTATGTTACAAGATATCACACAACAGAAATGTCAACTATATCTCAAATGCAAGATTCGGTTGCATGCTTGATTGAAAAGGATGTTAATGAAATCCTCATTTGGTTGTTTACAAAATTTTCAGTATCTTCCTAAACAAAGAGCTTTTTACTAGCTCCGGAAACAGTAAAGCCAAGCCTGTATTCTCAACAACACCTGATTCAGCTAAAGCTTTTCTTGCAGTCAGGTTTAAAGGGGGAAAAACAGAAGATAAAGCTTTTCAACTGGTCTTAAAACACTAGTTGCATCACAAGTGACATCAAATTGGTAAGTATAAATTTCTCCACAAGGACAGCAAAAAAATAATTTTCTATAGTTTCCCCGTCTTGATCCACTAAGAAATTGACCACTATACCGGGCAGAGTAGGTCACTAGCAAATGAAGTTTCGCATTAGCATTTGCAGAGAGGATTGAAATTGTGTGTTTTGAAACAGAGATTCAATAAGCTATATAGGGATACGGACAGCGATTCAGTAACCTTAAAAAATACTCTACTCATCATCATGAATATTCTGAATTCACCATCTCTTCTTGAAATGCATTATTTTATCAAAACAATTCATCGAGGCAACGTACACTGCTTAGTTTCCAACCTTAGAAGCAAACTGGTACAAAATTATTTAACTTTCCAACTTAATCATTAAACAGAACTACGTTGACCAAGTCGGGAAATGCTAGACTGGGTTGAATCGCACATGATCGTATTGAGAGGAAATGGCCAAAAGGACCACATGACACCAAACACCCCTCGTGAATGTCATGTCCTTGCCTCCTCAGACAACCATCGACTTTCCAAGGACGACTAGAATGCGGCACTTTATTTTGATGGTGATTAACCACTACTATGCTTACATACATATGCACATTTTCTTCTACCTGTGTATGTAGCAATGAATATGTTAAACAACAATCACCAACCCTCCATTTTCAAGCACCCAACTCAACTCATCAAAAGCCTCCCCTAATTATTTGCAATCAAACAAGTGAATCATGTTTTGCCATGTTAGATTTGGTCTTCCTTTTTTGCAATTAAATAACCTTGATGTTGACCACATCACTCTTTGTCCAGATATGACATACCCATGTGGCAGTGTGCCTAGCCTTGGGTTATAGCCTCCAGGGCTATTTGTAAGCACTCTAGATGCCATTTTCATGCGTTAGTTTTTCCAACTGGACTCAGTCAAACCCTGTCACCCTTCCACTAAGCCACCACGTAAAAAAGAAAGGAAGAAAGGAAAACTGGTGGAAGAAGGAGAGAATGGAAACCAAATAAGCACACAAACAAATAAATGAATACATATACCAAAGGACAACAAGAAGTATACTCGCCTCGACTTGGTGAACTGGATAGGACGGTACATTTCCCACAACGTTTCTACTTTGTGCCGCAGGTGTACTGCCAGTGGATGGCCAAGAAAGCCGTGAAAAGTATGAAGTAATGAACTCCGGAAACTGAAAAGGGAAAACATACTTGCATAATTCCAAGATGCATCACACTAAGCTCAAACAACAACAAGAGGAAAGAACCTGACATTGCAATTTTTTGGAACTGCTCAAAATTAACTGAAAGGAAACACAGACACCATCATCCATAATAAGTCCTTAGTGGGACTCCAACTCTGAACCTCTACCTTTGGAGAGGAGAGATCATGCAATCTGGGCTAGAGTCCCGGTGGTAACAGGGAAAGGAAAATTAATGACTACACATATCAATAATTGCTTCCATAAAGAACTCAAATGCAACAACGGTATGGTATATCACATCATGGCAATGCGGCCGTTGGTGTTATCTAAGCACGCATTGTTTCCAAATAAGAATGAGAGGAAAATGAATTTTCTGTATAACCATATGTATGATCAACGCTCTATGAAGCAAGCATTCCTGAGTATTTCCGAGCTCTAGTGGATGATGAGGCTCTTGCTGCTGATTGATTTACAGAACTAGAGCGGGGATTGATAATCTGCAGTCCCAAATTGTTAGAATTGCATGTCACTAAGAGTTGGAGACTCATTAATTTCTTCGGCTTGTTATACTCCAAACTCCAAAGATTGAAAGGGACAGCCAGCTTGATTGCCTCTGGAAGGCTGTTTGGTGTACTAAGCTCCGCTAGGGTTGCTTTCTTTCAGCTTGTTCCAAGTTCTTGGAAAGATCCTCACTTACTCAGAATTGATGGCAAAAAGTGTCACACCATAATCAATTGGTTCTATCAGCGCCAAGGGGTTGACAAGTCAGTTAGCCACTCATCTTTCCAATGTCCAGTCACAAAAAAATATCCGAGCCCCTTCTATCTTTGGACTAGCAAGAATCTGGATGGAAAGGACAAATTGTTAAAAGAGTTAGAATTCCGTGACAAGCAACTCTTGTTTTCCTTTAGTTGCGCATTCGGAAAAGAGGAACAGGCATCCTTCAGAGAAATGGGGATGCCTATTTGGAAACTGAAGTGTCAGATGTAATATGTCCTCTCACTGTGAAAAGAGATCCACCAAGACATGCAGAAAATCCACATTGTTGCGACCTAGACTCTGCGTATTTAAACTCACACTTCTCTGTTTTGTCTTACGTACTTATACCCTAGAACAACTACTCAGAGCAAGCTATTGGCTGAATCAGATAATTTTAGGTTAAACTTCAACAACCAACAAGGATTACTACAATAAATAAGTTCACACTTGAAATCTACACGAATATATAAAAAAAGTTGGGGATTGGAAAAGAAAAAATAGAACAGGACATAACCTTCATCCTGCGGATATGAAAGACATTTAAACGATACAAGGCACCAGCAAGGATGCCACATATCCCCGGTAAAATAGATTTTTTCCAGGATGATAAAAGAAGCTGCAAGATAGAAACTCAAGTTAAGATACAAAGAGAGCAGGGAAAGTAAGGAAAGGTAAGGACAGCGCACATAAAACTTCTACATTTTGATAAGCTTATGTATCATGAACAACCAAAATAAATCAAGGCCACGGTAGAATTTGAATTACCTGAAGACCAGCTAAATAAATGAAAGACTTGTCAGAGAAGCGGAGGACAAATACACGGAACCGCGTTGAAACAGGAATGTCGAGGTAAAATGGTACAAATAAGGAAAATATAAGTCCATAAGGACCAGATGTGAGCACACTCAAGTTGGGATCTGCCAAAACCAAAAACAAAACAAAACAAAACTATGGTTGAAAAAGGAATGTCAGAGTAAAACAGTACAAAGAAAGGAAATATAACTCCATAAGGGCCATATGTGAGCACGCTCAAGGTGGGCTCTTCAAAAATAAACCAAAGAAAACTAAGTTCGATATTTAAAAAAACAAAAAAAAAACAAGTTGATGCCACCTATATGGTTATTGCAGCACAAAGCACCTAGTAAAACAGATATATTAAGAATACTAGGATATTGAAGGGTACTACGAAAATATAATATTCAAGAGAGGCGGAATGGGAAAGAAAAACGTGGAAAAGCTAAGGTGCTGTTTCACAAACTGGAAATTAAATAATTGAAAATTTAAGTGCTTAACTGGTACGCTGAGAACTTCAAGAACTAAATTCTTACAATTAAAAACATTAAGCAAATCATGTCCTTTCTGTTTGGTATTAAAGATATTCTTTTCTCTGAGTGTATTCAGTATTACATGGCAAGTCAAGTCCTTCTGATTTAAAATTCAGATTAAGTTAACAACTTATTTACTGGTAGCCACTTGGGTGTAATATACGCACAAAAAAAGAGCACCAGATTTTTTTAGTTGTTGACAAAAATTAATGCTTGCAACAAAATATAATTATATAATAAAAAATACATTGGTTCCAACAGGCGTATAAAAATAATTACTTACAAAACATAATAAAAAATAAATTTCCTCAGAAGATTTTCAAACAGGCCCCTAGTCTGAGAAAAATATATCTGGCAAACACAGAAGCTTACAAAATAAAACTAACAAGTGTAGCCTAACGACACAGCAACTTTCGTTGTATCTGCACCCTTTTTGCATGAATGCAAATCCAATGGTATTACAATATAAGGATGTCTGAGGGAATGCCACCAGTGTATAAGATATATAAATGGTTAGAGATAAGCGAGTGATCTTGTAATACAAATGGGTAGATTAATTCAGCAGTAGCAAAAGTGGGTTTCTGTAGTGATTTGTAATAAGTTCCATGACCAAGAACCCATTGTACTAATATTGAAATTTCATAATCCAAATTACCCTCTCATACCACAAGAAATCATGTGTAACTGTAACGAATATCATATACCTTTAAGAAAGGCTATGGCAAGGAACTCAAAGAGTAAAGACATGATTACGGAGAATAAGATGAACACCTGCAATACAGAATGTGGATCTTGTAAAGTTAAACTGCATAACAAAGCAAAAAAAAAAATTGAATCATTCAATTGTTTGTTGGTAAGAAATGAAAAGAAAAAAATTAGGGAGAGACGATATACAAATGCAATAGAGATCATCAACCCTTCACACCAATGAGGACCTCATTCACTATTATTACCTGGGACGCATTATTCCAGTTCAATTTCTATGCAGGAAAAGCAAAACCAACCAGATAAAGTAGCATGATGAAAATAAAAAGGAAACAAAAATTCAAACACAGTAAAATTAATTACTCATTAACACTTATTAATCAAGTAGGAAAATCATTTTAAATTAGAAGAGATGTGACTGTTTGACTTCATAGAAACTTAACTTCACAGAAATTATAATGATGTTATACAAAATTCAAATTTCAGTTATCAACCTGCTATACATCCTAGAAATAAAGGCAGCGGGAGATTGCGGAGATCACTATCAGATCCTAAAACAAACCATAAGATCTTTGATTTTCAATTTTGTCACGATGAGTAAACTGGGACATTCTCTGGCTTGATACTTGTTATATCAACCTGATTCCAAACAGGACATGTAATATGTCAATCAATTAAGGGTAATCAATCAATCCATTATAATTATGGGATCAGAAGGTAGTCAAATCAATTTGAGCAACCAAGTTACATAATAGACTAGATTCGATCAAAATGGCTATTAGCTGACAACAATTAATATCATGAGGTTTGCCTTTACGAATTTTTCCAAAGCCTTAAAAACGGCTACTGTTTGCTTTATCTCAAACCTTTTATTAAGAAAACTCCACATCCTCTTCACGAAAATGAGCTATCATTTATGGCAAAAGATTCACTTCAGAATTGCAAGCGTCACCCAAACCAACAGAGTGACCAATCAGGCAATAAAAAAGTTCAAAACTAAAGTGGACTTCGGAAGTAGAAGTTTGTTATTGTCAAGTTCTTCAAACTGATTGATTAATCCCAACATATATATATATATATATATACACACACACAAAAACTACAAACACTATCACAATCATCGGTACTGCACGTTCATGACATAAAATAATATTAGGGTCCTCTCCTTGCTCTCGCCCATTTTCATATAATTTTGTCATTTCAAAAAAGAAAGAAAAACATGAATTCCTCCTCTTAAAATGAAATTGAGTTTCAAGGACAAACAAGTGTTTAGAGGGAACCACCTATTATCTATCAATGGTACAATACTTACAACACTCCTGCTTTCTTTTAGTAGGCCTCCCACTTGCATCTTATTACGGAAGGTGAATAGATTACTTATTGAGGCGTCATGGAGTCTATACATAATAAATTGCATCAGAATGATGACAGTAGATGGAGCGGTAGATTAAAATTACCAGCCTCTAAAATTAGTTACAAACAAAGTGTTGGTGATAATTTTCTGAGAATAAAAATATGCAACTTATTGAAAGAAAATTCTACATTATTTAATTCAATAAAGGGACTAAGTAGAACGAGTAGCTTCACATGAACAAGAACTTACCGAGTACTTATTAGAACCAATCTGTCTCTCGAATACACGAAAATAATACAGCAAATATAGTCCAAATAGCAGCTCCGGTGTAGATGAAAATGCAAAAACTGACAGTATTAGCTTCCAAATATTAAGCTTCTTGAAAATATCCTGTTTTAAGAAAAACAGAATTAAATCATTTTAATCCTTCTTCATATTAGACATGCTTCCAAAAGTGACTTGTTGTAAATATGTTCAAAATCATCATTGCAAAACTTCTTCTTTAAAAGTAGAGCCACATGATACAAGATTTCCTTGACTTGTCAAAATAAAATCATACGGCAACTCTGGAAACGTCCCTAGCTCTTTCCGACCCAAAAAGTACAAAGTGGTTAAATTTAACAGAGATAAAAATAGATTTGCTAGGAAGATTAAATCTACAATGGTTCAAATCCACATTCTGCTCTGCTAGTATGAAAAAACCAACGAGTCCATATAGCAGACAATCACGAAATATGACCATAAAAGCAATTTAATTGATGGGAGCTGAAACAAATGAGGCATAAATGATGGATCAGATATTCAAGACAGTGAAGCCATTAATATGGTGATTAAAATCATTAAAATTGAAAGGAGAAGTATAAAATTTAGCAATATAGTTCGGGGGGTGTTAGGGGCACTATAGTCGGTATTTGCATGTTTGCTTGAACTTCGAAAGAGATATATGTAATGTAACTACTATGTATGTATCTCCTTTCCAATCTTTATCCAGAAAGGCACAATTTATCATCTAAAATGCCATTATTTTAGAAGTATAAAAAATGGAATTTATTTATGAAAAGAAAACACTGTTGACCCACAACAATCAGGAAGTTACATATCAAAGCAACAATAGTCTAACACAACAAGATCGTCTGTCATAACGACAACAAAATTATTAAACTTCCTTAATCCTAAGACAAAATAAAATGTTCAATCACACAGGAGAAGGGAAAAGTAGTAAAATTCATTTCTATGGTGGCAAATTATTGATGGCCAATGAGAAAAGCAAAAGGCAATGCCTACATTTTATCAACACATCTCAATAAGTCTCACTTCAAATTAATTGGGATGGTGTACATGAATCCATGGGCTGGAGAGGCGCTTTCTGAAGCCAATCTCACTGAGCAAATGAATACTCATTTAGTACTATGTTGCCAATTATACCTCAATCACCGCCCGCATGTTAATTATATTATTGAATAATGAAGAAATAAACAAACTTCAAAAATCTTATGAATGTCCAGAAATAGTAGACACATTGAGTAAAGATATACGTCATTTACAAATTATAATTGATGTGCCCCAAGGTCGACAGCACAGAAATGGGGTAACAAGTGAATTATAAAGAGAAAGAGAGAGTAGGTACCGTACCAAGTAAGACAATCCAAGATTTTTGGAACGACCTTGGATCCCAAAAATGATGGTGAATAGGGCACAAACAATAACAAATGTTCTGGTGACCGGAGCATTGTCTAGACACACAAAATCACAACACCGAGAGACAAGTATTAGGTATAGGAACTCCTATGGGTAATTGGAATAGCCATAGATATACATACGTGTATTGTATATATATATATATATATATATATATATATATGTCCTCCGGAACTACGTAAAAGTAACTATAAAAGGAAATTGCAATAAAATTACGTACTGAAACCAGAAGGGCCGCCGCCGTTCATCTTCCAAGTGAACCAACTACCTCTCTCTCCCTCTTTTGTTTTGTTTTGTTCTTTCTCAGGAGTCTTTCTACCTGTTTACATCTAGCAGGCGGAATTGGATACTATCCGACCCATTTAGGTTCGGTATTTGCTTTCATTTTTCGGGAACAAAATGTTTTATATATATTCAAACAACAAAATATGCGAATGTAATATCAAATGAGTGTAACTATAATTTACCCTAAAAAAATATTGATGCTTTTCTCCATATTTTTCAGATCTATTGTTTTAGTTTCTTTATTTTTCGTATTCTCCTTTCTGACTTAATCTTTATATCTTAACTCAAATAATGTCTTCCATTTCCTGACTTTTTGTCGAAAAGATGTTTATTTGCAGTCTTGTCAACATTTAATTAGAATTATTTACTTTCATTAGAGTATATTTTTAAATCAAATAACACACAATTTATCTCTTGAACCTAAACAAGAAAAAAGGAAAAAATGCATACCATATTTAGTGGATAATATTAATACAGAGAGAGAGAGAGAGACAAACACAAACATGATTGAAATTACAAGCATTTACTCACTGAAATTACAAGCATTTATGTTTGAATGTGAAAAAAAAAAAAAAAGAAGTTATGTTTGAATTGACTTTTCAAATTTTTTTTTTTGTTTTTTTGAGTAAAAAAATATTTGAAATGATGCTTGACTATTTTTTTAAAAACATCTAGAGTTTTGAAAGATTAATGGATACAAGCTACTCGAGTTATTTCTTTGAAAAGGAGGGGGAAAAAACTGAAAGCAAAGGTAAAAGCCCTACCAACTTAGGAGAGTAAGATAAACCTTACCTTTGATAGATAGCAACTTGGAAGTTGGATCATGATCAGCAAAAAGGCATATTACACGTACAAATATTCATACAGAGAAGAAAAAATTAAATCATCTTTTTCAAAATAACACAAAACTTATGAATAAATATAAACTCATACGGTATATTCAAGAACAGATTTAAATAGCATTACAAATTAATTCAAGTACTTAATCATGCTTAATATCTGAAAACAATATATGAATAACTGAGATGAAAGAAAGATCTTAAATTTTTTTGCCGATGGAAGTGACAATCAAAAACAAAATTGTGACCTAACGAATGCGAGAATATTATTATAACTGTAATAACAGTCTGAGGCCTTGTTTGAATTGATTTTTCAAACACTGTTTTTGACTTTTTAGAGAGAAAAACTGTTTTGAATAGTATTTGACAAGTTTTTTAGAAGAACTAGTGAGCCATGAAAGAACGTTTTAAAGAAATTCGGGTATACCAACTTCTCAAAACAAGTTTTGTTTATCTTTTTCTTTTATGGAAAGTCAAAAGCAAAAGTTATGCCAAACAAAGCCGCACGTGTTAGCAGTTGAGCGCTGGGTGACCGCTGGGTGACGTGTGCAGATCTCTTGCAATTACCAAAAATAAGGGTCCGAAGAAGTGAGTCACCTTCACCAGCAGTACAAAACCCATTAATGGCATATGGATTTTGGTAGATACAACCCTTATTTTAATTCCTCAACTTCAGGAAGTAATCTTTGCCTACTCAAATGGGTAGAATGGTACAAGCCCAGAACAGAATAATAGCTCAAATGCAAATAATTATCCAAAACACCATTTATCAAATGATACAAGTAATGCCAATAACAAATTGCATTTAACCCACACAAGCCAGAAGGTACCATCAGAAGTAGCATGCTTCCAACACACAAGTGCAGAAAAGAAAAGTTGGTATCTACCATCATAGAAGTAGAAAAACATTCCGTGTACTTTCTCAAAGACCTAATCCGACAGTTCGGCCATCTCGTCGTCGGAGTCCAGCAGTGTATTGCTTCTCTAGATCCAGCTGAAGTTCTTTCTGCTTCTCTACTATGCCATCTTGCTCCTCTGGTTTGTGCTCCATTTTCATCTCGCCCTTCACACCCTACAATTGGCCATAGGTACCAAGGCAACCTCAGACTCTAAAAGTGTGTTAGTAAGTTGGAAGATATTCTAACAACTCAATCAGCAGCAAGTAATGAAAGTTGTGTCAACTTAGTCTGTGATCTTAAAACTTAAGAATAGAGCAAATAAAAAGAGCGGGAATTACCATGAGTTTGTTGAATTTTTCTTGTCTTTCGCGATCAGAAAACAATGTTGTATCCCACCGATGAACAGACTGCATATTTTCGACAAGGCAGTGCATAAATGAACATACAGAAATAACAATTAAAACACCGACAATATCATACAACATTCCACCTCGTGACCGGGAGGTGGATGTGGCGACTATTGATCCTTGTTTCCTTAAGAATTACCAACATCATCCAGAGCCATCGGATTAATTAGCTTAGACAGTACTATCAATCAAGTTATTGCCTCAAATAGCAGACCACTAACCTTTTACAGTTCCATCAATGAAGTTATTCCACTGTCTTACAAATATTAAACCATAGCTCCCAGGAGTATTACTTGTATGTTTTAGTGCCCATCTGTTTATCGACATACATGGTGCCAAAGAGATGGGAGTACCAAGACAACATTTGCAAAATATGATAGGACATGTAACTTAGAAATAAACATTAATTATGAAGTACCTCTTCAGTAGTAGTGCTCTTTTTGTTCCCCCACAGCAGCTTCTTTTTTTGGTCAGTCGACAAGTACCCCGTCCCAATAAGGTTCCTGTTGACTGTGTTTTCATTCAAAAAAAAACATAAAATAAAATAAAAATCAGCTGATTCATGGATGTAAAAAGCTCATTGGCATATAGAATTGCTTGAGTCACTATTTAGGGAACATTTATACTATCAAAGATAGAACCATCCCTCTTGTCTTCCAATATAGACATTTGAAATATCTGACCGCCTTGGATGATGGTAGAATACTAAAAGCATAATTCCTAAAGCTGCCATAAATAATTTATGAAGTTATCATCTATAGATGGAACTGACATACTTCAAAGGCCGGTGGGATATAGCAGTTTAAATCGCTTTGACACCCAATCCAGTGACCACCCACTGAACTATTCAATTATTAATGAAAGGAAGATCAAGTAAAACTTTGAGGCAGCGCCACGTGTGACTCAAAGTAAATAAGAGTATAAGCTCAAGAAACCAACAAAGCATTTGCCCCCAAAACAGGACGACAAAAAGTCAGATTCAAATTCAAAGTAGCATAATAACAAATCCGGAAAACAAAAAATGCAATTGAGACAAGTATGAATGCTGCCGCCTTTTTATTATTTAAATTGCAGGTAAGATTGCTGATATATATATATATATATGCATATGCCAGAAGATCTTTCACTCAGCAGTAAGACCCGCCTTGCAGCACATCAAGGTGGAAAAGAACATTAATAGTATTACTAAATATTTTTTACCATATGCCACTCAGGGAGACCCCTCATAAATGATTACCATATACAATAACTAGTTCCATAGCAATGGGTCCAATGCATTATTTTTTTCTCATCTCTCTGAAAAATGCAACTACCAATTGTTAGCACAACCAGTACAGGGGCTGGAAGGATATATTAAATGAAACCTAACATTGGCAATTTGCATAAGTTAACTGTCCTTCAAACTCACATCTGCATTCTCGGTGTTAGACAGCACAACCTTTACCACTGCACCAAGCGATGACACCTTTCCTCGTCGTGTACCTCTTAAAAATGGTTTCAAGTCTCACAAAAGTCTCTCAACTGTTAAATATTATGCTGTAATAACTAAAACCCTTGGAAATTCTGTTTACAAATACTAGCAATATGCATGAAAAATAAAAATAAAAATAAAAAAAAGGATAATCATAATAATAAATAACTTCTGATGTTAATGTCTACATTTTTCCTACAAAAAAAAATGGCCACATAATTATGAGAAAAAAGAATACCTAATTCAGCAGCTTTCATCGCCGCAATTTTTGCAGCATCTACATCATTAGAAGCCTCAGAATCTTTTCCATCAACATGCTCTGAAGTCATTTTATCAACAAATTCCTGACCTCGCTTTGAACTTGATGATTGTTGTTCATCGGCTATCGTTGTAAACTTTGAAACTGATGATCAATGATTATAACGCACAATTATAATAATGACAGGAAACAACAGAAGAACGATATTACGCAAATACACCACAGAACAAAACAAAAGGTATATAACAATCAAGCCTTTTACCCAAGTGGTGGGGAAAAAGGCTTGATTGCTGCTGTGCTGTATAAAATAACAAACTGATTACCACGTTTCTGACAATCGGTGCCCGAGTCCAAGCTGAACTTTGGCTTCTTAGCAGCAGATGCTTCGTTTCCACCAGTAAAAACACATTTACCATCATACTTTTCCCCCGATTCTCTATTATAACGCTCCTTGTGCCGATTAATCTCCTGATCATCATTTTTCTTTTTTCCTTCCTTACTGTATTTTTTACCATCCAACTCCTTGGGGCTACTCTTAGACACCTCTTTAAACCTATGTCCAGAACTGTCTCTTCGTGAAGTTGAGTCACTCCGATGCCCCCTGGATTCTTCATAGGCAGGTGAATGATCACTTTTGTAATCCCCTAAACTCCTTGAATGCTCCCTTTTCTCATCCCGAGTATCTCTATCCTCGATATGCCTATCCTGCTCCCCAGACTTGAATTCTTCAACACTCAAGTTAGTATGCCTCCTACCAGATCCAGCTCTGTCTGATGATAAATCCTTATCGTAATATTTCTTATACTCACGAAATGAGGTATGTCTCTCCTTATCCCTGCTTCGATGCCCTGAACTATCAGATTTTTCTCGAGAGTACTTGTCAACATTACGCAAATGGTCTCTAGATCTGCTATGCTCACTTTCCCGCCTTGTATGATGAGCATGATCGCCACCCCTCGACTCACGGCTAGAATGAGATGATAACTTTGAGTAATCATCTGCATGTTTTTCACGCCTTCGGTAGTCATCATGCCTATTGTAATAATGAGAACTCCGAGAGGGCTGTAGATTGGAATGCCTATTTGAGTTCTCACTTCGGCCATATTGGCTCCTATCAGCATCCCTATCCAGTTCCCTCCTGTCATCCTTCCTTCGTGGATGCTCAGATACTTTCTCATGATCTTGCCTTGAAAGAATTGGGCTAGAGCTACGTTCACGGTAAGGAACCCCTGCATGTAAAAAAAGGTCATTAATTAAAATCGAAATAAACATTTCAATGAGACTCCCGCCATAGCTGGGTCTAGGGAGGATCAGCATATAATCATTCCTTGTCATACGCAGAGGCGAGTTTCCGTTTCAAACTCTTGACCTCCAAGTCACATGGAGTAAAGTTATTATTCCAACACAGGCTACTCCTCATAGGACATTGCAGCATGTTCCTATACATTAAAACTGCCATATCTGCTAACATTGTTTCATAGAATGCAATAGCACAGGTGGCAGCATAGCACTGTGGGAGAGAGGAAACTGATCCACTAGATGGAGACCAGGAATGATACTTCTTATTGGTTGTAACAGTAACACTTAAAAGGCTTGAAACATACTGCCCTACATTAGCGCTATATAGGAAAGAAGACTGCACATTTGAATCCATAAGCTTCTCTTGCGTAGCTACTTCGGTGATGAAATGATTTATGAATAGTAGATATACTTTCATTATGTCTTGCATCTTTGTTGCTCATAACTTAGTCTCTTGCATCAAGAATAGTTATTTTGAGCTAATATCATAAATTTTACAGAACAAATCATATAAGTTATTATACTTATTCTCGTACTCTAATCCTTTTTAGGCTTCTCAACGTCACTATACCCTTATTGTGTTGTATCCGTGTTTGTGCTTCATAGAAGGAGATGATTTTAAGTACAAACTTCAAAGCAATATGCAGCTCTTAATAAGTTGAAAGGTACAAACTACATTTGATATAAAAGTCAGAAAACTCAAATATATCCATCACAGCCGGCAGTCCTAGTAACTGTAAGTAGACTAGTATAATAACTGCAGAGATCAAACCCTGGAACTTTTGAACTAGTCATAGTTGACAAACTCAAGTTTTTCAATCTATTCATGTTGCAAACAAAGCATCAAAGTAGAAGGATTGAGTAAATAGTCTAAGCAATCCTCACTCGTAACACAATTAAGGCAATATGCATATATAACACGCTTCGAGTTTAGAAACTAGGAACTCAGGCGTGTAATTTATATTTATCAAATTTCTGTCAAACGCAACAATCACAAAAACCAGAAGGCAAAATGCAAAACTAACCATCAGATGAGGATGAACCGCTAATTGGAGAGCGACGCCGCCGATACTTCCTATTGGCTGCATCATTCGCAGGCTTCCGAAATGCAGCTGCCCTTGCATCGGCACTCTCTGGGGACGAAGACTGTGATTTTGAATCCATACTTCCAAGCACCTGACAGCACCAATAACTCCTAATAGTGAGTATCATTGATATGATGATTATAGGGAGGGCTCTAATTATGTTGATCTTACAATTTTCATAGCACATCAGGCATCTAATAACATGTTAAACCCATATAAATACTTTAAACACCTAATTTAATATACGTATACGATTCATCTGTCAGAAACCCTAGTACCAACCAAACAAACAACAACGGCAGTAATTTTTTTAAACATGATAATAATGAATGCGATGTAAACAGAAAATTCAACAAATCCAAAAAATGAAGATAACGAGACCCAAACCTTTATTTTCAATTCAACTCAAAACGATCGACCCATTCACCGCGTCTTCTCTCGCTATCTATCTCCAAATATCTATATATATATATATACATATAAGTTGTGTATGTGTGTATATCGTTTTCCGTTCGCAGAAACCCTCACCTTGTTTGTGTATAAGGTAAGTTTGCGCTTGGAAATCAAGCTACAAGTAAAATGGTGTTGGCTAGAGGCCCATAATTAATTTGTGAATGATATAATTGAGGGGTTGGACCATTATGGGCCTAGACCCGTTAAATGCTTAGTTCAGCCCGTATTTGTCCATTAAATAAAACAATTTGTAATTGTTCTTGTGAATATATTTCTATATTAATGAGATTTAATTTCAGAATGATACGCTGAAATTAAATTTAATTAAAGGTGTGTTTGATAACACTTATTTATTACTTAAATCTGAACAGATTCAACACTTATTTAGTTAAGTGCATTTGATAAAAAAATTAAACACCACATAAAATATTAAGTGTCACTTAAAATGAGCTGAAATTTTAAGTGATAGGGTTACCGTTTAACACTGAAGTCTGAATACTGAAATTTTTTAAAAATATCAGAAAATATAATTTTTTTAAACACCACTTAAAACATTTAATACTTAAAATTCAAATCTTAAAATTTTCAATACTTAATTTCCAGTTTTATCAAATAACAACTTAATATTCTTTAGTTCTTTTATCCATTTGAAGTAAGCAAAACTTATCATATTATTCTCACTTCAAATTGCAATGAGTATGCTTTTTTAGATTAACAAACTTTTCAGTTTTAAAATAAATTATCGAGTATTATATTTTATTTGTTGGGATTTGTCATGAAATTAAAAAAGATAATTGGTAAACATTATTCCATAGCTTGTTTACAGAGACGAACGCATTTATAAGGGTATACTATAATTAGGGTTGACAATTTGTGTCTGTGAGTCGGGTTGAAATGAGTCGTGTCGAAAAAAATCTGGTTAATATACATGTCAAATATGCTCAATCCTAACCGAACCTATTTATTAAAAAGGTTACTTGTGTCGCCTATGTAATCGTTTAACTTATTTATTATAATATATTAAATTAAATTTGACACAATCCAACATAAAACGAACTATTTAACATATTTATAAGCAAAATTAAATTGAATTTGACACGATCCAATAATAGTTTATTGATATATTTCAATTTATGGCCAATTAGAGAAAAGAAAAAAATATATAAATATAATCGTGTCTAACGGGTACCCGGATTTCACCATAACCCAACACTAATATTCTCGTGTCGTGTTTGGGTTGACCCTTATACAGCTTCAACCATTTTATGATCAACTCTAACCCTTTTAATTCATATTGTGTCGTGTCTCATTTTGCCAGCTCTAACTATAATCTACGGGATCTAATTTGAAAACTTTGGAAGCAAAATATTTTTATAATAAAAATTGGGTTTTATGTCTTTAAATAACAACCAATTCGACGATTTAAATATTATTTGGAAAAGTGAGCATTTTTTTCAATATTAGTTTAGATTATGCCAAAAAGATGTTTACACAATTACATTGGGGGGACGCCAATTATGAAGTTCATACGAGGAGTTATAAAGTTGGACTCGTCCTACAACGAACTCTTATTAAGTAAAGTGTTGTGAGTCGTGATCATGTGCCAAAGATTAAGATGTAAATCAACTTTGTTTCATTAGAGGGAATTGTTCTATACTTGAGACTTATTCAACTATCCAAATTTTATCTTGGTTACTAGATTAATAATAATTTTTTCCCTATTAATCTTTTAGTTTTATTTATATTCTTACTTTAAATATCTTATTTTATTACTACTTTTCACTTGATGGCACGTTTGGTACGGTTAAATGGAATGGAATGAAAATGAGAATGAGAATGGAATGGAATAACCATTCTCATTCTATTGTTTGGTTGTAAATATGAAGCACATTGGGAATGGAATAAACTTGAATTTTTTTTCTCAAAAATACCCTTCTTAGTATTAAATATAAATTAAATAAAATAATACGATTATTTAATTTTTTTGCAAAAAAAATGATAAAACATAACGGGAATAGTAATGACGGACAATAAAGGTGGCGGCAGTAGCGGTGGTGGCAAAATGGCAGTGGCGGTGGCTTATTTTTTTGAAACATAAAAAGGTTATTTAAGTAATTTTATATTTTAAAAGTATTCTTAAAAGAATGGAATGATCATTCCATAGCTTTAGTAATGGAATGAAAATCCATTCCCAATAATGAAATTTCATTCCTTGGGAATGGTCATTCTCATTCATTATGTTGTACCAAATCAAGAAATGGAATGAATAGACATTTCATTCCAACATACCAAACATGCACTGAGAAATGGAATGGAATGATAATTTAAGTAGGAATGGAATGAGAAAGAGAATGGAATGGAATGATCATTATATTCTCTTGTTTGGTTTGACATATGTAAAGATGTTGTAATGGAATGCTTATTATCATTCTCTTATTTGGTTAGCCCATTATTAAACTTGGAATGTAATATTTTTTCTCATAAATACCCTTTATGATATTTATTTAACGAAAGTGTTGAGAACAAAAATGAACAATGCCTTTGATTTTTCACTGCATCTATCTATTGGTACATCTTCGTTGCCCTCAAACATGTATATTTATTGTATATATGATATATATAGTTATGTAAACTCTGCAATAGTACATATATACAAAGACACACATGTTTTAGAGTTAACTTTTGTGGATAGGTAATCAGTAGGAAATAGATGAAGTCTTTTTCCAATTAAACTTCAAAAGAAAATGGCTACATAACTCAACTAATTAGTCTTCAAACCCAATTCACCAACCTCCTTTTCTCACCTACATGACATAAAAGCACAAAAATGAACGTGTGACCAAAATCCACTATCTCTGCAATCAACCATTCTACTTCAGCAATCAAAGTTCATATTGGATGACCAAACAAATAATTATAAGAAAATCCATAATCAAATTACAATAATATCCAAAACTAATCCCAAAATTTCAAGCAAGTATCAGATTAACCAAAAGAAATAATTTACTAAATATGTAGTAGCGAAAAATAAAAATTACATACCAATCATCCAAAAAGAATCCTACTAATTTCTTGGCCAAACACCACCAAAAAGTTCAAAGTGTGTAAAATTTTCACGAAATGATTGTCTTGACCAATTCTTTCTTTTCATCCTCATTGAGTGTGAAAAATATTTGAATTAAATCAGGATCTTGACCAATTTGAATCAAGCTTTTGATCTCTCAGTTATGTTGAAACCCAACAACTTTTTCAATTCTTCATTCAGTCTGATTTTTAAATCAGTAACTGCAGCATCTTCAATAGCTTGACTAAGGCGTTCATAACTTAATTTTATATCAGAGGCAAACATACTTGAAGACTGTTTCACCACTTCACACAATGATTCGGCGATACTTTGAGATTTCCTATTCTTTATTTTGTTTTTTGGATATCACTTCAACAGTTGTAGGAGATTGAATGAATGACATTGATGCATCAATATTATCCTCTTCCTTGCCAGAGAACTTAGACGAGCCATATCTGGTAAAAAACGGAATAAAAAGATACAAATCAATAAAAAATATAATTACATAATATTGTGTACTACTTGATGTAAACTTTACAATCACAATCAAGATATCAAATACTAATTAATACTTTATTCTAAGCTAACATTCTATTTTAAGCTTAGTTTACATTATAACAGTTTTGGTATATACATCTTAAAAACTGATTGATTTAGTGAGTTAGTTAATGAAGTTGAAAACCTGGGATTCGGTCCAAAAAATAAGCTATTCATGTTAGTCATCTACTCAATGGCATGCATTCAAGTCACAACCAATGTTTAAGACTTTGGGTTGCGAAAATTAGGACTTTATTATAGTTTTGGTTGGACTTTATTCTAATTTTATTTTATTTGTCAACAAGCCAACATATACGTGTAAATGTTATTATATGCTATATGGATATATAAATAGTTTATCATCTCATGAACATTTATTAATACATAGAAATCCAAACTCAATATGTTAACATCAAAATATAGGCTTATAAGGTGGAAATTTTGACTATATATGACTCTTTTTGTTTTCACTACAAATCATAATCATAGAGTATATAAAATTTACAGGACTTTTGAGATCTCCTAACAACACTAAACTACTTAAAATTTCATCCACTCCATCATCACGTTTACAAATAAAAAATGAGATGTTCATATTATTTGTCACTTTCCATATTAAATCACAATAAACTATAATTTTTTTTAATATACTTTGAAAGAACAAATAACTCTATATGAGGTCCAAATATATGTTTTGGACAATAAGATAAGAGATGGTAATATTTATAGATAATCAATAAATATTCATTCAAGAAAGTATATCCAAATTCAAGCACAAAAAAATACATATACTCAACAAAAAAAACATAGAGATAGAGATGGAATAGAGATAATATATATAAGAGTAAAATGAGAAAAATACCTGTAACTAAATAAGCTTGTGAGAAATTTTGTTAGAGAAAAATTTGTTGTCTGAGAGATAAATTTCAGAGATTTTTAAAGGGAATACAAAATGTTGTGAAATAATGAAAGAAGCGGCAAGCTGTGAAAGAAGCGCGAAACATAAGGACAATGGGTATTTTAGAGTTTTTGAAAAAAAAATAATCTTACTTGGGAATAGAATGGAGATTCTATAGGGTAGAGAGTGGAATGCCTATGAATGCTTTTTGATGGAATGGTCAGAGAATGACTTAAATGATCATTCTTATATTAAACTTGTGTACAAAACATGAGAATGGATCTAAACTAATGGAATGAGTATTCTATTCCATTCCATTCATGCGTACCAAATATACACGGAAGGTTTTGACATTTGCAAACACACCTTAAATAAGTAATGGTAAAAAGGGAATAATTTAAAACTTAAATTTGTATGATAGGGGATAAAAAAACGAGTATGGATTTGAACAGGGTCTTGCTTGTAGGGAATGACAAATGTGATGACCTAGAAAAAAAATAAATTTGTTTCTTGAAGACTTGAAGTTAGGTCGGGAAATTCAATTTAATTTTGGAGGTATAAGAGACATTTATTCATTACAATGACTGTTTACAAGGTTATTTGAAAAAAGAAAAAAATTTCTCAACCCAAAAAATAAAAGACCTAATTTCAATTCAAAAATCGTATCTGTCAATTTAAAGATAGAGCATATACCTTGTTTATTTTTCCGTGTATTTATGGACGAAAAGCTATCTACAACTGCGTAACATTCTAATTTATGTAAGATCGGAAATTTTAGATAATAATTATCTAGTAAAAGGATTTTAAGTAAAATGTTGGACTCGAAAATCCTTTTTTTCTTCCATTTTTTCTAATTTCTTAAAATTAAATATCTAACTTAGATATTATATAGTTAGGGTTTTAGAGCGGGGGGTTTATTTCTACTCGAAAACTGCTAGGCTTTCAGGGTTCATCTTCATTTCGCCTCATTTGTGGCTGAGTTAGGGTTCATCTTCCTTCGCATAGTCCATTAACAGTCGCCATGTGGGCGCTTCGTAGAGCCTCTAATCCTCTCAAGTAATATATACTCTCTCACTGTACACACACATATATATATATTGTACGTATTGTTGTATATACCTGCATACATTTCTCAGCACACAAACTCATTTCGTCCTGAAATTTTCGCTGTTATGAGTTAAATTTCCTTATACAATCCTATTTCCTACCATTTTTCAGCAGCTTAACAGATATTATTTGATGATTCTATGACGATGGGTTCTCTGTATTAACTTCTATATATTATTGTCTTTTGATGTCATTATGATTAATTTCATGTTTTAGAAGCTAATCGGTGCCTACTAGTTTCAGTTTGTGTTACATTTTTCGTTCGTCCTATTTTCAGGAGTACCTTTTTTTTTCTTTCCCTTTTTCAGTGTATTTTTCATTTCCACTGCTCTTTAATTTATTTTAACGTTTCAAGAATATATTTTTTTCATAATTTAGATTTTACAGCAGCCTCCCAATGATTTGAAAGCGTTCCGTTCTCTTCAACAATTTATTGAGTACCGCAACAAATAGTAGGCATAAAGTGTTTGATTAGTCTATTATTGTTGTAACAAATATTTGTG
Source organism: Cornus suecica (assembly GCA_963922005.1). NCBI lineage: Eukaryota > Viridiplantae > Streptophyta > Magnoliopsida > Cornales > Cornaceae > Cornus > Cornus suecica. The sequence goes on from OY998242.1 coordinate 280,639, forward strand.
GCTCTATTTTGGATATGTGCAAACACTAAATGAAGCTTTATTATTAATAGAGGTGAAAAAGAGTAGGAGTTACAAACTCAAAGTGTTAGATTTCATCCAATTTCGGGGTGTGGGTGATCAAATAAGACATGCTCCATTTTCCCCCTTTTTTTTTTTATGCTACAGAGCTCTGTTTAATAAGTTGATTTGATATTGTGGTCCTGGTGTTCATTTGATTGTAAACAGGCGCTGTATGATTCAATTCATTTGTGCCTCTATTTTGGATATGTTGATGACCATTTTCTCATCATACTTCATGTCTTAAATGAGTATATCTAGTATAGAGTTATAATATATATGAATTTGGTGTTGAATCATTCTATAGCAAACTGTTAGACTGGTTAAGAATGGTTCAAGCCTGGTCCTATTCATTTTGGTAATGATGTTGTATACACCTTTCTTGCAGTATTGTTAATACTTCTTTGAAATGAGAATAATATACTACAAGTTTTGCAATTTTCTTGGCTACTATACACTGTTAGACTGGTTAACAACAGATCAAGACAGCCTATTGATTTTCTGAGATTTGAACTACTCTATGTTGTCCTTAGCAAATTTAGGCATACATTTGCTACTGCACTCTTTCCTTTACTCAAAACATCTGTATTGTGTTTCTTTTCTTTGGTTGGTATAATTCTGCCCGATAAGGTTTTTAGACATTATTGATCTATAGGACACTTCTTTTTGATTTTTTTTGAACTTTTGAAGATATTAATTTTTTTATTTTTTTCTATTCCTGTTTTCAGGAACAGAGGATTTAGCGTTGGATGTTCTCATGCTTGCTTTGCAAATTTAGAAATAGAAGCCGGTAATTTAAATAGCAAGGCTGGTATTGGCGTGTCACACCAACTAAAGGCTGATAGATCCCTATTTTTAACGAGGTTCTTCCACACTACATATGATTCTCCAAAATTCTTTCTGGGAAGATGCAGTTTTTCTTCGCAAGCTGGTGTGAAAAGCAGCGGAGAGGAAGATGATGACTTGGAGGATGGATTTTCTGAGCTTGAAACTTCAGCAAGTGGTGAAGCAATTCAAAAGAACATTGCAGAGGATGAAAATGAAGACGAATTAGTTTCTGAATCTGAGCTCTCTGAAGGGGAGGGAGATGATGAGGGTGTTGAAGAACCTCAAAATGAGCTAGATTTATTGGATGCTGAGACCGATGTAACTGAGAAAAAGGTACTGAGAAAACAAGTTCATTCAGCATTGTTCAAGGCTATCATGGATTCTCCAGGTGTGTCTCTTCATAGCACTTTGGATAAGTGGGTTGAAGAAGGAAATGATGTGACCCGGTCAGAGGTATGGCTGGCTATGCTCAACCTTCGGAAGCGTCGGATGTATGGGAGGGCCTTGCAGGTGTTTCTCAATTTGATCTTTTCCTTACATATGCTTAACTGCCCTGTACTATTTTGTGGCACATAACTCCCTGAACCATGTTTTTGGCAGATTGAAAGAAAATATAATGTTACCCCCTCATTGTTATTTGTCGGATAATACTCCGCTAACATGTTTCTCTTAAAAATGGGCAATAAAGTCATTTAACGGACAAATAATATTATGGGGGTAAGGTGCAACTTTTGATGGTTAATGCGGGTCATCTGCCAAAATCATAGTTCAGGGGGTTATATGCCACAAATTGATAAGCTGTCTCTTCTCATTTCTCCATGCATAACTGTTTGCTTACTGATTCTTCTTTCAATTTCCTCGAATTGCAAAAAGCAATAGTTTGTCATCTTCGAAGTATAACTTTTGCGGCTGTACTATCATATTCGGAGCCATTACTTCCGATAATGCCATTATATTCATTTCTCAATTAAGTCCACTATTAGGATGGCAAAAACCCCAGATTTGAACATTGTACATGGATGCTTATTAAGAAAAAAGTCAATCACTTAGTGCCCAACTATTTTTTATTCGGTTATATTGTGTTTGGTTAGTCCTAATCAATTGAGGGCACAGTTTTTACTTTTGATGTACTCCGTTTTTTCAACCTTGGTTTTATGCTTTGTACGTGGTTTTGCAGCTCTCAGAGTGGTTGGAGTCAACTAAGCGGCTAGATTTTATAGAAAGAGATTATGCTTCTCGTCTTGATTTGATTGCGAAGGTTCGTGGTCTTCAGAAGGCAGAAAACTACATTGAGAAAATCCCAAAATCCTTCAGAGGGGAAGTGATCTACCGAACTCTGTTGGCTAATTGTGTTGCTGCCATTAATGTGAAGAAAGCAGAGGTAATATTCAACAAAATGAAGGACCTAGAATTCCCAGTCACATCCTTTGCTTGCAACCAGTTGCTCCTCCTATATAAGAGGGTTGACAAGAAGAAAATAGCGGATGTACTGTTACTGATGGAGAAAGAAAATGTGAAGCCCTCTCTCTTCACTTACAAACTCTTAATAGATACCAAAGGCCTGTCGAATGACATAAATGGGATGGAGAAAATAGTTGAGGCCATGAAGTCTGAAAATGTAGAGCCTGACATCCACATACAAGCAATCTTGGCTAGGCATTACGTCTCTGGTGGGCTGAAAGAAAAAGCTGAGGCTGTTTTGAAAGAGATGGAAGGAGGCAACTTAAAGGAGAATCGCTGGGCTTGCCGATCTTTACTTCCTCTTTATGCAGCCCTGGGAAAGATAGATGAAGTGGAGAGAGTTTGGAAGTTTTGCGAGGCTAATCCCCGGGTTGATGAGTGCTTGGCAGCCATTGAAGCATGGGGAAAGGTAAAGAAAATCGAAGAAGCAGAAGCAGTGTTTGAAAAGATGTCGAAAAGGTGGAAAACACTAGGGTCGAGGCATTATTCGGCACTGTTGAAAGTGTATGCGAATAATAAGATGTTGGGCAAGGGGAAGGTTCTAGTAAAGCAGATGGGAGAGAGCGGATGCTGGATTGGGCCATTGACTTGGGATGCACTGGTGAAGCTTTACGTGGAAGCAGGAGAGGTGGAAAAGGCAGACTCAATATTGCAGAAGGCTGGTCGGCAGAGGCAGATGAAGCCGATGTTTGCTTCATTTATGCTTATCATGGACCAGTATGCAAAGAGGGGTGATATACATAATGCTGAGAAAATGTTTCACAGGATGAGACAGGCCGGGTATGTGGGTCGTCTACGGCAGTTCCAAGCTTTAGCACAGGCTTATGTAAACGCCAAAGCTCCAGCGTATGGGATTAGAGAGAGGATGAAGGCGGATGATGTATTTCCTAATAAAGGAGTGGCAGGACTATTGTCCCAGGTAGATGCTTTTAGGAAGACGGCAGTTTCAGATTTGCTTGATTAAGGATTTCCTCTTGCGGCGATGAACAATGGCGGCGTCGATGCTTGCTTTTGCTTTTGCTTTTGATTTTGATTATATAGAATGAGTAGCAGCCTTTAATTAGTATTATAGGTTGAATATCTAATCTAGTGGTGGTTCTTTTTGTGCTATTTCTGTTGCTGCTCAACTTCTTAACATTGCCATCTCAAAGAATCCTTGCTTTTTTATGTATTATTATTGTTAATTTAGCTGTTTTGTTTTACCATTTGATTTGTTGCTCTTTCTTTCTTTGAGATGACAAGTGAGAGTCCTCTCGTCTGTTCGGGGCTTCTTTTTGGGAGACAAAATCTTCACCTCTTAGTAGTCAGTCTTGAAAGTGAAGGATTTAGTTCAGGTCGGGGCTGTAATTTAAGGACGAATGAAAGAAAAAAGAAGGCGGTGTTGAATTACCTAGGGTTTAGGCCAAGTAGTAATAATTTAATATCAGATTGAACATCTTTTCGTTGACAAAGAATTTAAGTTTGGTCTTTGGGTTAATTGCATAAAAGACTCCTGGATCGAGGACCGGAACTTTTGACCACTCCATGTATCTAGTATCTGTATTAGTATTCCTACTCCGTTTGCAAGCAATGTGGAAGCCATCTACGGTCAAAGTGAATGTTCCAATTTTAAATTAACAAACCAAGTGAGAAAACTTTTCAAAACGGTAGAATGTCAAAACTGGTTTGAAGTGAACTAAATCATTTAGTAATATATAAGTTTATGATGTGTTTCAAACCAACCATCCTCTCCTGGGAAGGACAACATCACACACCTTGAATTCAGTAACCTTTATAATTTACTGCTTACGTATTCTCATATAAACTGCAACCGTTACAATTACAAAAACAGCCATCGTACGCCATCATGACTAGCAACTAGATCGTGTTGTGAAAACAAACAAACAAACAAACAAACAAACATTATATCAATGCAAGGAATATAAACTCATTCCTTTTTTCATTGCCTTCAATAGTGCGCCGAGTATTTGCCCTTTTTACATTCAATGTACCCCTTTATATATCCAGTTGCTCAATGTTGATCCTGCTTGCAGCATTCTGTATAAGCTCCTTGCGGACATCCACCTGAAGTAAAACAATCCAAGTCACACATTTGCACTTGGATCTTACAATTATCAAAGTCCAAGCAAATTGCAAATATCTAAGCGTTGCAACTGAAAGAATCATATTTCAACACTTGTTTTGTTTTTTTTATGGTGTGATGAGTCGTAGGATTAAGCACCAAGAAGATGGGTAAAAAGTGATCAGCTATCTCGTCATGCTAGTGAGACGCACAAGTAGTTAACCGATCAACCCCCTTCTGTGCATTGACTTTTATTTGTTAAAAGTAATCATCTGCTAGGTCCTTGTTACGAGCCACTAAAGAAAATGCTTTCTTCACAATATTATATCCAAATTATGACACAAGCTATACTCATCGAAGGCCTACCCGAGCACCCATAAGAGATGAGAAAACGACATTGGCTTCTCCCGCATCCTCCACGACCAATTGCTTTAGCACCCTTTTATCTGGATCTAATGTTGTTTCCCACAGCTGTGCAGGCATCATCTCTCCCAAGCCTGGATTTGTTCACATACAAAACATTATCGAAACTCAATCAACAAGAAACTTCCACCGTGAATTCTGTGTAAAGGGCAATCGAGGTAGCCCACACTAATGCAAACATATATGCTCTAGGAATGAATTCAGGGTGGGGTTTTACTACGTGAATCACGTAAGCAAAAATTGAGGGTTTAAATCCTTTTTTGGGGACTGCCTTCTCTAGGTTGCATACATCCAAATCATACACATATCACCCGCGTAAATTTAAAACAAAAAACTGGTTGAAAAACTCATAATACATGGCATTATGTTTTCCGAACAACATGTTCCTTTGGGACCAGTCGACCCAACACATTCATAATTACAAGGAACAACACAATAATAATACACTATCAGTTATCACCCCACATGAATAGATATAAACGACACCTACATCATTCCCTTCTTTTTTTTTTTTTTTTTGGTTTTCAGTATGGTGTAATGTACCAAAACAGTTACATTAGTAATCTCACCTTTGAATCTCTGAATATTGTATGATGCATTTGCAGGGAATGATCTTTGAGTTTTCTTAAGTTCTGCTTCATCATAGCAGTAATGTTCTTGCTTTCCCCTCTCAACCTGACCATTGCAGCAAACAAATAAAATAAAACAAAAAATGAACCATAAAACTAACTAGAACAGATGCTATTTGAACCCATCAAAACAGAAAGGCAGACCTTGTACAGAGGAGGAACACCAACATAAATGCACCCTTCCTCAAATAAAGCTCTCTGTAAGCAAACAACAATTGCATAAGCCAGCCAAATTGTCTTCCAAATGTGTTGGACATAGTAACACAACAATATGCTTTAGTTAATTTTCCATATCAATAGCTTTCAAGAGAAAATCATTTCCACTATCCACCTGATATCTAAAGAAAAATGTCAATAGCAGAGTTCGAATGTGAGCACCATCCACATCAGCGTCTGTTAATATTATGATTTTATGATAGCGGAGAGCCTCCTTTTTAAAATCCTCCCCCTGAAATCCAGAAGATCAAGTCAAAGATGTAAGCCAAGCAGTTGCAAGAAAGAAAAAGATATATAAGGAGATACCTTCACTCCAAGGCCAAGAGCACGGATAAGATTTTGGATCTCTTCGTTTTTGTACATAGCTGCTTCATCTTTCCTTTCAATATTCAAAATTTTACCCCTCAAAGGAAGAATTGCCTGCATGAGGCCACCAATAGGCCCGATTAAGGAATACAGTCGTATCAACAAAGAGCCACGTGTGGCATGAAATTAATAATTTTAAGAACCACCTTATTTTCCCCATAATATCAGATGTGACTTTATGCAAACAAATGATAACAAAGTTGTGGTATCCCATCATATATTCATAAACAGAAACATGGTTACACGCAAAGCAGGCATGTGTGTGTGTCTGTGTGTGTAAGAGAGAGAGAGAGAGAGAAGGGAGGGGGGGGGGGGCAAGGACAAAAAACGCTTACAACAACCCAACAAAAAGGATTGTAACGACCAATTTGCTGAAGAAAGCAATCAATGATTCAGAACAACATAGTGCAACCCTCAAATCAAGTAAGCAACGGAATATTTTTTTGATCAAATGTCAAATATGACAGTCATGCATAAACAGAAACATGCTTAGACACAAAGCTGAAATGTGAGAAAGGGAGAGGTGTTGATAGGGATGAAAAAGAAATTACAAGGATCACATTGCTGAAGAAAGTGTTCAATGATTCTTCCAAACGAACAAAGTCCAGTCCTCGAAATGGAGCAAGCAATGGAATCTTTCATGGAGCACCAGACATGACGAATAAAGCTTGCTGTGTTCTATCATCTCTGTCACCTTTTATGGGATATCAGTTATTAAAAAGGGATGAGGAGTATAGAGGCAAGCTTGAAACACTTGCTCTTGCATTGGCTGGTGGCTAGAGATGCTCGGGGATTTAATTCTGCATTGTTTGGTGCTTCTTGGGTCATCCCATTTTAGCTTGGAGTGGAGGTATAGTATAGAGGCAAGCTTGAGACGCCTGCTCCACAATGCTTATGGTTAAGGATCTGAAAAGGGACCAGCACAAGATCTTTGATGGAGAGGAAACCCCTGTTTGGATGCTCAAATTCTCTAATACAAATTTCTCTTGTTCTATTACCTCCGGCTGTGAAGCTTTATTTGTGGAATTAGTCAGATCACGATCTGGATCTGACTCTGTCTTTACATCCGCTTAAGGTGACTGACGCTCAGTGCACCTCTTGATTGTCTAAAGTTTTTTAGCAACCTATCTAAGATTAGGGGGGAGATCCTCAGTAGTGGTGACCCTTTCACTCTTCCACGGACTGATACATGTACCGAATGTGTTCTTCTTTTGGGTCAATGGTGTAATAACAAATCTGTGGAGGATATGCATGGAGCGCTTTTGTATAATATCATAGCCTTATGTGAAACAAAAAATATAAGGGTTTACTTGAAGAAAGCAAAATATATAACAAAAGAGTATGAATAGTAGATGGATCCTCTAGTAAGATGGCCCACCTCGTGCATATATATACCTAAATCCAAAATTAATGATTGATCTATCTGAAGAGCTAACATTTCAAATTGGTTAAATCCTCTTCAGAAAAGTCCAACCTCTGATTCATTTTTTTTACTTTTTTATAATCTAATTATTTTACATTTTAGGATCTGATTTAAACTTTGTTAACTGACCTGACCCGTGATAATCCCTCTCTTATTGTAGCCAAACTACCATCTCAAATAAACATATCAAACTCCCTAGAAGTATATCAAGCACGTGCGCTAAATAAACGTAATAGTTCTATAAAGGGAGTCTTCTACGATTTGATTCAGGTGTAACTTTGTCATTTTGGATTGTATGAATAGTCTAAGTTGGGTTATGGGTAGTTTTTTGCAGGAAAAATAGGTTCTCCACCTTAAGTGTCATTACTCGACTCAAATAACTGGACTTCGAAATACATGGATGCACTGGTTTTTTCTGTTAGTGCTACCACCATAAAGTGTACTTCCAAGCACAATGTTTTTGTTCTCTTGTCCTGTCTCATTTTCTGCAACCACGAGGAAGTGGAGTACCTCTAAAACAATGTTACCAAACTCTGGGGTGAAACTAGCCAGAAATAATTCCAAACTACTCTTATAATTTATATATTTCAAAACAAATTCCAGATCTTACAAGTAATAGCTGTTAAGAAGGAACTTAAACCATTGTCTGATAAACGAAAAATCCTCCTGGCTAGCTAAGAAATTGGAAAAGTTAAAGATCACCTGAAACCGCCTATCACGGCCTTGTTTTGCACTTCCACCTGCAGAATCCCCTTCAACTATAAAGATTTCTGCAAAACATAAGAGTTTACTCGCGTTAAAATCAGTTTCCAAATTTCGATATCAAAGCTACTCCAAATGCAACTTACCACTTAATATTAAGATAATTGCAATAACCAAACAAACAACAAACAGGGCTTATTCTATTTCAAATCTAACTAACGTATGAAGTTAATACCCCCCCCTGATTCATAAAAGCTGAAAAAAAAAATAGTTTAATTCAACCAAATCTCCCCAGTTTGACAAATAGTTTGTCTGAAATTTGAGAAATTACCGAATAAATGACAGGACCAAAATTTTTTTTTCTTAAAAAAAAAACTCTGGGTCCATGATAAATTAAGAAAAATACTTCAGTAATATTTATTGTCAGGAGATAGCTTACCTGTAGAATATTTCAATTGCATATTCTGCTGGACAATGAAGGGCAAGGTGTAGCTTAAACAGCAACACATTATAATCTCACAATCCAAGAAGTATTAATTAAGTACAAAAGAATTATAAGCTACCCCACAAATTCATAAAACCACAATTTTTTCAGAAAGACCTACAACGCAAATGAATTTAAATTCCAGATGAGAGTTGTATGCAGTTCAACCCCATTAAGTACCAGGGAAAGCACACAATTGTGATTGGAATAATGTCAACAAGGCAACGTGGGTCGAACAAAATATGCCTCGCATAGTAAAACAATTACTGGAGAAGGATCCTCAATTGAAGTCTCACAATTATTGTCCACAACTTCTCCATTAGACTCTATCACCGACTTTTACAAGAGGAGAAATAAAGCATACCTGATTCTTCTGGATTTGTGGCTGAGCAATCGGCGAGTTTGCCAGGAAGTGATGATGATCTCAAGACACTTTTTTGTCTAACCAATTCCCGGGCCCTCTTTGCTGCTAGAGCTGCCTAAATGGGAAAAAACAGTAAGCCCATCGTCAAAGTAAAAAAGGTGGGCACGAATGCAGAGCCCTGAAGAAAAATAACTCATATCACTGAAACAATTGAGTGAAATATGGTAAAGGGTAATGAGTTTAGTACCTTGAGAGCGTTAAGGGACTTGGAAAGGATTGAATCAAGTACATCTGGATGCAACTCCAAGTATTCAGTAAGATACTCTTGAACAGCTTGATCAACCACTTTTCGTACCTCCGGATTTCCCAACCTTGTCTTTCAGGGATATAAGGAAAAGACGGTAGAATAAGATACTAGATAAATGTAACACAGAAGAGGGGAGGAAAACGAAGGAAAGAAAAAAACAGCATAACCTACAACAGAATGTACCTTAGTTTGTCCTTCAAACTCTGGATTTGGAACTTTGACTGAGATTATGCATGTTAATCCCTCCCTTACGTGCTCACCACTTAAACTAATATCCTTCTCCTGGAATGGTAAAAACAAACATTGCAGTAAACATCAGTAAACTTTACACTATTTACCTTTATATACAGTGTAGTTCGCCAAGAGTCCTGTAAAGTAGCTTACACTTCCTCTTTCTTTTATTGGTACATGTTAACTACCCTTCAACAGTATATATAGTACAAACCTTTTTTTTTGTTTACCTTCAGAAAGAACCCCTAAACATGAAATTTCTAGGGAAAATTTTAAAAAGGACAACTTTTGGAGCCAATAATACAAAAACAAAAACTTTAAAAAAGTAGTTACAAGAAAAAGCCAATGAACAAAAATAATTTCATATTTGACAACTTTAAGTAAAATAATTACATATTTCATATTTGATAAGTTGGTACAAAGAAAACTAAAATGCCCCAGAAAACTAGTAATGTAATTATAAAAGTTTTACGCGCTGAAATAACAGTTTTATGTGGTGAAATAAAACTTTTACACACCGAGTCCAAAAGTTTCACATCTTGGTGAAATAAAACTTTCACATTAAGATAATGGGTTAAAGGGCATTATGGACCATAATTGTACCTTTTCCTTTCTCGTAATAGAAAGATAGATAGAGAGATGGATGGATGGATAGATAGATAGATAAATAGATATATATATATATATATATATATATATATAGAGAGAGAGAGAGAGAGAGAGAGAAAGAGGTTCTCCAAACCAAATGAAAAAATAATTGAAAAGAAAAAAGTTTCTAAAACTAACAGGGAAGGTCCAGGCTAACGTACCTTTATGATCTTCGACTTCTTTGCTAGGTTGTTGATAGTTCTTGTTAATGAAGCCTTTATGCCATCTATATGAGTACCGCCATCAATTGTCCGTATGCTATTAACATACCCCAGAATCGTATCTGAATATGCATCAGAACACCTGTTACAAAGATTGAAGGAGATGACAAATTAAACCATTTAAATCACGGGAGAAATGACAGTCAGCAGTGACAAAACAAAATATTAACATCTGAATCTCCCATTAACTTTTTGAGCATAAGACTGATTAATCTGAGGCGGCACAAGAATTTTGTAAAATGTTGTTGCATGAGCAAGGGTGGAGAGGAGTCTTCTCCGACTGCGTTGGCCAACTGTTCGGGGACAATTGGGCTATGATCTTTGTTTTGTTCAGCATTCAGGGGATAACCCGAAGAGCATGCAAGAGGCTTCAAGGGTGGCACTAATCATTTATGGTGGGTATATGGCAGGAACAAACCAGAGGGTCTTTTATGGGAGGTTCTGGTTTGGATGCTGAAATTCTCAATCCCTTGTTCATTATTCTTTATGTTCAGGGATCTAATTGCAATTTTTTTTTTGATAAGTAAGAATTTAGGGATCTAATTGCAATATAAGGGGATATAGGGGATTTTGTGGGTGTGTTGCCAGTACAACAGGTTTCTTTCCCTTGTGTTGTTTTCTGGGATGCTCTCCCGTTTGAGTGTCTTATAGAGGAATAAGTTGTAACTACACAATGCATCAAGCAGCATGACAAGAACACAAATTTGAACAGACCAAACATAGTAAAATTCATTTTTTTGGCTAGGAGGTGTATGAAATCTAAGAAATTCAAAGAGGTCATTGCGAAAATAGAAGATAAACAGATAAATAACTGCAGAAATAGACAAATAGAAGGGATAAAAATTTTACCATTGAAGAGCTACATCAATTGTGATGCCATCTGCCGTTTTCTTAAAACCCACGATGTCATGAAGTGAGTTCTGAATCACAGAATGGTCAGTCAGGCATAGTCCGAATGCCAAATGGAAAAAATCAGAACCCCACAAACATCAGTTATATAAGAATTATGACAATCCTTGCAACACAATACCATTATCCAATTTCAAATGATGTGCTACTTGATAACAGGTGCTAACTTAACTTTGAGAGAAACAAACTATTTATCTTTGAAAGCAATTTCTCAGGGGGTTAAGCTTCATAATTAGAGGAACATCTAGGGGCTTTTTTTTTTCTTTCCCTGGGAGGATCAGTGATAAGAATACAATACAACTAAGATTACTTTTCTCAAAGTCTCTAGGGTTCACAGGACCCTTTTAAACTTCATGGTTTATGATTCTCTTTCCATCCTTTAACTTTGAACATCCATTTCTTCCATAATTTAAAGGATCACTGAACTTAACAAGCATTCTCCTATAATTTCCTTCTTAACGTTGGCATCAGGAGTCTAGTGGCCCATCTCTGCTAATCTTAATTTTGTCCTTCAGCAAAGCTTATCGAGTGTTAATATAGAACTGATTGTCAAAGCACTCTTTAATAGACTCCCAAGAAGTTCAACAAAAGAGTACAACTATTTAGAAGACCTAATAAAATTCTTTGCCAGGATATTTCACATTTACATGGAAGGAATATATGAGAAACCCAACACATCTCTTTATCTAGTACCCTATCTGTTGTTCTCTTCTTTTTCTTTTTTCTTTTTTGAGAGGTAAGGATTTTTTTTCCCCACACACCCATATTGTCTCCAAGAAGACTCGAACCCCTCACCTTCCATATTGGAAGGAGAGGTTATACCATTGGGCCAAATGGTCCTTCGGTATCTGTTGTTCTCTTTGGCTTAACCTCTATGCTCTAGTTGGCACTTATCTGACGGTCCCTTTAGAAATTTGCTCTTACTTGAAACATTTTTCAGAGATTCAGCAACCTCAACCATCTCTCCGTATAATACCCTATCTCGTCATCTTTGGCTTAAGCATTTTGCTCTAGGAGACATTTATCAGATGGTCCCTTTAGAACTCTAATTCCTCCTTGAAACATTTTTCAGAGATCGAGAAAGCAAACACAATTAATAACATTAAGGCATTGTGCAATGGTAGCTTCAAGATAGGAGATTACTTATTGAGCTTTGAGGTGAACAAAGAAAAATCTGATTCTTGGCTTTCCTTAGGGATGAGGTTACTAAAATGCTCAAATCATAGGCTGGAGAGCAGAGATCCTTCCATGTTTGAAGTTTGAGTCTTCCTCAATTACTTGACAATTCCTCCTCTCCCAAGTGAAGTTTAACTTTAATGGTTAATTCTTTGATTATATGCGCAGCAAGTCAAGGAGGGTATCATAAAAGATAGAACTAGGAATATCACCAATTTAAGTTCACTAAAACAGCAAAAATAAGCTATTTCCACATGCATATAAAAGCCCTTTTGGAAGCTCATAGAACAGCATCTAACATAACTTGTGGCAGTTGCTGATCAAGAGTCATTTGGGATTTCTAGAGGGATGAATTGGATGTCAACCTCTTGGCCATTGGTGCTATGGTCACCTCTTGATGAACACTTCCGCATGTGACGCATGTCATTATCTTTTTAGGAGGAGATTAAATGGATCGCTAGGCTGACCACTGAGATAATAGATTATTTAGCTAAATGAAAATGACACACTTCTCCTGTACTCACTATGTGGAGACCTTTTATTTTTGGGTGATAACTCCAACTCTTTTGGGCTGTCCTACTACAATGCTGTATATGCGGGCCTTCCCATTTTCATTGACAAAGGAACAGCTCACCTTTTCAATTAAACTTCTTCCCCATCTCCACCAATTAAATTTTCTTGTTTTCTTATACCAAAATACCTCCCCCACCCCCTCCAAGTCAATGATAAAATATGGGATCCCTATTACGACAATCCTTGTAATCACCCCACCAGACTTTTTACATGTGTTGATTCCTAAAGGAGAAATCTGGCCTAGATCCAGAGGCATAAGAGAACTTATGAACGCTTTCTAGAACAAATCTTTCAAATCAAGAAACTAATGACAATAAGAGCCTCTTGCCACTTTACATATATGTGCAGAATAATTCTTCAGCATCTACTTTTGACAAAATCAATTCAGCTCTTTCCAAAAATATTATTCTCAGCACATTACATTACACACTTGCTTATCAAAGAAAAATAAAATAAAATCTCAGCACATTACTCTGCGCAAAATAGGCATCAAGATTTGGCCCGATTATTTATAAGAAAAGTGCCACCAGTAATTTGAAGCATATTGTTGTCAAATTCAACCTTTTATACTTCATGCACCTATCCAGACATTACAAACTCTTAGCATCACCATAACAAACAAGCCTAGCATCTTTTCCCTTCAAGATTAGCATTCATAATCTTGTTTTCTGAAAGTGAAACTCCCATCACACTAACTATTAAGTTTGTCTTACTTATCAAACAACAAAAAAAATTAACGTATTAAGTTTGTCTAATATACCTTATTTACAACACATGGATGATGAAACATATATATATTTGAAGTTGTAATACTGCATTAACATTCCAGATGTAAAGCGACCTGATACATATATCATATTTGGATCCTAGAAGGTTGGACTTGCTGAAGGATAAAAAAAGAGTAAGAAGAATATCATGGCATTTCAAGCATAGGTAAGGACAAGGACGATAAACAAATACCTTATCACTATTTAGCCATTTCACATACTCAAATAATCCCCCAGCATAGTAGAATTCATTATACTGTTTCTTCGCTGGATCAGCATCATCTTTTTCTAGAGCAACAGTCAGCTGCATTCAGATTAAAAAACAGTAATTAAGTCCGACCAACATAGTCAACAGAGGTTTCATTCCAACAGGGGAAGGGAGATAAGATATTTACATGCATATACAAAAGGGGAAGATATATAGAAATGACATTAATTAGATTAGGGAGGGGAGACTTCGGTCATTTCTACTTTATGGAAAAGACAAAGAATAATACATTTGTTGAAAAGTGGAATACAGATATCACCTCCCTAATCCCTATAAATATTACGAGGCGTAACCAATGGCACATATAAATGAACACATGCTTATATATAATCTCTCCAAGAAACCTGAATAAGTTGTCATTTTACCGAAAATGTAGTTTTCGTAGGAAAAAAAAATTGTGACTGAGTAGCCATTATGCTCCCACTCTCACTCTGATATCATAGGCTAAAAATCAAAAGAAAAATCTCTGCATCACATTTTTTGTAGCAAAAGAAAAATCATTATCTCACATTTATCATTGCTCAACCATTAAATCCCCCATTGGAAAATTTATATTAAACTCGCTACCAATAAGATGAATTGGTACACATGAACATCTCCAAGTCCGAGAACCTTCTATTAAAGATTGATAGAATTGCACGCTAGAGCAATCATATAGGGGGTTTTGGGCTCACCAGAAAATCACATAACTGATTAACAGGAGGCGCAAAAAAAAATTACATAACTAATTATTGGTAAGTATCTAGCCAAATCCCAGCCTCTTCAAGACAAATAATTATGCAAAACGGAAACCAATGGTTCGTTCCAAAAGCCTGTCATAACCAATACTAAAGCTGTTCACATATGTGAAGTATCTATAAAATGATGCTAATGACTTACCTCAGGATTAAGAAAAGCAAGCTCCCTAATTCGTCCAGCTATTGTATTGTGCTCGAGCTGGATTTCAGAAGTGAACACTGAAAAAGGAGTTTACATTAAGATGCAGGATTTGAATTCTGAAGATCCTCGAGTTTCAATTCTCACTTATACACCGAGAGTGAGTCATGAACCAGGGTAGTCATAACAAACAATTGGGTTAAAATAGTTGGGACTAACCTTCTTTATCAGGCCAAAACCTAATGCGTGTGCCATGACAATCTTCAGATTCAGGCAGAAGGTC
This sequence comes from Cornus suecica, assembly GCA_963922005.1. NCBI lineage: Eukaryota > Viridiplantae > Streptophyta > Magnoliopsida > Cornales > Cornaceae > Cornus > Cornus suecica. The sequence goes on from OY998242.1 coordinate 295,913, forward strand.
ATGACACATTAAAGTCGTCACTGGTTTCCCACGGGAATATTTCTGGCGGTATTCTTTTCCATCACGCCAAACGGTAACTTCTAATGCCTGTGAACCAATACAATGACTAAAATTATTGTCTTGATCCAGTTATATGGAGATTATAGGCACCAACAAAACTTAATATAAAGATATAACAATAGATGAAGGTACAGTTTTTCCATAAACACAAACATTAAGAGCTACCCAATTTAAAAATCACAGAAAGATTTTGAGTTTTTCACTTTTCGTCTAACTATATTATAAACCCTGCAAAAGTCTTAAGTTAGGTATTTCTAACCTTTCAGCAAAATGTATAAAATAACTTAACACATCCTCACTGCATGCATCTATTATAAATTAATTTGAATTTGAAGACATTAAAACATAGCATCACTGATATGAAACAAAGGGTTCTAAAACCATATGGAAAATAATAAATGATACCACTAATGTATATGTGCCTCAAACAGATTAATAAATAGCTAAAGAAATGAGACAAAGGAAGCACCACAAAGGAAGCACCTCAGACAACGCATTAACAACAGATAAGCCCACACCATGTAGTCCACCTGAGACGCTGTAGCCACTGCTTGAACCCCCAAATTTGCCACCTGCATGTAAAACCTGCAGAATTCGATTATCATTTGTTAATTGCACCACATTCAAAATTTCAAAATATTATTTCAGTGAAAGAATACTGACTTGAAAATACTAATACATGCACCTTATACATGTATATATTAACTATTTCAGGATACAGAACCAGGTGTACATAAACACACAGACATATATAATGTGCAATGCTAAATTAAATGGATGTTATCATGCATTTTATATACATTTTGCTAGGTCATGGCCTTGTTTGTGACATGTTTCTAAGACTATTCCATATTGACATGTCGCCAGGGTATTGTTTTCTGTTTGAGCAATATTATGGTAAAAGAAACAACGCCTAATGATAGTGCAGGGAATGAAAGCTCCATATGGGTAGCATTATGTCTTCTTTTGGTTCTCCATCACTCGTTGAGCTCGTCAAGATCTGCCAATTTCAATTAATGCATATTTACCCAACAAAAGTACAGTGATTTCCACGGATATGATCCATTTTATTTACTTTCCAATCATTTACATGACAATGGATGTGACATCCATGCCCGACACATTTACTAGTAGAAAACTTCCCCAGTAAAGTCATCAACACATGAAGTGTTAAGAATGAAATTCCGAGGCCAAACAATGTTAAGCAATATTGCATGTCAATATTGAAATAGATGAAATGACAAAGAGAACTCAGAGGAAAATCAAGAACCCAACGCGATCTTTAGAAATTATATATTCCAGGTTGAAATAATGGGTCACCCACAGAATATCAATAGTGCACATTACGCACAAATAAAACAAAAGTTGGTAGTTTTTGTGGAAAAATACCGTCAACACAGTCTCCAAGGAAGATTTTTTGGTCACCGGATGCAAGTCAGTTGGAATCTGCACAGACGAAACAGGGAACACGTGAAAAATAGTTACTGTAAGGACAATATAAGCTGGCAGAAATGACGTGTGTTTAAGCACATTCAGCAACATAATGAGAACCACTCTGCTGTTGCATTATTAATCCGTACATGATTAACAACTACACCATAGAATTTTTAGTCACAATGATAAGATGCTGTAGTTCTATCTGATACATAGCAGTAGTTTCCTGTATTTAAGTCATTAATGTTGGTTTTAGATAGAAAATTTAATTCAGTCACATCCATTATCACAGGGATGTTAAGCATTGGTAAAAAAATAAGAAGAAATATCACTGCAAATAAAAGCAATTCCTAAGAACAGCTGAAATTTCTCAAAGTAACTATTTGAATAGTTATATGGCCCGAAATTGCATAAAATTGGTGCTTATGGTAAAAAAAAAAAATGAGCATCTGAACAAGGTATATATTATATAGATGTTTGATGACAGGGAATGACAGCAAGCAGCGACTTGATAATGTGAAAAAAATAGTGAGAGTTGATTGTATTCAAGTGGTGAGAAGGGTAAAGGGAAGTTGGAAAAAAGAGAGAAGCATGTTTTGATACCCCACGTCCATTGTCAGCGACGCTCACTGAATTGTCTGCATGTAAGATGACGTCCACCTTGGAAGCAAATCCTGCTTGTGCCTCATCTACAGCATTATCCAATATTTCATACACCTGAAAGAAAGAGTAATGAATATGGTTTTGTTTTGTTTTGTTTTGGGGGTACATATGTAAATATACTAGTACTAGAATTGATGTTGCAATGAAAAACAAGGTACCAACCAAATGGTGCAAGCCACGAAGTCCGGTGCTTCCGATGTACATTCCGGGCCGTTTTCTGACAGCCTCTAAGCCTTCCAATACCTTATTATATGATGAGGAAAGAGTCAAATAGAAATGATAAATGGTGTCGTTGTAATAGCTGAAATCCTCAAGTTGAATATTGGTTAATATTGTAGAAAATAAGAATAAAAAATAAAATAGAAAGAGATAAATAAAACTGCATAATAGGGAAATAGTAGTAGTGGTAAACAAAAAGGGAAAGTAGAGACCTGAATCTGGTCAGATCCATAAGCTTTAGAAGGGGAAGCTGCTTCGGCCCCAATGCTGGAAGACACAAAAGCCCTTGGAGACGACGACACTGCGTTTCGAATCACTACCGGATTCCACAACCGTCTAACCCTTAAACTCCGACTCCTAAAACAACAATCAAAACAAATTACTAAATCCATATATATATATATATATATATATATATATATAAATCATTGATTTCTTCTGTGGGAAACCAAGAGAGAGAGAGAGAGAGAGAGAGATAAAGAGTACCTGGTCGTGAAGAGAAGGGGGGAGGGGCGAGAAAGAGAAAAAGATGATGAGAGAGAACTAGAACAATAAGAAGAAGAAGAAGAAGAGGTGAAGAAACGAGCCATCAGTCGAATATGTGACAATTTTGTAAGAGGTTTCATACATGCCATTTTGCCCCTCTCAATTTTCTACTACAAACATGCTCTCTCTGCCTCGTCTCTCTGGTTTTGTATTTTATCAGAAGAAGAGATAGAGATAAACCCTCTCCCTCCCTCCAACTTACTTTTTGCTTTCCCTCTCTAAACCCTAAACCTCTTTTATATTTTATTTTATTTTTCAAAATCCCAATAAATATTACTCCACTGATTATTTCTCTCTCTCTCTCTCTATTTCTAGTACTTGCAAACATGGGCCTGCCCTAACCCTCGCGGCCTCGCCCAATTTTATACTAATAAGCCCTAATACTACACATGGCCTAATCCAGGAATGTGAGGCCCAATATTTTAAATGTATTGTGCGCACCGTATAAACTGTAAAGTGCCGGCAAGCTTTTATGTTTACAACTGTTTTGGTTTTCTATATTTGTTTTCTAAAAAAGTGAAATTATGATTTTGATTTTTGTAGGGGATACAAAAAGTAAAATCATGTATATTGATTATCGATTATTTTTAAAAACAAACAAAAAATATAAAATATGTTTGGTAACAATATGTTTAACAAAAAAAAATAACAATTTCTTTATCAAAAATATAAAAAATATTTTGCAAAACAATTAAATCATTATTTTATTATTTTCTGTTTATTTAATTAATTCATTAATCATTTATTATTTTATTTATTTATTCATTTTATTAATTTTTATTTATTTACTATTCATTTTATTTTATCTATTATTATTTTTATTTATTATTGATAATTAGGGTTAATGAGAGGATATAAAAAGAGAAAAAATATAAATATATTTTTAACTTCCTTTTTTCTTTGTTTTTGGATAAAATGTTTTCTCTAAGTTAGAAAGCAGACGTAATTAAGAAACGTATTTTTATTTTTATTTTCGTATTTTAGAAAATAAAAGTAAGTCAGAAGAAATAAAAACAGTTTGTAAACAAACCCTTTAGTTACATCATTATGGGGAGTTGTAGTTTAGTTGAGGGTGTTAAGGTTTGAAACAGCTACTTTATAACATCACTACTCAACGCAATTACCAATTACTTGCATTATGGAGTTGTGGTCAACAACCATATTGCATTTCATCATACATCTACCTACCATCCAGAAAAACAATTTTATAAGAAAACGAAAGAGAAAAGGGTAACATCTTTGGAGTGTCCAAGGATGGCCAAGTAACATGTCCTGACCATAGTACAATAATAAGTTCCTATTTGGTATAACTATAACTTCTGTTTCTGACTTTTCGCAGAAGAAAAAGAGAAACAGAAGCTGTTTTGAGAAGCTGGTACCCCCAATTTTTTTAAAATGTTTTTCCAAAATCCAAAAGCTCTTCTAAAAATTTTGTCAAACACCGTTCAAAATAGTTTTTACCTCCAGAAAGCCAAAAACAACGTTTGAAAAGCCAATCCGAACATGGCCTAACTCTAGCACACCTCAAATCAGTTTATATACAAACCAACTAGTTGGCCAAAAGTGCTAATAATAAACAAATGAGGGAAATTTTGTCATTGTAGATCCATCGACTAAAAACATCCCCTTTTGTTTGGTCACCCCTGCACTGTTTGTGGATTCCTTGCGTTCCTGAAAATTGAAGCTGCACCTACTTAGTTCTTATATATATATATATATATAATCATTACAACTAAAGTCTCATCATGGCTTTGCATGTAACTACGCAACCAGACTCCATGATCAATTAACTAAAAAACAACCACCATTCTCTTACCATCATTCTACTCTACTTGTAAATAGTTAAATTGGATCACCAGAAACACATTCCTATAAATGAAAATCACTCACAGAGGGGGATTTACTATGTGTAAAACATCTGAGATTCAACTAGATATATTAAACTACTATTTTCACCTTTCTGAAAGTGGCTTAGTATTATTTATAACTCCCTTGGAAGCACCAACGCGTCTTCCCTTTTGATCTTGGTCCTTGCATATACGTATCGCAGCAACTTCCTTTTCCATGGCAGCTACTTCTCTGCGCATTTTTTTGGCCTCCACTTCCATTGCTCTGTTTAATGTATCAACCTTCTTTGTCAACATCTGAACAATTCCACCGTACAAGAAAATATTATCCGATACTCTCATTTCTCAGAGACACACAAACCAGACAGGGAGGGGGAGCGAGGTTACTAACCTCAATTGCATCATTTTTGTCTTTAAGGTTTTGATCTTTCTCATTGCAAGCTTTCTGCAAACTTACGACCTCTTTCTGTAACACATCATACAACATTCCTGAAACATAATCTTCATGCTCTATTTTCCTTTTCTCAGTAAGACTTCCATTGCCATTCTCCTCACGTGTATAAAGTATCTCATTCCTTAGGATAGGATCACCAGCACTCGTGGGTCCATTATCTATCCTGGTCACATTTGGATTCATCCCATCTGTATCAAGCGATCTACTACCATCAGATGATCTCGATGAGATCTTGACATGCTTTAATATCGCTGTAGCTCTATCAGATTGTGGATTACTTCTTGTTAAAAGGCCATTTGAGGATGATTTCGAAAAATATTCCGCTCCACCAAGAGACTGGCGTCGTGAAGGCCCATTAATCGCTCTCCTTCCTTCTGAATTAGTACGGGAATTCCCATTTGAAGATGATCTAAATCTTTCTTCCAAAACTTTAAATCGTAATTGATATTTTCCCTATGCAACAGTTCAAATCAACAAGCCATTAGTTAAGGTGAATGTTGGGGTGGGCAGAAGAACCAATAGAAAAAAATAGTGAAAAACAGTTACTTCCTTACTTTTAACTGTGCTTCTGCCTTTGCAGCACGCTCTGCTATTGCCAGTTTGTCTCGAAGCTGTTGCATTTCTCCCTGTTGAGAAACAACAAATTACGTAACAGAATGTTTGGATCATTTAAGAAATATCTAAAATTTTAAAAACATAAGGTGAATCCTGAACCGAAACATGCCTGAAAAAATCTTCTTTCTTCCAGCCATTGCTTTACAGGCATTACTTTTTCATTGGCATCTTTCCACTCATTTGCAACAAAAACAGCAACCCGATTGGCAGTAACCTTCGCACGAGCCAGTTCTCGGTCAAGGGTTCTTCTCTCTTCCTACACAAGCCTTGGATTTAGATCCAGCTTAGACATTTGTTATAGATCAGGGATAGTTACCAACTAACACTTCTAAGAATGATAATACAATTATAGCTTATTACGTTCATCTCTTGCACTTTTCGCTGGTAATCACGCACAGCATTGGCAGCAGCCCCACCAGCCAAAAGAGCCTCCTCGAGCTCACCCACTGTTTGGGTGAGTTTCTCGACCTCTGCAACTTTTTGCCGATGCATTTTATCTAATATCTTATTCTCCTCCTGAATAGAACAACACATACATCACATTGCACAGCACTAACTAATAGCAAGGCTACACGCTAATATCTGCATTGACAGCAAAGAAGTAACTTCCGAGATAGTCAAACCTGGCATATTTCAATCTGCTTCATTAGCTCTTGGTTTTTATTTTGCAGCTCATCAACCAAGGATGCTTTTGCCAAAGCCATTTGAACAGTTCTCTCAGCCTCCAGTAGAGCAGCCTCCTTGGACTTGGTAAGTCGATCCAATGCTCTGTTATCATCCTGCAACTTCCCTACCTAATATGTCCAAATCCCAACAAAAATCGAGAACTGTCCAAGTTACTCTAAGTTATCATGCCTATGAAATGGCATAAAAAAAATCTCAATAAAACCATGATGGGAAAGTGAAGGTGCAGAATCATTTTTCACACAATATAAGGATATGGTAAGTCGATCCAATGCTTTGTTATCATCCTGCAACTTCCCTACCTAATATGTCCAAATCCCAACAAAATCCGAGAACTGTCCAAGTTACTCTAAGTTATCATGCCTATGAAATGGCATAAAAAAAATCTCAATAAAACAATGATGGGAAAGTGAAGGTGCAGAATCATTTTTCACACAATATGAGGATTCGAGGGATTGATGTGTATACGCTTTTAATAGTGGTTTATATTTATAGCCTCTGAATTCCGACAGGATGATCACCTGTTTCTTTTCTTTCTTTCTTTTTACCAAATTGTAAATATGTAGATATAGCAAGAGAGAGACTAGAAACAACATGTGTTATATCAATAAAACCAAGGAATATTTATGTAATGAGATCGGGATGTTGATAGAATTGCTACATTTACCTTATTGTCTTTTAAATATTGGTGTATTTGTGGTATGAGCTAAGAAAGTTGTCATATTAACTTTTTCCTTTAAATTTCAAGTTTCATTATCTGTTCATTTAAATCAGTTGAAATCCACTTAATTTATAATATGTTGGAGGTTTATTAGCCAAATACTCGGGGACTTTCTTTTATTTTTTCTGATATGTTTTGTTCTTTTATTGTTGTTGTGGTTGTTGTTGTTGTTTTCAAAGGCTGTTGCCAGTATGGTCCCCATTGATAAGGGATGGCGGAAGGGTAGGGTTAGTGCATAAAATGAAGTAGGCTTGATTCAAGATCCAATGTCCAGTATGGCACTTCATAGATAAATCTATCATGGATCAGGTGACTTTATAATATGTTGGAGGTTTATTAGCCAAATACTTGGGGACTTTCTTTTATTTTTTCTGATATGTTTTGTTCTTTTATTGTTGTTGTGGTTGTTACTGTTGTCGTTGTTGTTGTTGTTTTCAAAGGCTGTTGCCAGTGAGGTCCCCATTGATAAGGGATGGTGGAAGGGTAGGGTTAGTGCATAAAATGAAGTAGGCTTGATCCAAGATCCAATGTCCAGTATGGCACTTCATAGAGAAATCTATCATGGATCAGGGTCGAACCTGGATATATCCATGTCCAGTATGGCACTTCATAGAGAGATCCATCATGAATAAAGGTCAAACCTGGATATATCCATGACGTGAAATAGATTGAGTTTACCTTAACCATATACCCAAATCAAATCATATTTTACTATATTAGGATCTTGTTTAGATTAAATGGATTGTGTCCATAGGTTTTGATTCAGATTCAGATCCAAAAACGAATCTTTACACCATAGTGTGGATATTAACTTAGATTTATGTGAGTGTGCTCCAAATCCACTCCATTTTAGCCAGAGTAAGCTGGGTACAGACCCTATAGGGTACCATTTGCATAGCCCCGTTCTGATGTCCTCACATTGCTCATATTACCTCCCATTTCGGGTAATAATTTTAAACGTGTTTGGCTAATGAGTCATTATTAATCAGTTAGAGTTGCTCAGGGCCCATAAATCAAAATAAACATATATATATATATATATATATATATATATATATATATATATATATATGAATATAACACATTTATGCTCTTTCTTCTTTGTTCATACAAATCTGTTATAAACCAAAGTTCCAGTTTCTGCAGTTAGTGAATACTAGTCTATCAGAACTTGAAGTATCGGATACTCTATTATGGGGGGCCAAGAAGCCGATAAACCGAAAAGTAGCAAGGTTACTTGTAGAAATATTGATGCTTACCTCCAACCTAGCCAGTTTGAGCTCTGCCTCCACGGGGGCAATGATAGCCTCAATGGGAGGCATATCATCGTCTTTTTGGGCAGCATGGACTCTTCGAAGAGTGGCTTCTGCAGCAAACTGTGCAGCCAGAGATGCTTTTTTCTCATCATTTATCTTCTTAATCTCTAGGTTCTAGATGAATAATAACAAACTTATCAGGCCAACTGCATAGTACAAATGCTAAATTGGAAATGGAGAACCAGAAAGGACATTAAGAAACAATAATGAAAACCACAAGTGGTACCTTGCTTTCTAAAAGAACTTCTGTTGCCTTTAGCTTGTCATCCACCTTTTGTAGCTCCTCAGTTAGCTAAAAGGGCATCGAGCAAAATAAATGCTAAGCAACTTTGCATAATTATATTTAATCAAGAGATTTAAAATGCTAATGAAATCATCTACTCCAACATACAAGGATTGAGTCAGAGATGCATAGCTGCCAAATTTAGAGACTAAGCAGCGATAAAAGAAAAGAAACATAATCAAATCATAGAACATAAATTTATTGCCTCATCTACACCAAAAGGCCAGACATATAAAGTTCCTCCTGTGTGTATATTATTGTACCAAAATCTTAAGAAATGGTAGTTTGGTCATCTCAAATAGCTAGTGATGAGGTACACATGCTGTGGAGAGTATCAGGGACAAAGCTTACCCGCCCGCCGCTCTTCCAAATTTAACTATGTCAGTGGTATAAAAATGGAAGTCCAACTAGGTCGGTGCTAATACAGACCTATGATGTTGGCTGATGATGTGAAAGTTGACTCAAATACCTTCCCTTCATTCAGTGCGAATACTAATAGGATGTTTCTTGCCACTTATTTTGGGTGATTTTTTAGGTGGGAAAAAAACATTTTGACCAACTGAGTTCCGCATACAGCAATGGGTAAAAAATTGCTATTTCAGATGCAACAGAACATGCCATACAATCCCGACCACCCAAGAAATATCATCACAAACTAAGGGCTATGAACTACTTTATCATGATATATGGAATAATGAAAATGCAATTTAACCAAAGAGTCTGTCATCTAAGTTGCAAAAGATTTGATGCTTCAACCATCCAAGAAGGATCATCAAAACTAGAAAATATTAGGACTGACTAATCAGTGGGATCCGTGCAAGTGAAAAATCGAACATGAGACCTAATACTTCCTAGCACTAAGTCACAAGCTTTTTCCAACTGGTCAACCCGTTCCAGTTAATAAATACTAGTGTTTTCACATTATAATAATCCAGCTATTTGTGGGATAGTTTCAAATTGAAGTACCTCTTCAACAGCCTTCTCTTTGAGACGTTCAGAGTACTTCAACCCCTTGATTTCCGCATGTGCATCTCCCAATTCCCTCTCTTTATCTGCAAATGTAGATAAAAACAACAAATATATCCAATTCCTGATTAATTCTATTGTTATACCTCAAATTTTGGGATGAAAATAGAATTTAAGTTAAGCCTTAATTTTCATTTAGTTTGAGGCTTATCAATTATCGAACCAAACGGACATTATTTTCCAGGAAAGTTTATCCGTGAAAGGGAAGCGAGATAAAAAAGCGAACCTCGAACGTCATTTTGGAGGCGATTAAGCTCGACTCGGATGGGATCGGAGCCGTGAAAGAGGTTGACAATGTCGTCGGCATCGGCAGCTCTGGTGGGCTTCTTCCGAGTGAGAAATGGGGAGGAGTCACCGTTGGAAACGTAGGTGGTCGCCATTAGAGGTCCGGTACAATGTTTTAACCCTAAAAATCCGGAGAGAGAATGAAGGTGAGAGAGATACAATGTGTATCTAACTCTAACTCTTAACAGGAGGTGGGTTTATCAAGGGGTTTAAATTGAGAGCACATCTGTTTTAACAAGGAGATTTGGTATTTATAGTCTCATTCCTTGCCTTACCCATTTTCAATTTTCTTCATTTATTAAATTTTTAAGTACAACAATTTTATTATTCCGCGAACTATAGTCACCAAAAGCTTAATCGAGTATTTTTTTAACCGTAGCATTAAAAAATTTCAGTTTATTTGTTTAAGCTTTAATTTTGCACTGATTCTCAATTATTGTTGAATGTTAGTATTAGAAAACAAATATGCATAAGAAATATTTTCAAGTCCATACTTTTGGAATATTTCACAAAAAGAAATGGAAATGCTTGAAATCTTATGGAATCAAAAACATAATGTTTATTATTACTTCAACTAATTAAAAAATGTTAGGTTATTGATGTTTAAAAAACTTCTAATTAAAGGTAAAAATTATAATATATCAGTTTATATATATATATATATATATATATATCGAGAGAGACTTGAACTTATTGATTGGGAACAAAAAGTGGAGGACAGTTGGGCCTTCAGGACATCCAACGGCTAGGAATATTTGGTAGCCTTTATATAACGGAAAGAAGAGAGTAGTGGTGGTGGGGGCGTCTGATACATTTATCAGAAAAGAGGTTGAAGTTTGTTGATGAATGAATTGCGAGTATACGTGTAAATGAGGTAATAGGGTATAAGATGCGATGGTGAAGCAGGGGAACCTGAATGAACCTCAGAAGGCGGACATAGAAAGCAAGTAGTAGTAGTAGTATAGAAGAAGAAGGCAAGTGCACATGGAAGTGGGTAGAAGGTAAAAGGAGCATACACACACAACACATGGGGGCCGGGGCGGTTGTGAGACAAAGCGTGATTCGGGATGTTAGGAACCGAACCGGAACCGTTCGGTTCCAAAATTCTAAGAACCGAAATTTTAGGTTCGGTTCCGGTTTCGTCCCCGCGGAACCGAATCGGAACCGAAACCGTTTTTTTTTTAATATATTTTTTATTATTAAGCAAAAAGACTAGCAATAAACCTCCACTAATTTCAATAACAATACAAATTCAAGCTACTTTTTTATTCCACTAATTATATATTTGGTTTTGGGTTTGCTTTAATTCAAATACTGTAGTTTATAATTATATCATTTTATAAAATTAAGATTTTTTTAAAAAATAAATAAATATAGAAGGAACCGGAACCGAACCGATTTTTCGGTTCGATTCCGGTTCCGATTCCGATTTTTCAAGAACCGAAAAAATCGGTTCGGTTCCGGTTCCAAACAGAACCGGAACCGGTTTGAACAACCCTAAGCGTGATATATATGTGGTACGCGTATATACATGTGGGAAAAGAATTGGTCTCGAGTCAAAATCATGTACTAATAATCTCAACATTTCTTTCCTTTCAAACAAAACAAAACTTGTATTTTCATGGACACACACTGGTACGTCAAATTCATTATTTCAATTCTTTCTATTTATATTTTAAGTTTTTAAACAAATGGTTCCAGCAACCATCTTCATTTATAAAATCTAGAAGTAGTATGTGAGTAGCGAAAATATATATAATATAAATATCATTTGCCATCTCTCAAGCAATATTCCTTTTAGAGTTAATTTTAGTAAATCTTTTTTATTTAGAAAAAGATCACATTGCCTCTTCCTATACAGAAAACTTCCTTATATTTATCAAATTGTATCAGCTTGACCCCTTTCTTATAATTTTGGACCAAAATACCATTGGAATTTAATGAAAAATTATTTAAAATTAAAAAATATATATAAAATTCGAAAAAAACATATAAAATTCGAAATATATATATAAAATTCGAAATATATATATAAAATTCATAAAAATATATATAAATTTTGTAAATATATATATAATTCGTAAATATATATATATAATTTATAAAACAATATATAAAATTTGAAAAAATAATATAAAATTTGAAAAAAACATATCGAATTCGAAACAATATATATAAAATTTGTAAAAATGATTTAAAATACCCATGAAATTTAATGAAAAATGATTTAAAATTCAAAAATATATATATAAAATTCATAAATATATATATATAATTCGTAAAAATATGTATAAAATTCGTAAATATATATATAATTCGTAAAAAATATATAAAATTCAAAATTTACATATTCTTACTTGTTTTTTCAAATTTTATATGTTTTTTGAATTTTATATATTGTTTTATGAGTTTTATATATTTTTATGAATTTTTTATATTTTCTTCTAATTTTATATATATATTTTGAATTTATATGTTTTTTTTGAATTTTATATATATATTTCGAATTTTATGTTTTTTTCGAATTTTATATATTTTTTTCGACTTTTATATATTTTTTACAAATTATATATATTTTTTGAATTTTATATATATTTTTGAATTTTAAATCATTTTTTATTAAATTATAGGGAAGGGGGCAAACTGATACAATTTGATAAGTGCAAGGAGATTTTCTGTATAAGAAGAGGGCAAAGTGATCTTTTTTGAAACCACATTGGTTTACTAAAATAACTCTTCCTTTTATCAACTCAATCTTCTAATAATACTAGGTTTAAAAAGAAAATGATTTTAGATTGATACCGATCTTTCATAACGGTCAAAAACTAATAGTATAAATGATCAAATTTGTATGGCAAGAGAGATCAGTGCTTTAGCGAAAAAGCGAATCAAGAGAAAAAGTGAAAAGAATGCACATTAGATTTGAAAGCAAAATATAGCCAAAAATAACTGGGTTGGTAAGCTCGATCATTCTGGCTGTTGCGTGATCAAACTCCAGTACCAGCAAAAGGTCATCTCCCACATGCCTTTGTCCCATGCTGCTAACTCATCATTTCACATGTAAGCATCAACTAATCTTCAGTTTAACAGCTACAAATAATCACCATCTCATCATTTCTCTAGGAAAAACAAAAACAACAAAAATCCACCATGTTATCAGCAGTATTTCATGGAACTTTCCCTTTTAGTTATAATTGATAAAATCCATAATTGGGCATCCAAACCTCCTCCCTCCTCCTTCTACTACTACAATTTTTCTTTTTAATTCAATTAAGGGGGAGGGGGGACTGAGGTGTCACCCAAGTATATAGGTACTGTGATATTACAAAACACTCAGATGATGCACCTTAGTTGAGTACCGGTTCTGAAAACCTTAATTTCGGAGACCTTGGCCTGTTAATTCACCCTTTGCTGTAGCAGCTTCACGTTCTTGACGACGACTATCTCTCTGAAATCAATCAAATGCCCAGAGAAAAAGAAGAAAACAGCATTAAGATAAATAATATTACCAAGTGCATACAAGGGATAACAACAAGATGTCCATAACATCTACTGCAAAGGGTAAACATAGATTTTTATTTATTTGTCAACAACCAAGATCACAGACATACATATAAAACCTTGTTAACCATCTATGATACATGCCATCATATTGCCCCAGTTAGTATAAACTGAGACACACTTCCAGTTTTCAAATGCACACAAAACAACTCTTGGAATCTTCACTAAGACCGGCTTATGATTTTTTAAAAACATTGTTATGGTTGCTACTAACATACATTCAGAAACACAATGTCAGAAGGGTCTATCTATCTAAGGCTTTGGAGCATCGACAGTAGGCAAGCACAGAGCTACATGTTATGTATGGGGGCAATAGTCCCCCATAATATTTATACTTAATTCCCTTACTTTAAAAAAAAAAAGAAGTGATAGGATGTAAGTAAATTACTAAAATTGCCCCCTATAAATTATAAAAAATTCCCTTATATTGTCCCCCAACAAGTCCACATATAAAGATCGCCCCCTCTCATATTATTTTCAGAATCCGTAATGTCCAATTTGTTCGAGCTGCAAAGCCTAAAAATACTTGTCCTTAGAATTCTGAAAATATAATATAAACTAATTTGGTTCCCCTAGGTAACAGCAGAGGATGTAACTACCACTCTTAACTCCCTCCTTTCCTTAGTCCCTCAGTCAAGCCAAGTCTTTGCAGCAGTAGAACAAGGAGCAGAGGCACTCATATAAAAAATCATCATGAAATATACATCTATGATATGAAAACATGCTGAGAATTTTTTTAGCAGTTTTCATTCATTTTATATTAACTTGACAAAGCAGCCAACTAAAAGGGGATCAATTCACTTGGAGTGGACTCTCAACCAAGAATAGCGATTTGGCCATATTCAAATCACAAGGGTGATATTAAAATGGAATTTTCATACCTAAAACTCTACCTTGCAGATGACATGCTGGTATTTCATGAAGCTGGTGAAGGGTATTGCCAAACCAGGTTAAATGGATGGAAATTAATATTACCCCTGTCAATCCCCTTAAAATTGTATCTGAAATCTAACTTTATTGTTCATCATATACATGATGCAATTAAGTGTGTAATCATTCGCCTCGGCAAAAAGCTTCCTGATATACATGGCAGTGGGACTGAGAAAGGAACCAAGCCCCAGGAAAATGTAGTACGCATAGATGGCCATGGAATTTATGGAGCAAATGGTCGCCACATTATGGGATCTAAGTGGAAACATGATCCAAATAATCCATAAAAGGTATGTCATTCATGTGGAAAACGCACATGTACTTCATTGCTAAAAGAATATAAACAGAAATCATACCCTTCTTTCCCAGTATGGATGAAAGCAAACAAAATCATAGACCGGGGTAATGGTTGATACCAAAATGACATTGAGCCCAGTAAAAACCAAGAGTCCTGCCATTGGACGAGTCCTATGTGGCATCTTCTTTAGGTTTCTAGCTCTGCAATCACAATCTCATAGTAGAGATATCAATCACCGTATGAAAGCATATAGAGAATACATATATGAACACAGCATGACTGAATATTAAAGCCGCAATAAATATTGGTGAGGGAATTTGTTGAAATTTAATACATCAAAAAATTAATTCTCCCTAGTGATTTTCCTTTCGGCAATAAGCTCCTAATGCATTCACTGTTTTATTCTTCTCCTTAATCTATGTATCTCCAAACTATCACATATAATGGTTTACAATTTATGTAAGTTTGTGGTCATCCTATAGGGACATACAACTGGTAGAAGACAAAATGAATTGAGGTTTCAAATCTGTTCCTGAAAGAGAGAAAAATCGCAGCCTTACAGTCGTTGAATGTTGAGCGTGCGTTCATAATTCTTAATCAAAATTATGGTTTAATGTGTCAAAAAAATAAATTCTGTAGCTCATTCTAGTAGTAGTTTAGTAATTAGTACCATGATAGTTGTGGGACTAAATGTGTGGAAGGGAGATTATAGCGAAGCCTTAGGCAACCTAAAGAGAGATGAGAAGAGAGACATGTGGGTTCCTCTACATTGGGTGCTAATTTCTAAGGAACATAAGCAGTAGGGTTACTACTGAGGATTCCATAACAAAAGCATTCGGCTAAGGCTAATAAGACATCTAGAATTCCATTGTTACAGTATTTTTGTTTTTGTTAATGATCACTTTATCAAATGGATCATGAAGGATCAATTATTTAAGGGATGGGTAAGGGATTATTCTGTTTGCATATTCCAAGAACTTAGTGATCAAATAGTTCAGTTAAACCAAATTAATCATGTCCAAGAACTAGTGATACAGATAGACAACCCTCAAGTATAAGAAGCGTAATCAGAGTATGTAGAGAAAAATAGACAATTGAAAGCAAAATGTTGAGATTCAAAGCTAACAATTATAAACCCTAAACCCTTGACCAAAATAAATGCATAGATGCGTAGAGGCATATCATATAAAATACAAAATCCAAATGAATTTGTTGACAGAAACCGTATGACTCCATCGCAACTAAGAAGTCAACTGATTGGAGAAAAGTGGTGAGAAGATTATCGAAAATAGAGGCAGTATAAACAAAACAAAACCCTGAAGTAGGAGGGATGGATCGATAAGACATAGAGAGAGAGATTGAGATGTATGTACAAGGACAATAGAAAGTTCCTTCACTGCAAGAGTTAAGAGGGTCCTTCTGATTGAAATCTTCACGCTGGTCGGTGGGTGAAGCCCTGAACAAGTGAGGGTTTCAAGTCTTGAGACTGAGTGAGGGGTCAAGATTCTTCATGTATTATATTTATATGTAATTATACATACATACATACATACATACATAGTGAGGGTGAAATACCACAACTATCCTTGTTATTCATTCCCCTCTAAATTGAAATTGCATTTTCCCTTCGCATACTGCGGAATGAGCTACAAGTTACAAGTCCCTCTAACATTCTTAACTTTTAATTTTTATTTTTTTATGGTGAGTCCTTCTAATGTTTGTGAGACATATCTATATCTATTATATACTACTTGTAAAAGTACAAGCCCCCTCTAATATTTCCAAACATTTTTTCCTGCATTTTAAATAAAAAATAAAATAAAAAGTGAATAGGTGTGAATGAGCCCCTCTAATATTTTCAAACATTTTTTTCTGCATTTTAAATAAAAAATAAAATGAAAAGTGAACAGGTGTGATTGAAAAGTGACATCTCTCTGTTAATCAACAAAATTTAATAGGTGTGAAAAAAAAGTGACAACACACCCTTCCATTATTTCTATACACCGTTTCACTCACTTTATATTCCTTGTGCCCCTCTTTTTTCACTTTTACACTCACTCACTCATCTGCTCAATCAATTTCATATCTCTCCCTCTATCTATATTCATATCTATTTCTATACTACTTATAAAAGTACAAGCCCCCTTTAAGATTTTCAAATATTTTTTTCACATTTTAAATAAAAAATTAAATAGTTGTCTGTTAACTAAATTTAAATAGTTGTGTCTCGTAATTAAATTTAAATAGGGGTGTCTCTTAATTAAATTTAAATAGGGGTGTCTCTTAATTAAATTTAGATAGATGTAAAGTGATAATGAAAAGTTACATCTCTTCAATCCTATTAAATGCACCTTCTCCTCATTTCTCTCGCGCCGTTTCACTCTCTTTATTTTCCCCATACCCCTCCTTCACTCTCACCCTCACTCCCACTCCTCTGTTCAATCACCAGGTTCATATTTCTCCCTCTATGTGGTGAATCATTCATTTAAATTTTTTTTCTCTCCACAAATTTAAATTTTGTTCAATCATGCTCTTTTTTTTTTTGAATGGAAGAGCACATGCTATTACCTAGTAGATATATATATGTACGGGTTTGAGCCTCAATGAATAAATTTAACTTTCGAAAAAAAAAAGAAAAAGTATAGTGCTATAAAAGGAATGAAAAAAAGAAAAAAAAAATCATTAATGTAAAATTAGGGTTTTCAATTGTTAAAAACAACCAGGATGTAAGGCTGGTATACAAAAGGGGGAATTATGTTAGGGTTTCAATCACGGGGTGGGGATGCATATATATATATATATATATATATATATATATGTATATGTATATATGTATATGTATATGTATATATGTATATGTATATGTATCTAGGAGTAATATGCATTTGATCCTCTTCCTCAAGATTTATTGAAACTTTAACGATAACAAATTGTTTTTACATACATAGCTCTAAGACTCATTCTTGAATTCAAAATTTAAAATTAAACATGGAAAAGCAGTAATTGCAAATAAAATACTCGTATAGAATGTGAGAGCTCTTACCGAAGCAGCAGTGCCGGAGATACGGTGATTTTCCGGTGAGAATCAGTGGCTATCGGCGGCCGGAAGCAGACAGAGAGATTAGAGGAGTGCGTGTGACTCCGTGTGTGTGTGAGAGAGAGTTGGGATTGTCTGTGTTGTTTAACTGGTATTTTAGTTTTAGTCCACTGGGGTGGGTGGATGTAGACCTAAACGGGGGGATTCGGATCGGATCTGTCCTGATCCGATCCGAATCGATATCCTTATATCCGATCCGATAATTTGATGGATTTTTATTTTATTGATCCAAATCCGAATTTATTAATTTTTGGATATCCGATTCGATAACTCCATCCGAATCCGATTAAGTAAAAAAAGAATACAAAAAATTATTAATTAATTAATTTATTTTTATGTTATTTTTTAAGAATATTAAACACTAAATTATATATTTTACAATCAATGCTTATAATACATGACTATAAAAACATAAAAATGAAAAAGCGAAAAAAAAATTAAAATATAATTAAGTATATTATTTAATATTTACATATTAATAACATAATATATATGTGTATATATAAAATTAATCGGATCGGATTATTATCGGATTGGATTAGGCAAATTCAAATCCAATTTGTTAAGGAATCGGATTATCGGATTCGGACCGTATTCGGGTTATCGGATTTTTTTTTCAATCCAAATCCGGCTAATCGGATCGGATTCGGGTCAAAATCAAATCCATTAACAGGTCTAAGTAGATGTAGCCTCTGATTCGTTTTAGGGATGTCAATTTAATCTCTTCGGATGTTTTTTTTTTTTTTGTCCTTTGAAAGGTAAGTTTTTTTCCCGGGGTTTAGGAAAAAGTTAATTTTAATTTTTACTTAGGTAATATTTGATACATCTAACTTTGGGCTTAAATTTTAAAATTAGGATTTAAGATTTTAGAATTTAGAGTTAAGGGTATATTCAGTAACGTTTGAAAAAATATTTGAACATAACTGAAAATATGATGTGCTACCAAATATATATATATATATATATATATATAATTAAATAATAAAGTTACCACTTAACATTTCTGAAATCTGAAAATTTACAGAATATCAAAATATATAATTTTTTTGAGCAATATTTAAAATCTTGCATATTTAAATGTCAAATTTGGAAATTTTGGATACATAATATTAAGTTTTATCAGACATTACCTTAGTTTTTTTCTGAAGAATAATACTTTGAATATTTAGTAGTAGCTTTTGTGACTATTGAGTATGGATAATATTACAAATGCTTCTAAGTTTGAATTTTTTTATTTAAAAAAATTGCGTATCGGGAGACTTGAAATTGGGTTATTGACAGGTTTGGAAAGACCCAAATTGAATTTAGAAAAATATTTTAATTGGTAGAAAGAGTTTTGGAAAGGGGAAAAGGTACCCAGTCTCGAACTCCGTTGTCTTGACATCAGGGCCGGTCATAGGCCTAGGCGATTCACTAGTATATATATATATATATAGGAAACATACGATCCATCAAAGGATTTTTCATTTAAAGGGTAAATTATACAAGAAAAATAACAATGCCTCTCAAATATATTATTGTTTTTGTTCTTGGACAATACAACCTGGTTGTCGGCTAATTATTTCGATTCAATAGCTCTAGTTGATTAAATTTATTATTCTATATATTCAGCAGTTTATTTTTTAAACTTACTTTTAGTACTAGTTTCCTTTTGGGATTAAATTTTTATATTTCTAGTTTTTATTTTTATTTTTTTATAAAATGGAATCACATATTTAATAATTATTACTATCATATTGCTCTACAAGTTTTTTCCTTAATTTCTTAAATTTAAACTTGTTTGTTTGTTTGTTTATAATATCCTAAACTTTCTTAAGATTCCTCGTATCCTTTCCAAGTTCCAAACAATTCTCCCACATCCGAGAGCAAGCATGATTTCATTCAAAATGTTCAAAACCTAAAACTATGGCATGGTTCAATCATGGTTAAGACAACATGAATAATTACAGTTTTGCATAGGAATTTATTTTTTTTTTAAAAAAATAAAATTGCTTATCTGACCATATGATACAAAGTCGAAACAATAATATTCCTTTTTTGAAAACTACACTCACATGGAGTTTCCTTAAAACTGGAACTAAATTGAAAACTGTTAAATTCTTATGACTTTATTTTATTTTTATAATATTCAAATGAATATCAACATACAAGTATATTCTGGTACAAATTAGCATACATTACCAGCATAAAAAAAAAAATTACTAATTTACAACACCTGTTGCTTTTTACATAAGAAACTAACAAACAAAACCTATCATACGTAGGTTTGTGATTTACTTGTACCTGGGAATAAAAACACACCAGACAAAACCTATCAAAATATATGTAATATGCACATCCATAATGGGGCAGAACTACAATCAGCCTAATCTTCCTGCACCATAGATACGGGATGACTAACGGACCACAGTCATTGTACCCAACCACCAACGACGATTTGAAGCATCTTCTTCCCTTCCATTTAAAATAAATCCAATCAGCATGATTCATCAAGTGGTCAATAATTATACCAAGTCACTCTTGTGGCCGGGCAAGCCACAGATTACTGAGAGCTCGAAGCCGGGAGAAATAGTCATTTATCACAAGAAGGGTACGAGCTGACTGTCTGGTTGTCAATATTCGGTGCATTTGTTGTAGCGTTTGTTGTCGCAGATTATCAGCCTGGTAATTTGCCAAAAGTAAATTAGAAGACCTAAGTTGAGCTTCTCAGAAAACCTAAATTAATCTTCAAAGAGCTTGCATTATCACCAGAGAGGAGTAGAGGAATGCTGACAGTATGATGTCACATGCATTTACACAACTAACAAGATAGTTTGTGGCATTTTCATGCTCACTAGGCCGACGTGAATCTTTTCAATCTGTTATCAAGTGGAATCAGTAAATCCTCCTAGGATTTCGACGAGGCAATGCCTTAACCCCAAGTAACGTACAAACAAGAGCATGCAACTGTGCAATGCACCCACATACTCGCAAACACACACAAGCACAGACACGTAAACACTTGCACACAGTCAATGATCATGGACATTTAACACACCCTTCAACATTACAAAGTAAATGCTAGGAATCTAATCCACTAGTTCAAAATGACATGCTATTGACTATACATAAACAAGATACATTTGACATCCTGAATAGCCAACGTACTAAAGGATTCTAAGTTGGTTATATATTTTCTAATGCTTATTAGCAATCAATCAGAGCATATGAACCATCAAGGGAACACAATATAGCACAATAAAATCAGTGCACTAGAATTACCTGGTGGAGGAAACCTTCAAGAGTTCCCAACTTTCCCATGGCCATTGCCATTTGACCCATGTAATTTGCCACATTTCCAGATGACCCTGATGAGCCAGGAGAGCCATTGGCCAATGTCTCAGACAGAGATTGCTGCAACGCTTCCATCCCTTGAGTGAGAGCATCTTCTGCCTGTTGTGATGATTGCTGCAAGTTGTAGATGCCCATTAACTGTTGCTCAGTTATAGGCTCCAATTGATTACTAAGAAGCTGCATTGCCGCCATCCAATCCAAAAATTAGAACTAGAAGATGCTAAAACTAAAAGTGGACAAGCTAATACGGTGTTAGATTATATTAATTGTTACATGTTTAACGTTAAATACAAAAGTGGCAAAAATCAAATACTTCAACAGCCAAAAGTTCATTAAATACAGTTTATATCAAAAAGCGTTTTGGAGAGTAAACCACAGAGACTAATTTTCACAAGCATGAAAGTCATTAAGACACAAGAATTTTCTTATTAGCAATATCACAACACAGCAACAAAGAATGTCACCTTTAATAGTTCAGATGAGCGGAAGCCACCAATCCACATGAAACACCGCTCTGCTGGCATTTTCCACATTCCTGACAAGATGTAAAAGACATCAGCCTTGGCTGCAATACCTTTCAGCTTGAAGATCTCATCATAATGAGCCGTCACATTGACCACTCTGCTTCGAAGTTCAGTGTCACTTGCATGTGAATTGACCGCACCCCTAAGTTCACTTATTAGCCTGCTATGATCTTCCCACCACCGTGCATATTCTATGTTAAATGCCAAGGCGCCTGCAGAGACCAAGAGTATCTTTCCTTCTTTAACTTATAGAACAATCATTTTCAAAAAATTCTATCACTGTTTAAAAAGCACTACGAAATCGACCAAATAGACATAAAAATTTACGAAGCATAATAATTAAAAATAGAACAATTTACCTCCTTGTCAACATCCAGACAGCCAATTGAGAGAAATTTCAGAATGAAATATGCAGAGGAAAAAGTTCTAGCCATGAACCAGTTAACTAGGTTGATTTCTACATGCTCACACCCAATTACACATAGATGTATCAATTACCAGCAAAGTGCTTTACAATTTAAACCAACTCCCATATATCCCCACACTGCCCATGGACCCAAAAAAGAAACCCATTAAAAAAGTTGTTAGAAATTAAATGTATCAATTTTCCCCTAAACACTAGGACTATATAACCAAAATAATTGTAATAACAGTGATCAGTCAACATTGACACTGAACCAACCATGATCTATTCAAAAGATCCTTAATGAACAGGGGACCAAACAGCAAACAACAGTGAAACTAGAGAAAAAAATGAGGGCGGAAGCTGAAGAGGAACATTGCCGAAAAGTTAACAAGGTCCAAAGTGTCTCAACAAATACATGGTGTAACCTATATACAGGGAACAGTCAATCCAGACTTGACAAATATACAATGGATTATTAATCCAACACAGATCAGTAATAGCTTGGTGATTGTTACATCAACTTATGTATCATGAGTGTACCAGAGTACAAATACAAGGGATGTTTTCATTTCCTCATGAGGAAAACAGGAACAAAAAGATGGGCTTTAGCATGCATAATATAGTATTTCTTAATTCTGATCCCAATTACCTTCTTTTTAACAGGAATATTTTTTTCCAATGAGTTCCCTTAGAAGTGCCTTTTGCAACCCCTGTACACATCATATAGTACACCCTCATTCTGCACTTTGCAGTTATCCCAAATGGCTACTATGAAGGAACAAAATATTCAACTCATTTGGGAAATCTCAAAAATCTCAAAGTGAACATCTCTCTCCCTGATCCTCCCTGCCACCCAGTCAGAGAACAAGCGCCTTCCTATATCGACCCATCCGCCTTTCAAATGACGGTCAATTTGTCCCCCAAGACATTTTATCATAGAGAACAGGGTAGCACTCCATGTATTCATCTTTCTCAAGGTAATTCTTTTACAATTTTTACTGAATTAAGAACTACAGTAGAGATCCCAAACAGAGCTAGCTATAGTACCCGCTCCTCTTTTTTCACTCTACCAATATCACGTAAAGAAAGAGAAAGACAGCCCGTCCACTATCTTGTTCCACCTGACCAGCTTACAAGATTTACCACACTAATGAGAGTTCACAAGCAATAGGATTATGATTGTGATTCAAACCTTCCTTTCACCACATGCGTAATATTGCTAGCCCTTAGGTTTGGAGTCCACTCTCCTAGCACCTTGCGTAGGCGGACAGACTCAATATTACACCGTATCACTTGTTCAATCATTCTTTTCCCCGTATAGAATCATCTAAAGGGCTCCATGTCTTGCAATAGAGAGATCTCAAAAGTGAAGTACAATTTGAAAAAGTTAATTACTCTCTACTTTTATTGATGTTTGGCCATAAAAACATTGTTGGCGATACGATACTAACTAAGATCAGGTGAAGAACAATCTAGCTACCTATCCATCCGAGCTTGAAGTGCAAGCTCAAGCTTGATTTGGGTAGAGTGATGAACAAGTCTGAAAGAGAGAGAAACAAACTGAGTTCAAGTTAGTCCTATTTATGGCAAATAGGCAGCATCTCTACGGTCAAGAGCAGATATGTGGTGGTCTCCAACTCCAATGTTGGAGACAGGTGTTTGCTCCATGACCATTCTACAGTATTCCGATATATCATTCTGGGAATTTGTAGATTACATATGACAGTGCCATAGACGTTACATGATTTTTGGATGAAGTCAAAAAGGAGAGAAAAATGTTTTTTAGTCTCTAGAAATTTGATGTCACTGTTAGTTGACAAATGAAAATTTAGAACAAACAAATAAGTGGTACGAGAAAACATGCATACCGTTCCCATTTGTTGTGAGGGATTGATCCCCTGAGCTTGACCCGAATACACCCTACAGTAAAAAGCGGATTAGAAAACGTGTGCGAAACACATCACAAGTTAACTTTTAAAACCAAAAATAGAGAAAAAAAAAAATCATCACAATTGAATGAGTAGAATTTGATGTACTCGAGGGCAACAGAAGTGATACCTGCTGGCGGGCACGCTGAAGTTCCTGCTCAAGTTGGGTAAACTTCAGTCGGCTACTCTCCAGTTGTTGTACATAGGCCTCCAGGGTAAGCACAAAAAAAATCAATCAAGCACAGTTCAAGGTTTCAGTGTACACTATTTTAGCATTATCTACCTTAACAGATCTACCGAGAAGACAGAGCATCAAGCACCTAATTAATAATACACCATCAGCGATTCATGATTACAGCAAGGGAGAAAATACTACTCACAAAAAAAATGAAATTGGAACATAACAATCTTACCTTCTTCCTCAATCGGCTTTTCCTGGCAGCTTCACGATTTTGAGCAAGCCTTCGCAATGTCTGGAATCAATGGTTAAGAATAAGAATTAGAAAGACATAAAATCATCGGAATATATGGATGAACGTATTCTAAATTGTGTAACCTTCTGGTTTCCTGTTTTTTCTTTTGATCTGTCACTTGAATCAGAAGCTGCAACAGCAGTAGATTGACCTCTTTCAAACTGTAAGAGGAAGTACAAAAGTCTTAAGAAACAACTAAAATACATGGGAAGCCAGCTCTTCAGAACAATAAAGAAGACTATATATATATATGCCGCCTACATATATTTCTTCTAAGAACAATAAGAAACCATGAGTAAAAAAAAGCAATAGAGCTTCATTGTCAAGAAGCATAAGACACGGGAACAAGGTGTTAAACAGAAAAATAGTAAAAGAACATACATGAAGATGCATCGGCTTTTTATTTTTATCGTCTGCATCCCCGTCTGTGGAGGTATCAGTCCCAGGACTTCCATCTGCCATATTGGACTCTCCCCAGTTCTCAAGATGACCACCAGAAAGAGATACCATGTTTGGCTGTGTCCCCTTTTGTAACTGTAATGTCTGAGACCCAGCGAAAGCAGAAGATGAATGCACGTTGAAGGAAGCGAGCGACTGAATATGAAAGAGTGATAAAGAGAAACCACAAAAGAAAAGTAACTTTGAAAATTGTTTAATTCAAAATCAAATGATCAGACTTACTGAGAAAATAATCATATAGGTTAAGAAACTACCTTATTAAATACTCCAAATTGGTAGTCAGAGCCTACTGCTTGGATACTTGAATTTGTTGGATTTGATATGGGGTCTAAATACAACAAGTTGGCCAGGAAAAAAAAGAAGAAAAAGAGTAAGATATAGTGGGAGAACTTAAAATAACAAGGAAATAAAGAAGAGAAATGCATACATCCGTTAGCAGCATCTTCAATGCGGAAACCAAGAGATTGCTCAATCGCCCCAAAGTCAGACATTTGAGAAGAACCGGTACCAGTTTCCTCTGCGCCACTGTAAGACACAAGTCGTCAGCATAACAGACAGACAGACTGCAACTATGCAGTTTAACAATTGTAAATGCACAAAAATGCTCAACACATTCAAGAATGACTTTATTAATTTTTGATTTCCTTTAAATACATTTTCTTAATGGGCTTATTGGGCTCACAAAAACCTTGCTGGGCCAGCAACCTGATGGGCCTGATGCCAGATGGGCTCAGTTGGGCTGGACATTTCCACTCTTACACAGGCCCGATCCTTTGTGATGGGTCGTCGGTCTTTCTAGCCCATTAGAAAGGATACAGAGTGGGGATAAGATACATCACCCCTGATCGGGGTGACATGGCTGACGCAATTAATATGAAGGCTGTACAATCATTGTAACGTTTGAAATTCGTGGTCCAGACGGCCTCGGTTGGCGAGAAGGGAGGCTGTGGAGGCGCACGTGAAGCGAGGTGACGCTTCGCTTCCCGAGCGCACGGCTTTTCAGACGCCCCTGAGATTCCTATAAATACTGACTGCAATGCTTTGGATTCATTTTGTTTCACAACTTGAAAATTTCAGAGAACTCTTTGCACTTGAGATCTTTACTTATCATTGCCAGAGTCTACCTCCTCTCTCAGGAAAGCGTCTGAAATCCTTCGCGATTCATTTTAGAGTAAGTTATTTCTTTTCATCTTAGCGTCTTTCTTTTCAAAATGTCTGATAGTGATGATACCCGGTCGGGTAGCGACCGTTTACCCTCCTCTGTAGACCCGGACGCCTCCCTCAGTTCACCCTCAGTGGAGGTGGTTAGGACAATTGTGTCTAGTCCACCGGAAGTTAACCAGAACATCACAGCAGCTGGAAATCCGGTTGCAGGGGGTTCGGGAGATCAGTTTTATGCTGATCCCCTTCCTCCTATGAATAGGGTAGAGACGGTATTAAAAAAATTAAGGGTTAAATGCGGGGTACCCGATGGGGTAATTATTAAAAATTACCCTAAACAGTATGATTTTAGGAAAGGTGAGGGAGTTTTGGATCATCAGATTTTGTTGTCGGCCTTTCACCTTCAGGTCCTTAGAGTCCCGATCCAGCCCTTTTTCCTTTATACCTTAGCTACCTTAGGGTTGGCCCCGCTTCAGGTGGGACCTAACTTCTTCCGGGTCTTGGCATGATCTTGATGATCAATCGGGATCTAGGCCTTGACCTTGGACTGGCGGAACTTTTGTTCTGTTACAAAATACAGGCCCAGAAGGAGTACAGAGGCCGGTACAATCTCTTTCCCCTTAGTGGGAGGAAAATCTGTGATGGCACTGAAAAATCCAACAAAGGGTGGAAAGAAAGAAAGAATGATCCTGGTGAGTGGGAGTTGGAGACTTCCAAGCTCATCCAGATTCAAAGTCCCCATTAAGTTTAACCAACACCTTTTCCCTTATTTCAATCCATTCCATAAGGGGTCATGCAACTGCGATCAGTGCAATGATAAGTTAGGCCTCCATGTGCTGGAGTTTCTGGGAACACCCGATGAATATAAAACCTCAAATTATATCAGAACCCGTTTTGAATTGCTTAAGTCAAAAATTTGGGGACAACCTTTGAGGATGTGTAACAGTTTCTTGACAAGTTCTAATTTGCAGGCCCTGTCCACAGAGATGCTGAGAATCCCGCAGGCGGTGTTGAAGAAGAGGCCTAAACGGGCAGTTGGATCTCAAGTGACGACTTCAGCCCCTGGTGAGAGTCAAATCGGGCAGGGATCACAGAGTGTTCCAACCCCCCCGGCTGGTCCTGTTCTCTTGCCTTCGGTGGAGAATACTCCGGTAGCTCCATCTCCACCGATGGGAAATGTTCAAACCGGCCAGACTCCTCCTCCAAGATCAGAGGAGGTTGTTCGACCTTCAGGGGACGTTCCCACTCCTGAATTCCGGTTGGTTGAAGGGGAAACGAGCCTGACGGGGGCACGACATCCCCGATCGGAGGAGAATCTACCGGAACGGTCAATAAGGCCCCGAACGACGACACAATCGTCTCCCATCGTACTGGATGACAGTGGGGCTGCAACTGAAGTGGAGCGACCCGTGCCCTGGGCGCCGAAGATTAGACTCCCGGGCGGTGACTTTCTGGTGGCAGGGCATGCAACCATTGACAACGACGTTGCTCTTCGGGCTATGGGCTCACAGATCTGGACGCCCGTTGACTGAAAGAGACTGAGAACCATTGACCGGGAGGAGTTGGCCCTGACAGGTCCAGAGATAGCAATGAAGGTAGTGCTTGAATCTACAGATTCCTCAACTGCATTTAATATTTTATTTGTTTCTTTATCAGGCTAACACTTAATCTTTTGGCAGATGCTCTACCTGACCCAGGCCTACAATGCAAAATGGAGGAGGACACCAAGTTGCTCCAGAAGTCCAATGAACTCCTGAGGCTGAAGGAGGACTCCCGGATGAAGGTCGCCAACCAGTTATCCATATCCAATGAAAAGTTGGATGTCCAGACCCAGAGGGTTGTCGCTGCAGAGCAGCAGCTTCGGGCTGCTCAAGAAAAAATTAAAGAAATGGAGGCGGTCTGGCGGGCCCTTTTTGCTGAGACGGAGGCCTTGAAGGCTGAGAATAAGAGCCTGAAAGCTAATAACGAGAGCTTGACGGCCTCCAATTCGAAGCTTCTGGAGGAGAGGGCAAAGATGGAGAATCTCCTTGCAACGGAGAGGTCGGTGGTGGATATGTGCCACCGGGTTGGGAACGAAATGTACAAGCGTTTCTGCGAAACCTCCCAGTACCGAATCGGGTTTGGTTGGAGGTCATGCTTCAGTGACATGCAGAAACCCGTCGAAGAAAGGACTTTTGCCTCGGTGGAGAACTGGATGAGAGTTTGGGCATCGCTTCACCGTACGACGACCCGGTTGGTGGTCCAGACGACGTTCGTTTCTGCGAGTTCCTGACCAAACATCTCCCAGGGATGAGCATCACCGCCCCTCCTGATCCTCCGGCTTCTGACGGGGCCATCGTTCCAGTGAACCCAAATGAATCGGGCACCGGTGTTGACCCTTAGGATTTTTGTGTTTATAAAGCATATTATAAGCCTTGGCCACAGGGGCCCATTTTGAATGACAGATAATAGTTTTTGTCCAGTTAACTTTTGACTTTTATAATATCACAATTCCTGTCTATTTTGTTTATTTTTACAAAATTTAGGGTTTAGGATCTCTGTTGTGTCTTCGGGCACTTCAGGCCATGCGAAGGTCAATACAACACTTAGTTTGTTTTTGGAACAATGATCTCTTCAAGATCTGTGTTGTGACTTCAGGCACTTCAGGCCATGCGAAGGTTAAGGCAACACTTAGTTTATTTTTGGAACAATGATCTCTTCAGGATCTGTGTTATGACTTCGGGCACTTCAGACCATGCGAAAGTCAATACAACACTTAGTTTATTTTTGGAACAATGATCTCTTAAGGATCTGTGTTGTGACTTCGGGCACTTCAGGCCATGCGAAGGTTAAGGCAACACTTAGTTTATTTTTGGAACAATGATCTCTTAAGGATCTGTGTTGTGACTTCGGGCACTTCAGGCCATGCGAAAGTCAATGCAACACTTAGTTTATTTTTGGAACAATGATCTCTTCAGGATCTGTGTTGTGACTTCGGGCACTTCAGGCCATGCGAAGGTCAAGGCAACACTTAGTTTATTTTTGGAACAATGATCTCTTCAGGATCTGTGTTGTGACTTCGGGCACTTCAGGCCATGCGAAAGTCAAGGCAACACTTAGTTTATTTTTGGAACAATGATCTCTTCAGGATCTATAATGTGACTTTTACTGACCAGGTGTTGTAGCCTTTTTACAAAAAGATCCAAGTAAAGACAGGACTTGGCCCATTAAGGGTAGTACCTCTTTAGGCGAGAGGCGTTCTGGGAGTTTGGTTCCATTCCGCCATCAATATTCCTTCGGATTCGGTACGCTCCGCGACCGATGACTTCGGAGACGGTGTACGGACCCTCCCAAGGCTCCCTGAGCTTGCCTACGAGCCCGATTTTGCGCCTAAGGACCATGTCTCCGACCTGGAACTCTCTTCTTTTGACTCTTTGATTGAAATGGTTCCGAACCTGCTGTTGGTAGGCGGCCAGCCTGATCCCGGCTGCCTCCCTTTTTTCATCCAGAAGATCAAGATTCTGAGCCAAATGCTGGTTACTTGGTCCTTCACTCCATGCCTCGCTCTGGAGGGTTGGAACCCGAATCTCTGTCGGGATCACAACTTCAGCACCGTACGCCATTGCAAAAGGGGTCTCACCAGTGGGTTGTCTGGGGGTCGTTCTATATGCCCAGAGAACTTCGGGCAGTTTCTCTAACCAGACCCCTTTGGCTTTTTCAAGTTTTTTGGCCAGGGTGTTGAATATAGTTCGATTTGTCCTTTCCGCTTGCCCATTCCCTTGCAGGTAGCCGACGGAAGACGTGTTCTGGTTGATACCATGTTCGGCAAAGAATGCTCTAACCCCCTTGTTGTCCAGGTTTGTTCCGTTATCCATCATGATCGTTCTTGGTAGCCCGAATCTGCATATTATGTTGGTCCATATGAATTTGATGACGTGACTTCCTTTGATGGTGGGGTAGGCTTCCGCCTCCACCCATTTGGTGAAATAGTCGGTTGCCAGAAGGACGTACGCA
Source organism: Cornus suecica (assembly GCA_963922005.1). Taxonomy (NCBI): domain Eukaryota; kingdom Viridiplantae; phylum Streptophyta; class Magnoliopsida; order Cornales; family Cornaceae; genus Cornus; species Cornus suecica. The sequence continues at coordinate 326,229 of OY998242.1, forward strand.
TTCGACCGGATTGCTTTCGGGAGGGGTCCCACTATATCCATTCCCCATCAGGCGAACGGGTGTGGTACTATAGTGGGATGCAAGAACTCCGGTGGCCGATGGATAGCATCCCCGTGCATTTGACAGGGCTTGCACCTTCGGACGTATTCTTCGGCATCCCGAGACAGGTAGGGCCAGAAGTATCCTTGAGACAGTATCTGATGGGCAAGGACCTGCCGCCGAAGTGGTTTCCACAAGCCCCACTGTGAATCTCGTGCATCACTGCTCTAGATTCGGATGGTGTAATACATCTCAGGTAAGGACCGGAAAAGGACTTTCAGTAGAGTTGCCCGTTTATGATTGAGTACCGGGCCGAATTCCTCCTGACCTTATAAGCTTCAACTTTATTTTCGGGAAGAGTTCCATTCCGCAGGTAATCCGTCAGGGGATCCATCCAACTGGGCTCCCATGGGATGAGCATTACTCGTTCGGGCTCCTGAATACCGGGCCTCTGAATAAAATCCAACAGTGCAACCCGGGTTAGGTCTTCCCCAGTTGAGGAAGCTTGATTGGCCAGGTGGTCAGCTTCAGAGTTTTCATTTCTGGGGATTTGGGTAAAGGTAATTCTATGAAAACTTTCTGTCTCCTTCAAAACTAGTGCCCGATACAACTCCATTGTCGGGTCCTTTGTTTCGTATTCCCCGTTGATCTGACGGACAACTAGTTGAGAATCACTGTGTACTGCCAATGACTGAATCTTGAGGCTTCGGGCTACCCTCAAACCGGATACGACAGCCTCGTACTCTGCCTCGTTGTTTGTGGCTGGAAACTGTAGTTGCACTGACATATGAAGGCGTGTCCCATCAGGTGTTAAAATTTCCAGGCCAATTCCTGATCCGGAAGAGCTGGCTGATCCATCCACAAAGATTTTCCATGTGTCAAGTTCACTTTTATGGTCTGGCTCCTCAGTCTCACTTTCGAGCAGAAAGTCCGCCACTGCCTGTCCTTTGATGGAAACCCGGGGAATGTATGTCAAATCGTATATGCCCAACTCGATGGCCCATTTAGAGATTCGCCCTGAGAGGTCAGGCTTCGACATAATAACCCGTAGGGGTGTGGCTGTTGGGACAACGATCGGGTGGGCTTCAAAGTAATGCCTTAGCCTTCTCTTGGCATTCACCAATGACAGAATCAGTTTTTCTTGCCTGTTGTATCTGGTTTCTGCCTCAGCCAAGGATTTGCTGATGTAGAATATTGGCATTTGAAGGTTCCCGTCCTCTCTGATGAGGGCGGCGCTGGTTGAAGCGGAGGATACTGCTAGATAAAGGTATAAGACTTCATCGGGAGTTGGTGTAGACAAGATGGGGGGCATGGTCAAGTATTCTTTTAACCTCGCCAGGGCCTCCGATTGTTCGGGACCCCAGATCTCTCCCTTCTTCACCTTTATTGCCTGAAAGAATGGTCGGCATCGATCAGTGAGTCGTGAAATGAATCTGCTAAGTGCTACCACTCTTCCCGTCAAGACTTGAACGTCTTTATGTGTTCGGGGCTCCTTCATTTCTATTAGGGCCTTGACTTGTGTCGGGCTGGCTTGGATCCCAGTCCGATCCACGATGTGCCCCAGGAACTGTCCAGATGATACACAAAAAAAACATTTTGCTGGGTTAAGCTTCATGCCATGTGACCTGAGGGTGGCAAACACTTGGCGTAGGTGAGTGAGATGGTCCCCCTTCTTCCTGCTCTTGACTACAGTATCGTCGATGTAGGCTTCGATTACTGTGCCCATCATACCTTTAAAGATCTTGTTGACCAATCTCTGGAAAGTAGCCCCTGCATTTTTCAGTCCGAAAGGCATAACTTTAAAGCAGTATGTACCTGTTTCAGTAATGAAGGAGGTATTTTCCTCATCCTTCGGGTTCATTTTTATTTGATTGTAACCTGAATAGGCATCCAGGAAAGTTAAACGATCATAGCCTGAGGTAGCATCAACCATCTGGTCGATCTTTGGGAGTGGAAAACTGTCCTTCGGGCATGCCTTGTTCAGGTCGCTAAAGTCAACGCAAACCCTCCATTTGCCGTTTTTCTTCTGAACGACCACCACGTTGGCAAGCCATTCGGGATACCTGACTTCCCGGATGAAGCCAGCCTGGAGCAGTCTGGATACCTGATCTGCTATAATTTGGTTCCGATGTGCCCCCATGCGCCTTTGCTTTTGCCTGATCGGTCTGACATTTGGGTCAACATGCAATGAGTGCTGTGAAACATCGGGATCGATCCCTGGCATGTCTGTATGCTCCCATGCGAAGACATCAGAGTTGTCCTGCAGCAATTGTGTTAGTTCTTCAAATTCAGAATTGGTGAGGGATGTACCTGCAAAAGTAACTTTTTCTGGGCTGTCGGGCACAACACAGACCGGTTGTAGCGGTTCAACCACAATTGGGGTGCCCGGGTCCCCCTCCTTTAATTGCTATTTGGAACATAAGCTTTGCTCCTTTGATCGAGGTATCCCTGGGGCCTGCACCTTCCGGATCTCCTTCAGAGTGACCGCATAACATTCCTTGGCGGCCACCTGGTCGCCCTTGACATCGATGGTGCCTATACCGCCAGGGCCTAAACATCTCATGACATGGTGAAGAGTCGAAGGTACACCTTGCATTCGGTGAATCCATCCCCTTCCCATGAGCAGATTATATGATGGTTTGGCATCCACCACAACGAATGTCTCGTTTAGGGTCCTATAAGCGGCAGACACCGGTAACTGAACTTCCCCGATCGGCTCTATTTGCCTGCCGTCAAAACCTGCGATGGGGCATCGGGATGTCATAATTTCAGATGGATTGACCTCGAGATTTTCGAAAGCCCATTTGGTGATGATGTTGGCACTGCTCCCAGGATCGATCATGACTCTCTTCACAAGACAGTTGGCCACCATTAGGGTCACAACCAGAGGGTCTTCATGCGGGATTTGGATGCCTCGAAGGTCCGACACCGAGAAAGTGATCTGAGTTTCCTCTGCCTTGTTGTGGGCCTCACTGATCTCGTTGACTTTTCTCATTTTGTGAGCGTTCCGCAGATAGCTTCGGCGCGATCCTTCAGTCTCTTTGGATGGGGGGCCACCATGAATCATGTTGATGATCCTGACTGGCTGTGCATCCGAGGGGTTTCGAGGGACGCCGAGGGCACGTTGATCGGTCCTTGGCTTGTCTCGTTGGACGTAATCCCGGAGTTCCCCGCGAAGTAGTAGCGTCTCCACCTGTTGCCTTAGATTGCGGCATTTGTTCGTGATGTGCCCGAAGTCACCGTGGAAAGCGCAGTGTTTCGACTTGTCTCTCTGGTCAAGCGGTTGTCGCAGGGTAGGGGGTTGCTGGAAAATTCCTTTGGCTTTGTTCTCCTGGTAAAGTTTTGCGAGGCTAACCTTCAGGGGTGTTAACCTTTCTTCGAACCTGGGGCGTTTGAATGGTTTTGGGACCGATAATCCCGGTGGGGCCGACGATCCCGGTGGAGTTAATCGCTTCCGATCGACCAACCGATCCTTGGACTGAATCTCAAGACCGACAAAGGCTGATCTCCTTTGCCTGATAGTTTCCTCTTCTTCAATTCTCAAGTATCCCTGGGCCCTGGAGTTTAGTTCCCCGATGCCCGATGGAGGGCGCTTGACCAAAGATTGATGGAACTTTGTTCCTGGAATGAGGGCCATCCCGAATGCCTCAACTGCAGAGTGTTGGTCACAATTATCCACAGAAGAGGATTCGATGTTGAATCGGGATAGAAAACTTTTCAATGACTCTCCTTTCTCCTGGATCATGGTGAAGAGGCAGGATATGGTCTTCTTCTGTCTCTTGTTTCCATAATACTGGGCGATGAAGAGCCTGGTTAACTGCTGCCAGTTGCCAATGGATCGGGGTGGCTGCTTCCTAAACCATAATAGGGCGGCCTCAGCAAGGCTTGTGGAGAACACTTTACATAGCAGGGACTCGTTCTCAGCGTACATGGTCATTTTCTGATGGATCTGGTATATGTGTTCTTCGGGGTCCCTTGTGCCATCATAAGGGGTGAATTGTGGCATAACGAACTTCTTTGGGAAAGGCTCTTGGGTTATTTCTTGAACGAAGGGTGACTGTATCAATTCAGTGGACGCCTGGATGGCCATGTCGTCTGTAGATCGGGACCTCAAGTCCCCGAGAACTTTCCTTTGGAATTCGTCCATCATTGCTTGAAGTTTCTGGGGGGTTATAGACTCGTCGGCTGCTGGAGTCTTTCTTGAGCGCTGAGAAGACTCGGCATGCTCTTCAGGTCTGTCACTGACCTGCTGGTTCAGAGAATGGTCGACCGCCGCCACCGGAGGGTCAGGTGTAACCACCGGTAAGGCAGCTGTTGGTGGAGCCAACCTCTCCCTGAGCTCTGCATTCTGTTTTTCCAAGGCCACGCTACGTTCCTCAGCAGCCGCCAAGCGTTGAAGAATTTGCTCCATAGTTTGGGAATCGTCTGCACGATTGTCCTCAGTGGGCAGAATGCCTGCCTGTGAACGAGTGATTGGCATTTTCGTCCGGGGAGGTAGTGAGTGGAGGTATCTGGAGGTGGAGGATCTTTAAGCTTACAAGATCTTTTTGCCTATCAAACAGACTCAGCTTTTTCTTTTTGAGATAGGAAGAAGGAGGCGATTTTACAGATCCCGAAGGGTATTTGAAAAATCAGGAACTCCTCTAGAGGCTTCCCACAGACGGCGCCAATGTGTAAATGCACAAAAATGCTCAACACATTCAAGAATGACTTTATTAATTTTTGATTTCCTTTAAATACATTTTCTTAATGGGCTTCATTATTGGGCTCACAAAAACCTTGCTGGGCCAGCAACCTGATGGGCCTGATGCCAGATGGGCTCAGTTGGGCTGGACATTTCCACTCTTACAACAATCCAAACTTTTATTAACTCCCGAGTCAGAAAAATACAATTACTTTTGGGCCATCCTAGGAAACCCTTACAGGGTTGATTAATATAGTCTTAGCAAAGCAGTGTTTGGCACTAATTTGTTTTCTTAACTTGATGATAACAAAAAGATGATGATCTGTACTGTATGGATTGCCTGTAATCAGTCAGACCTTCCCATATCATTTTGTCTTTGCGCCCAAACTTGAAACATATTAATAAATTGAAACAACAAGTGGCAACAACTAGAGAAAGTTGAAGCAGAAAGAAACATATGATATTCTCCATAAGCAAAACAACTAGTCGTATAAAAGTGTAACATAACATCATTATGATCATCATCCTTGCCTTACTTAATCCAGAAATGAGTTCTGTTGCCTAGAAGCTTTTCTATTACATTCTAATTCACCTGGTGTGTTCAACTTGCTTAAACCGGTGGTTGTACACCAACACCAAAAAAAAAAAAAAAAAAAGGATGGATCAAAAAGCAAAATGATGTGATATATATATATAACAGGGCAATTCAAAAATAAATAAATAAAAAACAAATGATGAATAAAGAAACAATACATGGGATTGATAAGGGGCAAGCGAGGAACATAGGCGGGCATCCTGGGTGTGACAACTTGATCATGCTTTGAACCAATCTTCCCTCTTGCTGTTCCACTACCCATACAATTCACCAACACTCCTAAATCACAAATCAAACAATAATAGATTCAAAAAATCCAATATCCAAAATAAAAAAGAGGTGATTTTAGAAGAAGCATCAAACATAGCAAAACCTCATAAACCCCATCTCCTTTCACTACTACCTACCGATTATAAAGTAGAAGGCTACAGAATAGCCCAACCTAAATTTCAATTTTGACTTTTTTCCGGCAAAGAGAGAGAGAGAAAGGCGCGAGTCTTGGCTAGCTTTTCTTTGCTGTTTTTGTTTTTAACTGCATCCTCCTTGAGCTGAACCTGCCCACTAAGTTTTCAATTACTTTAATAGTACAAAATAGTCTTCTCTCTCATCAAGTGTAAAATGAAACACATTTGAGATTCACATATCATTGGATCAGTATCTTACTTATTATTATAATATTATTGGAATATATAATATATGTATCATCTGTTCTGTTGGGCTACCTCGTAATTTCCACCTCTATTCTCAAAAGAGAAGAAAGTATGTGTTTGTTTGGTAGACGGTGTGGTGTTGGTTTGGTTGGAGTTGGTATGATTCTATTCTGAACTGAAATCATATTTGGTAGAGTTGGTATGAGCTGAAATTCTAAAATCAATCATATTTGGTAACTTGGAATTGTTTGACATTTTATTTATTTAAAATAATATTTTGTAAATATATATGTTTTAAAAAATAAAATATATAAATATTTAATTTTTCATAAATAGGTAAAATATTTTATATAAGATATTTCAAAAAAATAAAATATTTTGAAAAAATAAAATATTTCAGTAAAAATACATATAATTTGTATATTTTTTAAAAAATAATAAATATATTTTATTATATTTTATTTTTTCTAGAAATATTTGTTTTCCCGAAATATTTTATTTTTTATGAAATATATTTTTTCGTTTGATTTTTTTGAAATATTTGATTTTTTCATAAATATTTTATTTTTTGAATTTATATATATATATAATATTATAAATAAATTGGTTTTGGTTAAACAATACACCAAATTGAATTGGTTTGGGTTAAAGAATAGTTTTGGTGTGAGAAAACTAACCCAACTCCAACCAAATCATCTATTAAGATGGTGTGAAAAATGATGAATTTGGGTCCAATAATTTGACACTATTCAAACACTATTGCTCCAATACCAAACTTGCCAAATATGAAATGATGCACAATTTTCAAACCAAACCCAAAAAAAGGCACCACTCCCTCTACTAAACAAGCACGTGTTAATATTAATTTTCTAATTAAGAGAGTGCCATTTAAAGGAGGTGAATGAAACCTCGATGGGCATGTGATGTGAGTGAGCTTTTTGAGATTACAAAACTTGATTACCCTTTCTATCTAACTTAATTACAAGAATTACCATGAGCACTGAGATGAATAAGTAAGTGGCATCTTGGTGATTTTACCAAAAAAGCAGGGTTCTCTGAAACAATGTTAATTTTATGTGGTCTGGCAGGTAGTTGCCGAGTAAGACCCGCATTCCGTTTCCTCCGCCGCCCGCTATCTAACTTTTGTCCAACTTCCTCCAATCAATATATATATGGGTAAATTGCATTATTAAAACCCTATAACTGCATTTTTTACACAAAATTTTCTAAATTATTTAAACTTTTACAATTCACAATATTCCCTTATAACACCGTTGTTTAAATAAAGATAATTTATACTCAAATCCTCTAAGATTTTGATTAATTGCACTTGCTCTCTAATATTTCATTTTTCTTGCAATGATACCCCCTGAAGGAGTGAAGACCCCATGAAATGACTCTTGTGTCCTTGCTTTAATGTAAAAGACATGTTGGCTAAATTAATGGACCAAACAACCATTGTGTCTTAAGCTCAATTTAAAAAAAAATTCAAATACTTTTGATATAATGATTTTTGAAATATTATCACATTTCTTTAAATTATTTTTTTTTAAATTGTCATTTTTGTAATATAGGCCCCAAAAGTTATCATTTTTTAATTTTTTCCTAAAACTAATATTGTGACTTTTTACATTAAATAATAATAATACACTTTATTTATGATTATATATTTTTTATTTATTTTAGGAGGTAATACATGTATAAAATATTTGTGAGTTCATATAATTTAATTTATTTAGTAAATAAATAATATACAATTCCTACAATTTAAACAACTAGTAATACATTTTAATTATAGTTTTTGTTGTATTATAAGAGGTGATAAATGTATAAACATGTTACAAATGGTTTATAATTTATTATTCTTTGTATAAAATTAATTTAAGCCCTTATACTGTAAAATAATAACAAACTTTACTTATTGTAATTTTTTAAAAAATATGACAAATGGTTTATTATTTATTAATTTTTTTGTAAAGTTAATTTAAACCCTTACACTTTAAATAATGTCAAACTTTATTTATTATAATTTTTTATATTGTAAAAGGTGATAATGAATCGAAATATTAGACAGTTCTTGTGTTTTTATTAGAAGTATATAGATAGATAAATAAATATACAGATTTCTGTATTTTAAGTTATATTATTTTTCCTTGCCGAAATATATTTGTATTATATCTTTACTCTATATTTTATGAAATATTCATTAGAGTTACATTTCAATTAATGTATATTAATTAATTAATTTTTTTTTAAAATATGAAAATATTTATAACCCCTCGTCGTATATCTTTACTCTATATATTTTGAAATATTCATTAGAGTTATACTTCAAGTAATGCATATTAATTAATTATTATTATTTTTTAAAAGTATTGAAATATTTTCAACCCATTTTCTTTTACTCTATATCGTTTTGACATACTCCTTAGAGTTGCACTTCAACTAATACATATTAATTCATTAATTTTTATTTTGAAGAAAATGTTTGAAAATATTCTCAACTCCTCATATTTTAAAATAATTGTTATATATATATATATATATATATATATTATAGGGTTTTCATTTTGGGGCATGGAGATAATTTCACCACCTAGATATTTGTCTCATGAAGTAAGAGAGACAACACAAGGGCATTCCGGTCATTTCTCCCCTTCAGGGGTGTCATTGCAAGGAAAATGAAATCTCAGGGGGCGAGTGCAATTGACCTAAACCTCAGGGGATCTGAGTGCAAATTATCCTAATTTAACTAATAGTGTTATAACAGAATGGAGTGAATTATAAGTTTTTGATAGTTCAAGGGACCATTAGTTAGTTCAAGGGGGTTAATTGAGAGAGAAAAAATAGTCCAAGGGGGTTTAATGCACTTTACCATATATATATATATACTTCAATAATTTTGCAAAAACTTCAAATTAAGACTCAATAATGTTAAATAATTGATATATCTTCTATTATTAAGTGACCATGTGTCCAAATCACTATTTCAAGTTAGTAGAGCTCGTCCTTGGTATGATTCATTTCCTGCACCTGTGTTGGCCTCTTTTAATAACCAAAACTACATGAATCATCTCAAGTAGCAATTATATATATATATATTAAGAGTTGTAATGGAGCACACGAAACAAAACAAGGCTATTCAGGCAGCAAAATGTTCCATGAAACATCAAGCATATGATATGACAATCAATTCATTAGAATTTTACTGAAATTGACCACCACAATTGACAACAACAACAAAATCTTAACACAGACTTACGCATACTGCTCACACTGCATATTGCACACCCATCTGTATACTAATGATGATGACATTAAGATGAAGAAAAAATGTTTAAAATACAAAATTCAGGAGTAAAAATGAAGAAATGAGAATTGACATTAAAACATGTTTCTCCTTACAAGCAAAAAAATTGTGGGACTAACCCCGCAGAAGATTTCGAGTTTCAATAAATTACATGGATCATGAGAGTAACAAAATTTCCATGTTTCCAAGTAGTTGAATAATCTCAATATCTGGTTGCAATATCCATTACAGAAGAGTATGTTCCCAGAACTGCACTGATGATTCCCAACGCCAATATTGCAATGCTCAACACAATCTGAACATGCCAGCACACATATAAATAACAAGAGCCCAAAATATGCCAACCGGTAGATCTAACAGGTGCATAAATGACATTTTAGTTATACTGTTGAAGACTTCATTGACACATTAATCTTAAAGAACATGAAGCATTTTTTAACAGATCCGTGGAACTAGAGATACCATCCAAAAAATATAGCTTGCGATAGTCAAATTCTACTATTCTGGCAGAACAAGTTTTCTAGTTTTGTGTTGGCAGGAACTCTGGAATTCAATTCATTCCATTACAATTATTAATTCTAACAAGCAATTCTACGTTTTCAACTTACTTTACCATTAAAGCAACAAATTTTACCTTTTCATCATCCCACCCATCTCTTTATTTTTCTTTTGGCAACTAAAACTCCACCCATCAGAAATATTCTCCATATCATGTGAAGTTGTGTTTGTTAGATATAAGATTTCTTATAGTTACAGTAGCATATCTTATTTAGCGTAAGGAGAAGAACATGCATTAGCTAGGTGTCACTATTTTTTATTTTTTAAAAAATTGGGAGTAATTTTTCAAGATAATGGTTCCGAACATAACACATAGAGCACCTTGAAACATTGCCAAGTTTTGTGTAATGTTAGTCGTATGTGATGAGAAAATTGTTGTCTGACACAACTCAATATTGATTCTTCATTTTTCCATTTATCTCCCAGTTTTTGTATTTTTAATTCCCAAATTACAGGGGAAGGGGTCTAATTACCGAAAAATATGAAACAACACTAGATAAGCTCTACATACCTGCATTCTTGTAGCATTTGTCCGAACAATACTCAGGAAACACAAAGTTGGCATGATCACTGACTGAATCAGGGGCAAAACACATCATATATCAACAAGTCAAGTTCCAGACACAGTTTCATGTTTCTATATAGTAAGAAAAAGAAGGAAAGAAGACAGAAACAACAACTGCAAAACCTCACCACTGACAAGGATATATTCCTGGATGGTTGTAAGGATGTATAATCTTTACAAACAATGTAGTTTACAAAGTTAACAAGATAACAGTATTTGTGAAACAAATATATCAAAGGAAAGCTAGTAGGTTAGGCTGGTTAGCACAATTTTTTCTCGGTTCCTTAAAGAAGCAATATAGTATTTTATTTCCGCTCATGGAATTAAAGTTCCATTACCCTGAAAACTACGAACTTGCCTATGTCAGGGAAATATCTTCTGAAAACATGTCACTTTCTTTTAAGAAATGAACTAGTCTCTCGTTAAACATTTAACGAGTAGAAGATATGTCTACAAAGAGATCCAATTCAAAATGGAGGTCTTAATTTACCAACTGCATCTCTTCTTACTACACTCGTTTTTATTCACCTGCCTATTCTACTAAGTGGATTTCCTAAGAACTGCTTCCTGGAAAGAAGAGGGGGTAAAGCATGGCCAAGTCGGTCTCCCCTTTGTAGAAGTAAGATGGACTCTTTACCTGATGTACATTCAGCAGTTGCAAATCATTCAAGTATGAGAAGGAACTATTCTCCTACCCAGTGTGGTCTCCAATCCACTAGCTGAGAACGTTGGATTAGATACAAACCTGAGCTTTGGTTTTATTTGTCCAAAAAGGCCACCATACCTAAACTTTGGCATTATTAAAACAAAAAATCAACAAGCCCGTAAGGAAACAAATTGTATATATGAAATAGTCAGCAATGTTTTGGACCATACTAATTGTCATCTTGCTTATACTAACATACTTTAATAGTGAATACAAGATTCATGACAACATTAGCTTTTCATGCCAATTGAAGTGAGCAGATGCTCAAGTTTTTAGCAACCAGTATGACAATGCGGAATTTTCTCAGGGAAAGCATGCATGGTCAATTTCATCAAGATAAAGCCTTTACAAGCAGCTACGCCAATCATATAACATTGAATTGAGGGGAAGTGATGCTTACCACAAGTATGCTAAGAAGAGAACCAATTAAAGCCATCAGAAGACCTGCAACAAAAGAAAACATCGAGTCCACTAAGTTTATCTTTCATTCTGAAGCGGATGAAGCTACTCTTAGACAACAAACTATCCAAAAACCTTAAACTTTTAAGGAATGGGTCCAAACTTCCATCCCCAATCACTTTGGCCCCATCTTGTACATTGAGAGGCAGACGGTAGTTGTAGAGTGCAAATAGGGACATTGGCCAACATATGCACACATGGATACTTGAATTAAGGATCTCCTTAAAATAAGGCTCCGATACCATGTTAGACTACCACTCGCCCCAAGAGGCTAACATGGTTAGTTCCAAGGCACAAAAATGTATATCAAGCTATCACCGCTAGAAGAAAATGAAGATGAGAAAATAGGCATGTGATATTCCGATTAAACATTTCTAGTACAGCATTGACTATGATACTATCTTCTGAAAACCGTGTTTTACATTGCTGAGTGGAGGGTAACTCTGTAGACCCGAAGGCGACGTAAGCCCCTCCATCACTCCAAAATATATCCTAAAGAAAAAGGAAATTACTAGAAATGAATTTAGGGAGCAAGTCTATGGTACTTCTTAAGCTCTTGTGCATTTGTTATGATGATAAAAACTAATCCAAGAACAATAAAGGAGGAAAAAAATACTAGAAATCTCCTAATTATAACTGCAAATTTTTGCATATGCGTAATTGGTAAGCCATGAACTCATTCACATGAACAATATATGGCTATTTTACATGATACATAAATTAATTTTTACTTTAATGCAAGATAAAAGGGGTTATTTAGCTTATATTTACTTAGTTGATTATTCTTTTGACTACACACCAATTCTCTACGAATATAGATTGAGTTTGAGAACAGTGACGATATTGTGATTCTTATTATCTCGTAAAAATAACGGGAAATTAAACAGTAAGTAAACTGTTACGTACCAAAAAAAGGCAGAAGGAATGCAACACAAACGGTAGAAATAACAAGTGCTGTCCTTAGAAGAATGAAACACCAAAGACTATTAGAAACTCTCTGAGGCAGCAGTTCCTCTATACTCCTGACCAATGGGTTCATCAGGAGTGCATATTTGTGCAATGTTAAGGAAACAAATACAGAAAAACATTTGGAAAAACAAGTTACAAACATGTCAATAATTTTACTTCTAATTAATTAACTCGAAAATTTACTGGAAAAAGGATATTTAGTGAATGGATTGACAACCTGTAGAAAAAGCAAAGGAAAATACAATAAAAACCAAGTATGAAAAGCACATATCACCCTCCTATATTAACAAATCCCAAGTTCCCAAACACTAGACATAGTGACGCACTCACACACACTGGCATCACAATGTGCCGGATCCATATCTCCTTCTTTTTTCCCTTTTACAAGATCAAGGTCTAGATACTTACAGTAGTCCATAATGCAACTTTGGAAGCAACGGCATGTGGTGGCAGATTCAAAGTTATCTGGGACATTGTGCCATCACCAAACATAAGAAATCCGATGATTGCAATTCCTCCATATATTATAACACACAAAAGAAAACTGCACAACAAGAAAGTGCAATACATTTCAGTTAGAAGTCAAGTTAAATCTGAAGCTACATCATAACAATATTTCTGTCCGATATTATTAGTGTCCTTCATATGAGATTAAGGCAAGAAGGATAATGATGATGATCAGAGTCACACAGAAAAGTGATACGTCTGTGCTAAATCAACAAAGAAACTGTACCATATTATCAGTGCCTTGCTAAATTTTGTTTTATCAGCCATTGATTGGTAAATATTTGGGAACACGGAAGGCCCAGAAAAGCAAAACCCATACACTCCAATGGCGAAAGGAATACCCCTCCACTTTACTATTTGACCGGTTTGGTGAAATCCAATTCCATCAGTTGTACCAAGGAAAAACACGCAAAGAACTATCACAAGCGTTGCAATGACACCGCCGGCTGCAAGATGTATAATACATATACAGATGAGATTCATCTCAAATCTATCTTATCCTTTAGAATTCCAAAACATTAACATCACAATGGAGGCACTAGACAGAAGCAATCTAGAAACACCTGAAAGGTAAGATATCACTCTAATATCCCTCAGCCAAACAGTTGGTAGAACAATGAGCGCGGTGAGAATCCCAAATAAGTGCATGGAATCCACTTGAAAACCAGACCAATTCAAGGAAGTTCCAGGAAATAGTCCGGTAAGATTATCCCCTTCCAAAATAATAAATTCCACACAATATGACTGCACATGGAACATAAATGTAAGGAATCCACTTGAGAATCAAATATGGTTGAACAGTCTTGAATTAGAATCAGTGTTGTACTTACATATAACTCTGTGTACAAAAGGATCTGCACCAAGGGCCAATAGTATAACAGTATCAGCAAAGATAGAATACAAAATCCCTCAACCAGCAGAATAGCAACAGTATGCACATGAAATTCGCTCTTTTTCTTTTCACTTGTTATGTAAGTTAGAGAAGAGATGTGGGGGATGGTCATAGGCTTTCAAAGTAATATGCACCATTCTTCTTTCATTCCCATAATTTTCATGTACTTTATGAAACATTTATCAGATGGAGCAAGAATGTAGAATGCAATGAAAGTGAATACATTCAATAATCAACTCCATTTGATTATCCACTAAGCCAAGAAATTCTATTTTTTCCCCTTATCAAGAATCTCACTCACTCGGCTACCCCAACTGTGACTAGAATCCTCACATCCACTTTGGGAGGTAGAGGAGATCTCATTAGCGGCTACAATTCTTGATGGTTAATCTAACCAGAATTGGTAAAACACATCAGATGCAACTTCAGAATTGGTAAGAAAATGCATGATAAAAGTTTACAACTCAACCTAAGGTTTGGAAAAGCTAGAACATCAAGCCTTCACAAACATGTGTGACTAATGCCCTGTAGAAGTTCTCTTAGGCTGACAAGTGCAAAATTAGGTATAAAGTACAAGACAAGACAATTGCTGCAGTTTGAAGCTATATCAACTTACAGATACTAAAAGGCGCCCATGTCTACCAAATGCAGCTTCTCCAATATCTGGGTATGTTATGATACCTTCTTTGCTCTCAAGGCAATGTCTCATAAGAGAGGTTGTATAACAACAAATTATTGCAAAAATAAGTAGCACAGCCAAGCTTGCCCAGCCAGCATCTTTCACTGTACAAGGCGTAGAAAGAAGCCCAACTCCAGCCATTACATTTACACCTATCACAGAAGAAATAAACCTCCTAAAGTGAACCAAAACTTGAGCAATGAAGTTATAATTTGAACAAGAAGAAAAACACAAACAGTAAGATGTCATTCTTGATATATTCCACATGCAAGAAATTAATTTCCAAGCAAATTTACCATTCTTTTGCAATTCCAAACTTGCAGCAAAAGATATCAAAATGGAAATACAAAAATAACCAGCAAGAAGTACAAATTTGTTTCATTAAACTTTTTTTTGCAGTGCTAAAGATTTTTTTAAAATAAAATTTTAATAGTTCTTAAGAAATAGAACATGACCAAAATAAAATCATCATATAATATTTCAAGCAATACAGTATCTCCAACATTGCGGAATATATAACTATTACTAACCTATATATATATATATATATATATATACTAAAGAAACTGCCCTACATGACTGTCACGTTGTTGCAAAACATGGTGATGACATGACATTGCTTACCATTGAATATAGTTTGAGTGAGACTACATCCACTACTAGTTTTGAGTTCTCCGTGGAGTTTGTCATGGTGTGAAGGCTTCTCAGACCGTGATGATGGCATTCTTGAGATCCTGTTGGAGTCATCTCCTTGATAGATCTTATCATTTTCAGACAGCAGTGGAGTTTTTGTTTCCAAGTCCGAGTAGCTTTTAGTGCTGATACCAGATGCCCATCGAAGAGCTCCAAAAACAGGTGATGCCGTAATCGTATAAGAATCAGTCGTTTCCCTGCCAGGGAAATTATAAAAATAATAGTGAGGAGCAGCTATCATTCAATTTGGAGTCACTCTGCCTAGTAAGTAGTCAATTAATTTATCACCTGAGGAAACTAGAACACAAGAATGATTAATGTATTGTTTGTTGGCTTCGTAAAACACATACATTGACTCTGTTTGT
Source organism: Cornus suecica (assembly GCA_963922005.1). Lineage (NCBI taxonomy): Eukaryota > Viridiplantae > Streptophyta > Magnoliopsida > Cornales > Cornaceae > Cornus > Cornus suecica. The sequence continues at coordinate 341,900 of OY998242.1, forward strand.
TTGGGATATTATTTTCTGGTGTTTGGTTATGGGGTATTTCTCCAAGTTTATGTATAAATGAAATTCTTACAACCTTTCTGGGACCTCTGCAAAAACACTAAACACACACCAAAAAATTTACAACCTGAAACTATTTTACATGACTTATTTTACTTGGAAACAGAGTAGGCAAAAAATATAAGGTATTGCTAGTTGACGCATAGCAATTGGTGCCTCGACACTCAACCACTGTACAAGCTTGATGTGTTTGCTCGGGCACACAGTGATTAGAAATGTTCAGTCCAGAAGCCTAAAGAAATGGATATTAAACCTAGATGAAGTTAGATTTCATAAAATTGGAAATAAAAAAAAGTTTATATACATAGAATATATATATATATACAGACATACAGTTGCATAGAATTGATTTTGGTTATATATGCATTCATAAAATCCATGGAAGCATATATTCAAACATGTCAAGTGTCAAATATAAGAAAAGAATGAGATGGGTTTTGTGAGGAAGCAAGCAGAGCAGAGCATAATTGTTGGAGCGACGAACCTGTAACTCTGCGGCCAAGCAGAGTAGGGGGAATAAGGCGGCGATTTAGGGCCTCCTTGTTCACAATCATCTTCCATAACTTCTTCTTCATCACTCATACTTTTCTTATCTTCTATATCCACATCGTCCTCCTCCTTCTCCAAGTAAAACTCTGGATCTTTCTTCTCCGCCATGGAACCTAGCTACAATCAAATCAAAAAGCCAATGCAATTATACATACACACATATGTATGTGATGTGTGTGTATGGAGGAGAGAAAATGTGATTTTAATTTGGGGCGGAACGTTGTTTGTTTGGAATATGTGGCGGTGAGTTGATACGAATGCATGCAAATATGGCAATGAAATAATTACTTCTTAATAACTCCACCATGAAAAAACACGAACGCATTTGCTACTGTAGACAGCACGCGCCTATAATCAGAAAACAAAAAATTAAAAATTAAAAATAAATTCATATTGTGTATATACATTTTTATATGTAACAAATTTTTTTTTTTTTTTTAAATGATAAGAAACTTACACACTCACAATTAGGGTTGCATATGGTTCGGTTTTGTACAGTTTTTGATAAAATTGGAACCAAACTATTCCCAACGATTACTCGAAAACAAGAACTAGAACCGGAACCACAAGTGAAGGAACCAAACCAAACCGTAAAAAATCGATTCGGTTCAGTTCTGAACCATGGTTCCTTAAGCTCGTGGTTTTAAAACACAAGAAAGAATAAGAGAATAAGTTTTAAAGAGATTGTTTTCTGGTTTTTGTCTAAATTATTTTTTGTGTTTTCGTTGAGAAGATGAAGAAAACGAAAGAGGTTGTAAAGAAGAAAGGAATCTCAAGTTATTTTGGTGTGTGTCAGTGTGTTAACACATATTCAAACATTTGTTGAGGGAGCAAAAGAGAGAGTAAGATAAACAAACCTTTCGTAAAAAGAACACAAGTTGGTAATAATACGAAGAGAACTCAAGTCGGTAGTAATGCAAATAGGGTTTATGGTTGCCGGGCGGGAGAATGATTGCCCATGAGGAGAGTGGATATGAGAGATGAGAAGGTTAATAAAATATAAGATTTTATGTATGTGAATATTTATTTATATATATAATTGGTTCGGTTTAGTTCGGGACAGTCTGAAATCGGAAATGAACCAAACTAGAACGGTTCCTTCTTTTGGGAATTAGAACCAAACCAAACCAATTCAAAACCAAAATCAAAACACCAGTTCGATTTGGTTTGGATCGATTCTACGATTCCACAATTTTTTTGTACACCCCTACTCACAGTACCTTTTAGGAGGCTCAAACCCTTCACCATTCCATTTGGGGTGTGAGGTTATACCATTGCACCAGATATGAGCTGGTATATGTAACAAATTTTAATATAAAAATAATAAGTCTAACCTGCAACCAGTACAACATTAAGTCACATTCGAACACACACTAGATACAATCTTCGCTACGTACGCAAGGATAACAAATTCTAATATAGCTTTTTAGAAAAAATAAAAAATTCTAATACACTTCCTTTGTCTCATTTTTGGTGTCCATTATTAGGAATTCAACTTATTATAGAATAACTTTTACAATATTTTATTAAAAGAAAATTGAGTAATATACCACTTTATTCTTCAAGGTTTTGTTTATTTTAAGATGGCCCACATGTTTGACACATGCAAGGGTAAAGTAAAAATGTTGTAAAAGATATTGTATTAGGATTTTAAATGGAATAATTAGTGTGAAGCAACAAAAAAATGAGAAGATGTTTTGATCAACAAAGAATAAGAAGATTTTGTTTATAGATAATATTGGGAATCAAGACTACAAACTTGATTCTAATTACCTTATACTAACTTCATAAAAGTTACAAAAATTTAAATTATTTGGAGGGGGAATAAGTACATAGCATTAGTGGAGAATAGTTAGGGGACCATCCCTATCCACACTAATTCAATGGAAAAAACTTTTTTATCTCTTTCTTTCTAAGTTTAGAATTGACAAAGAGAGAAAAAGGTAGATTACGAATGGAGGAAAATATAATTAAAATATTGTATGTAACTATATTTGGTGGTACAATTAAAGTATATAATGCATTGATATGCAGATCTGATTAGGAGTAAAGAATAATTAGTGGTGAATTAATATTTTTGACTTGTGTTGTGGTATTAACATTTTATTAGACAATAAAATGGGAGGTGAAATAGTTTGGCCTTTTTAATTTGGTCGGTGAGTAATGTAACGCGAAGGTTGGCGCGTTAGCATGAGGAATTAGATTGATGTACTTTAATGACAAAAGACAAATGAAGGTTCTGGTACCAACTAAATCTGATACATGAGACAGGCAGGCCACATGGTGTGAAAGTGAAACCCAAATTGTTCACGTTACTCTTGTGCGTGCCACTGACCCCAATTCTTCAAATCAAAACTGAATTGTCGCCTTCCATAGGCGTTTTTAATATTTCATCTGATTTTAGTTTTTTTCCTAATAAAGAATAATTAGTTTTTTTTTTCCCTTACTTCCAGTTCCAGAATTGAAACCAGGTTACCATTTTCAAAAATTAAAATTGTACACTCTCTCTATATATATTTATGGCTGCGCAATGATCAGATTGGACTGAATTAACAAAAAAAATTAGGACTGGAAATGAATTGTGCACAGATCACATCGGTAGGCTGCTAACTACTAGATGAAAAAAAAAAAAAAAAACTCCAATGAAAAAAGAAAAAAAAAAAACTCCAATGAAAAAGGAAATGGACAGAATTTTTTTCCCAGAATAAATGGACTACTAAAGTGTGGAACCTCCTTGTGTAACTGTAGAAAAAATAGTACTACTGTTTATATATATATATATTTAAACAATAATGTATATATATATATATTAGAACAGAGGCATAATACTGCATATATATATATATATATATTAGAACAGAGCATAATACTGCATATATATATATATATATATATATTAGAACAGAGGCATAACAAATATGTATATATATTCATTACAGAGACATATATATATATATATATACATATTAAGAATAATAGACATGCATATATAGAACATAAAACAGAAATTGAAACTGACTTGCAGTACAGAAGTGCAGAGTTCCAAACCAGTGATCATTTAATTATCACGTTTTCCTTTGTTATGTATAAGTTGTAACACTAAATCTAATACTTTGCCTTTTGCATATATTGTTGGAAATAGTTTGGAAAAAACAGTAATTAAACCCAACTTTGAGTTTAAATAATTATGGGACCCGAACTCCGATTTTAACGGGACCAAGCACTAATGTGTTCTCCTTGGTAAGGAGATCAAGTTGGTATAATTACATGTTTAAAACTATTCATTATTGAATGAGAAATTATCTCTCAAAGTGACCCACTTGAACTTGGGTAAGAATGTTTGTCCCACATTGGAAATAAAGTGAAGTGTAAAAGTGTTTATATATGGTTGCATTGAATGGGTTACTTGAATAACTAGAGGCATGGGAGGAGAGCTAGACCATGCATGAACCATGCAAGCCTTAGCCTAACCACACACGTGCGCACTGCCTGCCCGCCCGGTCCGGGCCGTGGCACGGTGCGGATGGGTGGGTTGGTTCTACCCATTTTAATTTTAATTTTTTGCCAAAACTGCAAACATCTCTTCTGAAGAGATACGTATACAGTTTTAGTGTATATACAGTTTATACACCTATTGGATTGGATACCTATACAGTTGAGATACCTCTCCATTCTCTATATGTATAGGCTATTGCAGTCTATTCCATATACGCTTTTTATTCTGCCAGAAAAATACTCTCCCTACATTCGCATATACACATATACATATACATAGGTTTGGTTTGGGTTTGAGTACAAACACAGAATTTGAGTTCGCCGGTCTTCACCCTTGCAGTGCTGCAACAGTGAAGGCGAAATCCGTTCTATCTTGGGAGGCAATTTGTTCGGATTCCTTAAGCACCGTAGAGGGAGCAATTTTGCCTTAAGGAAACTGTGGTATCACACAGGGCTCGGATTTACTCTGTTCATTCTTCTAATTTTGTAATACGGGTTAGTTTTCCTTTTTATTATTGCAATAATTATATATATATATTTGTATGCATGATATATTTATATATATACAGATAAAACAGAAGCATGTGATATTAACATTCTTAGGGCAAAATTTCTATATTGATGCATATATGTTCTGTTATAGTTGTATATATTTCAGTTTGTATATCATACATCATTTATACATATATTCTGTTATATCTTATTTCGTGCATATATTATATGCGTAATTTTGTAGAAGAATGATTTATACATATTTACGGTTGCTTACTTATATATATTATTCGGTACATACATATATATATATATATCTGTTTTCTGCCTATATATATCTCTATTTACGAAAAATGTGAATTGATATTTATAGACTGCTGTTTCAAATTTGTATGAAACTTGAATTCTATTCTGTGTAAATTGTTTAAAATAGACTCCTATATTATCACAGTTTATATTACACTGTATCTCAATTAGGTTACATTTACACAGTATTTCAATTAGGATACATCTTTATTTATACTGTTTATATATAAGTGGGTATTCTGGAATTTGTATACTGAAATTTAACCACTACTACTGTACTATACGTTAGTATTCAATTTCTGGAATTGCATGGTATATATATATATGAACTGTTTATCTTATTTGATATATATATATTGATTAACAATCTGTTATATATATATATATTCTGATACTTATGTACTGATATATATATATTGTTAATACTCTGTGATATATGTACATTCATTCTGATTTTCTGTATACTTTCTGAAATTGTATTGTATTTTCGGTTTGTATTCTGCTATATATAGATATATATATTCTGCTTTTGTGGTCTGTGTTATATATATATATATACTGATTCTGTTGTATATATATTCTGTTTTTTTATTCTGTTATATATATATATATATATACTGATTCTTATATATATATATATATATTGATTCTGTTATATATATATACATATATTCTGATTTTATAATCTGCTATATATATATAGATATATATTCTGTTAAATTGTTTATATTCTGTGTATATAATATTATATATATAGCTTTTATATATTCAATTATCTATCTATATATATATATTATTCTGGAAATTGTTTATATATATATCATTCTTGGTTGTTTGATTATATTAGTGTAAAATTGTTATAATATTATTGTGTGGAATAAATAAACAGTACATAAAGTAGATTTCTGTTTTTGTAACAGAAATGGCTACTGGTAATCCAACTACAATTTCTGTCCCACATGGGGAGAAGCCTGAAAAATTCAATGGCTCTGATTTTAAGCGTTGGCAACAAAAGATGTTGTTTTATCTCACTACTTTGAATCTGGCCAAATTTTTAATGGAAGCAATTCCATCAGTGGCCGAGGGTGAAACTGATAAAGATAAACTGGCTGCAGTGGATGCATGGAAGCATTCTGATTTATTGTGCAGGAACTATATCCTAAATGGATTAGATAACACACTGTATAATGTATATAGTGGTGTGAAAACTGCAAAGGAATTATGGGAATCATTGGATAAAAAATATAAAACTGAGGATGCTGGCACGAAGAAATTCATTGTCGGAAAATTCTTAGATTTTAAAATGTTAGATTCCAAAACTGTACTCAGCCAAGTGCAACAGATTCAAGTGCTTCTTCATGACATTCATGCAGAAGGTATGTCTCTTAGTGAGTCATTCCAAGTGGCGGCTATAGTTGAAAAACTACCACCATTTTGGAAAGATTTTAAGAACTACCTGAAGCATAAACGCAAGGAGATGACTCTTGAAGAGTTGATAGTTCGCCTGAGGATTGAAGAGGACAATCGCAAGTCTGAAAAGAAAAGTAGTGCATGGCATCCTATGGAGTCAAAAGCAAATATTGTGGAGGAAGGATCATCTTCAAAGACTAAAAAGAGAAAGTTCAGTGATGAAGGTCCAAGTAAAGGATCTAAGAAGTTCAAAGGCAAGTGCTTCAATTGTGGAAAGCTGGGACATCTCTCTAAAGACTGTCGAAAGCCAAGGAACTTCAGGAACACTAGACCCCAAGCGAATGTGACTGAAGCAGATCGACTTGCAAATGATGTAGGCGATATGAATCTTGCTGCTGTGGTTTCAGAGTACAATTTGGTGGGCAATAACAAAGAGTGGTGGGTGGACACTGGAGCTACTCGTCACATCTGTGCCAATAGATGGATGTTCACTGCTTATCAACCTATGAAAAATGGAGAACAACTCTTTATGGGTAATTCTTCATCTTCTAAGGTAGAAGGTAGTGGAAAAGTGATCCTGAAAATGACTTCTGGAAAAGAGGTGACTCTGAATAATGTGCTACATGTGCCGGATATTCGCAAGAACCTGGTGTCTGGATCTCTGCTAAGCAAAAATGGCTTTAAATTAGTCTTTGTATCTGATAAGTTTGTACTTACAAAGAATGAGATGTATGTAGGAAAAGGATATCTCAGTGATGGGCTGTTTAAGCTCAATGTAATGACTGTTGTACCCACAGCTAATAAGATTAATAACACAGTTTCTTCTGCTTATATGCTTGAGTCTTTTGATATTTGGCATGCTAGATTAGGTCATGTTAATTATGATACTTTACGTAGATTAATTAATTTAAATGATTTGCCTAAGTATAAAATTGACCCAAATCATAAATGTGAGACTTGTGTAGAATCTAAATTAACAAGAAAATCCTTTCAAAAAGTTGAAAGATGTAGTGAGCCTCTAGAACTAGTGCATACTGATATATGTGATCTAAAGTTCTTGGAAACTAGAGGAGGAAAAAAGTATTTTATTACTTTTATAGATGATTGCACTCGATATTGCTATGTTTATTTGCTAAGAAGCAAGGATGAGGCTATTGATATTTTCAAACAATATAAAACTGAAGTTGAGAATCAGCTTAGCAGAAAAATCAAAACTATAAGAAGTGATAGGGGTGGTGAGTATGAATTTCCTTTTGAGGAGTTCTGTAAAGAACATGGAATTATTCACCAAACTACAGCTCCCTACTCACCTCAATCGAATGGTGTAGCTGAAAGGAAAAACCGAACTTTAAAAGAAATGATGAATGTTTTTCTGTTAAGTTCGGGAGTACCACAGAATTTGTGGGGGGAAGCTATACTTTCTGCTAATTACATTCTTAATAAATTGCCTCAAAAGAAAACTTTTAAAACCCCATATGAGTTATGGAAAGGCTATAAGCCTTCCTATAAATACTTAAAAGTGTGGGGGTGCTTAGCAAAGGTGGCAATTCCTAAACCTAAAAAGGTGAAAATAGGACCTAAAACCGTGGATTGTGTATTCATCGGTTATGCCCACAATAGCAGTGCATATCGATTTCTTGTTAATAAATCTGAGATTTCTGATGTACATGTCAATACAATAATTGAATCAAGGAATGCTACATTCTTTGAAAATGTATTTCCATATAAAAGGACATCAGATTCAAGCTCACAGAAAAGGTCATTTAGTGATATGACTCAAGATAGTCAGGAACCTATAGTCGAAGAATCTATAGAACCTAGACGAAGCAAAAGAGCAAGATTCACTAAGTCCTTTGGGCCAGATTTTGTTATCAATCTGGTAGAGAATGAACCTCAAACTTATAAGGAGGCCATGTCTTCACCTGAAGCAGTTTATTGGAAAGAAGCTGTGAATAGTGAAATTGAGTCCATTATGCAAAATCATACATGGGAACTGGTAGATCTTCCACCAGGCAATAAACCATTGGGATGTAAGTGGATATTCAAGAAGAAGATGAAGGCTGATGGATCAATTGACAAGTATAAGGCAAGACTTGTAGCTAAAGGCTATAGGCAAAAGGAAGGGTTGGATTATTTTGACACCTATTCACCAATTACTAGAATAACGTCCATTCGCATGCTAATTGCGATAGCAGCGTTAAATGGATTAGAAATACATCAAATGGATGTAAAAACAACATTTCTAAATGGTGAATTATATGAAGAAATATACATGGAGCAACCCGAGGGGTTCATCTCTCCTGGCCAAGAGAAACAAGTGTGTAGACTTGTAAAGTCATTGTATGGACTAAAACAAGCACCAAAACAATGGCATGAGAAATTTGACAGTGTCATGATGTCAAATGGGTTCAAAATAAATGAATGTGACAAGTGTGTTTATGTCAAGATTTATCATAATGCGTATGTCATATTATGTCTATATGTAGATGACATGCTTATTATAGGCAGTAATAATGACGTAATCAATTCTACTAAGCAAATGCTAAAGAGTAGATTTGACATGAAAGATCTTGGCATAGCTGATGTTATTTTAGGAATTAAAATTTCTAGAACATCAGAAGGACTTGTGTTATCCCAATCTCACTATATAGAGAAAATGTGTGATAAGTTTAAGAATTATGGGATAAGTCCAACACGAACACCTGTGGATGTAAATGTTAAACTTTCTACGAACAAAGATGAAGGTATTTCACAATTGGAATATGCTCGGATCATAGGAAGTTTAATGTATGTTATGAATTGTACTCGACCTGACATAGCATACTCGGTGAGTAAGCTGAGTCGATACACAAGTAACCCAGGTAAATGTCACTGGAATGCAATACTAAGAGTTTTGGGATACTTGAAGTATACTCAAAATTATGGTTTACATTATACTAGATATCCAGCTGTACTTGAAGGATATAGTGATGCTAATTGGATTTCTGATTCCAATGATTCAAAGTCCACTAGTGGATATATTTTTACTCTTGGAAGTGCAGCTGTGTCATGGAAGTCCTCAAAGCAAACATGTATTGCTCGGTCCACAATGGAATCTGAATTTATTGCATTGGACAAAGCTGGAGAAGAAGCAGAATGGCTTCGTAACTTTTTAGAGGACATTCCAAACTGGCAGAAACCAGTGCCAGCTATTTGTATACATTGTGATAGTCAATCTACGATTGGAAGGGCTCAAAATCACATGTATAATGGTAAGTCTAGACATATCCGTCGTAGACATAATACCATAAAACAATTGCTCTCAAATGGTATAATATCCATTGACTATGTAAAGTCTAAGGATAATATAGCGGATCCGTTAACTAAAGGTTTGGCAAGAGAGCAAGTTGAAAGATCATCGAGGGGAATGGGCTTGAAGCCTCAGGGTTAAAAGACACCATAATGGCAACCCAACCTAGTTGACTGGAGATCCCAAGATCTAGGTTCAAAGGGACAACCGAATTGTGCGTGACTTAGTTAAAAGCACTGTGGAGATTAAAACAAAACTCCTTCCCATTCCTATGATGAGACAGTGCATATTTTAGGGTAAGCTATGCTTTTAATGATGTCTATGACTTGGACAAATCCAAGTGAGGAAGAACTCCTAATAGAATCACCTATGTGAGTAGAAGGGGCCGCTTCTAGGAGAATTTTTGAAGGCGGAATTCTCTGACAAATACTCATGAAACCAAGTGGTGTCCAAGGCCAAAATGGACACAAACGTGAGAACCAACTGTGTTCGAAGGGGAACTGTGTGAAGTCTATTGTCTTGGTTTACACAAACAACTGACAGTTCAAGGCATCACGTCCACTGATTAGCCAGTAAATCCGATAGTCTTTCACAAGGGAAAGTTCAAGGCTCTAAGGCTACTTATCCTGATACAGTAACCTTTCGTTGTACTCGAACTAGTGTCTGCATATTCATCTGCATTTTGAACTGCTAATTTCCATTCATGTGGGGGATTGTTGGAAATAGTTTGGAAAAACAGTAATTAAACCCAACTTTGAGCTTAAATAATTATGGGACCCGAACTCCGATTTTAACGGGACCAAGCACTAATGTGTTCTCCTTGGTAAGGAGATCAAGTTGGTATAATTACATGTTTAAAACTATTCATTATTGAATGAGAAATTATCTCTCAAAGTGACCCACTTGAACTTGGGTAAGAATGTTTGTCCCACATTGGAAATAAAGTGAAGTGTAAAAGTGTTTATATATGGTTGCATTGAATGGGTGACTTGAATAACTAGAGGCATGGGAGGAGAGCTAGACCATGCATGAACCATGCAAGCCTTAGCCTAACCACACACGCGCGCACCGCCTGCCCGCCCGGTCCGGGCCGTGGCACGGTGCGGTGCGGGTGGGTGGGTGGGTCGGTTCTACCCATTTTAATTTTAATTTTTTGCCAAAACTGCAAACATCTCTTCTGAAGAGATACGTATACAGTTTTGTATGCAACCAGTGTATATATAGTTTATACACCTATTGGATTGGATACCTATACAGTTGAGATACCTCTCCATTCTCTATATGTATAGGCTATTGCAGTCTATTCCATATACGCTTTTTATTCTGCCAGAAAAATACTCTCCCTACATTCGCATATACACATATACATATACATAGGTTTGGTTTGGGTTTGAGTACAAACACAGAATTTGAGTTCGCCGGTCTTCACCCTTGCAGTGCTGCAACAGTGAAGGCGAAATCCGTTCTATCTTGGGAGGAAATTTGTTCGGATTCCTTAAGCACCGTAGAGGGAGCAATTTTGCCTTAAGGAAACTGTGGTATCACACAGGGCTCGGATTTACTCTGTTCATTCTTCTAATTTTGTAATACGGGTCAGTTTTCCTTTTTATTATTGCAATAATTATATATATATATTTGTATGCATGATATATTTATATATATACAGATAAAACAGAAGCATGTGATATTAACATATATTTCATTTGTCATCATTCACACTGCAAAAATATCATAAACGCAAAACAGAAAAGAAGATTTGCTCATTCTCTGTTCTCAAGGTTGATAAGCAACTGTCTCCGAAAATAAAACGAATTTTCACCTTTGAAAAAGTAACACTCCAATCTCCAGAAACTAGGGAACACAATTCCGTATTTGTACTCAAACCCTAATATATATTAATATGTGATATATGCAGAGAAAAGAAGGAGAGATTGTTCTCTGAAGCATGTAGAAAATGAATTGTATTATCTTATTTATAGACTACCAAGGGCTGTGACTTAACAGTTCACTCTTTAATTAAAGATGTTCTAACCGCCAAACAAACAGTTAATTAATTTTTCATTCAAATAAATTATTTTACCAACAGAAACAATATATTCTCTTCCAATGAATGATAAAAACAACAATACGCTACATTCTACAAATAACTTCTACTAACACAAATACAATATTCTATAGTGTATTATTTTAACTACCGGCAAAAAGTGGAATTAAATACCTTACTTAAGCGTGAAAAGTTTTGCTTCCTGCAAAGAAAAGGCAATATACTATTCCGGCTAGACAAGCCTCATAGCACAACATATATATAAATATAAGCAAATTGAAATCCAAAGCACAATTTGAGCACCTTTACTTGTGCCCGTAGCCGGCCGCCACAGTCGATCATTGCTACATTGATGGGCCAGTCATTGAAGAAACTAGCCCCAGGTATGGTAGATCTTTATTGAATTGAAACATGCATGTATAATTAAGCAATATATATATAGTGTGTATATCTTAGATATGATTGGGAATTATTGTGTATTTTTCCAATGGGTACCTTCCTATCTATTTTTTGGTGGCATATATATTTTTATATTGCAGGAAGCGATGAAAAGAAGGCTAAGGAGATAGGTCCCACCATTGAGAAATGCTACCACAAATACTTTCTCACCAAGGAGGAATGGAACTCTGCTGACTTCTACCATGCAGTATGCCAGACCGTCGAGTTAGTACTGCTGATCCATTCATTTCTTCTTCATGTCACATTACCGGTGCATACGACTCGAGCTAATTGTAAATACTAATGCTTGTTTATATATATATATATATTGACAGAGAAATAAACAAAATCCTTGGCAGCACACAGTTCTGCGTACCAAATAAGGCCACACTTGAGAAAGCATATAATGTATGTAAGCATAAATATACTGATAATTGATTGATTCAAGGTTGATGTATTAATTAATTAATGAATGCGTGATATATATATATATATATATATATATATATATATATATATATATATATATATATATATGCAGAAACACCACCCGCGTACAGGTGATTCATTGAGCAAGGAGGAGTTTCGGGGGATCCTCCAGGACGTGATTATTGAGACAGGGTTTACAGGGTTAGGAGCTAAAGATCTATTGCTTTACATCTTTGGAGTTCCGGTGGTTACACTCTTCATCAAAAACGGCCTCATCCCCAAAGCCCTTCCCAATGATTTCTTCATTCCCTTTGTCACTTCTGCCACTGTTTTCCTTCTTGCCAAGCTCAACAAGATTTAATCCTATTAGTTAACGTACAACATTTAATTGTTACACACACATACATATGTATGTGGTTCTATATATGATTGATTTTCAATTTCATTCAATATATATATAATTCCATCTAATACTCTTGTTTCACTGTTTATTGTAGATTATCTTTGAATTTGTTTTTCTCTTTTTTAGTCTCTCCAAATTAATATATATCTATATACGAACAGAGATTTTGTTCACGTAAAAAAGATTGGCATAGTAGTAAAACTACAGATTAAGGACTTGAAAAGGCAATGAAACTAACACTCTGCAAGTTCAAGTAGGTATTACTAGTTGTTGGGTTATGACTCATAATCCAGGAAGGAAGCCCTAAGTCCAAAGGGGCCGGCCCTTTGTGGAGGCCTTCTGCCATAGGTCCGGTCGGTCGGTTGGAGCATTGATTAACTTGTTGGAAGGTTTGGGAGCTACGCCCCCGAGGTACGGTAAATTGTATTTTTGGTATTTTTGGTATGAATTATGTCTATATATACATCATTGTAACTCTAGTTCATTGATAAACGAAATACAAAGACTGTTTTGGTGGACGTAGGTCAAATTGACTGAATTACGATAAATCCTGTATGTTTTATATTTTTTATTGTTTTATTGTTTACGATTGATCTTTTGTTTCAATAATTGATATCAAAAATCATAAAGCTTGATTCAAAATAAAAAAGGTACGTGTGTTTTATATGTTCATATACCACTCGAGGAAAGGTCTAAGCTTGATCCAAAATAAAAAATGTGTATATTTTTTGGTTATGAAAAATGAGTAAAATGGTACAAGGTTTGGAATCCAGAAACTCAAAAGGTGGTGATTAGCAGAAATGTAGTTTTTGATGAAAAATCAATGTTGAAAAAGGAACAACCAAATCAATTAGATAATAGTGCAAATGAAAAGCAAGGAATTGAGGTGGAGCTAGAAGAGTTGAGGACAGAAAAGGAGAACATTCTGTAACCAGAAAAATGAGCACCATCACATTGCTACAGACAGACCCAGACGCACTATTAAACCACCAACGATGTATGATGATTATATTTATTTTGCACTTACTATTACTGATGGGAATCCTTCATCTTATCAGGAGGTAATTAGTTGCCAAGAGAAGAGTGAGTGAATGAATGCCATGATAGAAGAAAATGAGTCACTTTCTAAAAATCATACATGGGAATTGGTGGAGCTTTCTTAGGGAAAAAAGGCGGTGCAAGTGGGTGTTAAAAAAATAAGAGTTGCTATCTTAAAAAGAGGGACAAAGGTATAAAACTCGTCTTGTAGTGACGGGATAGGTATCGATTATAATGAAGTTTTTCAACACTAGTCTCTACAACAAAGCCAAAATGGCTTCACTATCAAACAAAGAATGATCACTTGCGCTAGCTACATCAAGTATTTCATTGGACCTCAGGCAGTGATTTCCAGATTTATGCCCATAACATGATATCACACTATTTGGGCCTGTGAAATCTTCTTCAAAGTTCATATGTACTGTTTATTCTGTATATGAAACTACTTTTTTTTATTCTGTTTTATTTATCTTTAATTAATTCCATGTAGAGCAAAGTTGTGATTTTGGGCGAGGCTCAGCCCTCCAAATGTAAGGGAGTGTCTGTCAAGTGATCCGCAGTTATAGCGGGCTGGTGTAAGAAGATGAACAAGTCCACTTCTCAACCACAAAAGAAGCCAAGAAAATGTCAGAACACAAATCTAATTTATTAATTAATATACCTTTTATTTATTTATTTAATTTAATTATTTCCTGACCAAAATGCATGTAGCTGAAATTCTCCTACATTCTTCTTTCTGCTGTCACATTACCCACTAAATCATTATTTAATTCAGAAAAATATATATTGTGTGTATCTATGTATATGACAGATTAAACACAATTAATCATGTACCAGGTGTCTTCCTTTTACCTTGATTACATGGAACAAACTTAATTACAGGCCAAGAGAGAGAGACAGAGATGTTCCAATTGTTACATTGTCGAAAATGTCGAATTGACTCGTCCTTTTCATCTGGGTATTGATGATTTCCACGAAACAGGTGGTGAATTGATGTTAACAAGAAAAAGAATTCGAAACCGAGGAAAACAAATCCGAAGAAGCACAGCATAGAAAAAGCAAGGAAACAGAGTATTCCCGTAAAGAAAAGTGCAGATTGATGAAGGCGTGGGACTCGACATTTCGCAAGACACAAGCCACGGCAAAGAAGCGAGCCAACAGCATTTTCGGGACAACAGTGGTAGCACACGTTGACGATGAAGACGACAAAACATGCCAAGAGGTAGACAAGGTTTTCTCGAATGGCGATCTCTATAGAGGGCAGTGGTTGGAGCGTTACCCACATGGACATGGAAAGTATTCGTGGTCCGATGGGTGTGTGTACGTAGGAGATTGGTGTAGAGGCAACATTGTAGGCAAAGGTAGATTCAGTTGGCCTTGTGGGGCCTCGTATGAAGGGGAATTCAAAAAGGGTTATATGCACGGAAAGGGTACATATACAGGGGGTAATGGAGATAGGTACAAGGGTGTTTGGGTGATGAACTTGAAGCATGGTCATGGGGTTGAGGATTATAGCAATGGAGATAGTTTTGACGGAGAATGGTGCAATGGGTTACAAGAAGGAAATGGAAAGTACGAATGGAAGAATGGGAATCATTATGTGGGCGAGTGGAGGAATGGCGCGATTTGCGGGGAAGGGAAAATGTATTGGAAGAATGGAAATGTATATGAGGGTTGTTGGGAAGATGGTTTCCCAAAAGGAAATGGAACACTGAGATGGTGTGATGGTGGTTTTTACGTGGGTAATTGGAGTAAAGATCCCAAGGACCAAAATGGGATCTCTTACGAGGGAAGAGCTGATTGGGATCCTCAACAGGTGTTTGATGTTGATCTCAAGGACTGTAAGGTTTGTGCTTGTGAGATGGTTTCCTTGTTTCCATCAGACAACAACAAGGTTGCAGTTTGGAGATCATCATCATCATCATCGTCGTCGAATGCTGTGGATTCAAACCCCGGGGCAGGGGCAGGAACAGATACAGATGATGATTTTGCAGGGTCTGCTGCCTACAATATGATTGCAAGAGGGAGTCCAATTAAGATACCCAAGGCCAAGAGACAAGGAGAGACAATCTCTAAAGGCCACAAGAATTATGACCTAATGCTCAATTTGCAGTTGGGAATCAGGTACAATCACTTCATTTGCACTTGTTTATAGCTGGTTTAGCAATTCATCATTTGCTGTAGCTTCTCTGTGAATTGTGCTATTTTTTTTTTTTGGATATATAATGATATATATGAGTCAGAAAGCTGAATAAGATTTGCTTTGCATTCCATCATTTTGAAAACTCAACTTCCTGTTGTTTCTCTTGAAGATTAATTTAGCTAAAGAAAATAACTGGAACAAAGATATTTATAACTGCAACAGATCATCTGAGTCTTTCTTTTGTTGGAAATAGTAATAAACTTGATTTAGTGGGTTTTGATGTTACCTAAGTTATATTGTGTGTTTTAATGTGTGTGTTAGTGGGGGTGTGAGTGTAAGACAATAAAAGGTAGAATAAATGATAGATATGATAGTGGAAGTTACACTACTAAATATTATGTTAGTGGGTTTTTATTTGCATTTAGATATGAGAGTTACATATGTATTTTGATGCCTATATAAGGGTATGTAGTTTACATGTTTTAATTAAGTTGAATGCCTATATAAGGGTATGTAGTTTACATGTTTTAATTAAGTTGAATAAAATGAATAAAATATCTTTTCTAATTCTTCTTCGTATACTTCTCTTCCTAAACTTTAGGCCACTATTTTCAACATCTTTCTCCTTTTCATGGCCATTTTACGTATTTCTAACTATGCCAATGTGCTCCAACTCTTTCCAGGCTTGAATTGCTTTCTGTTGAGTCTGATCACTGTAAATATGTGGAGTGATTGCACAGGCATTCTGTTGGAAGACCCGGTCCAACTCCATCGCTGAGTCTCAAGTCTTCAGCTTTTGACCCAAAGGAAAAAGTATGGACAAGATTTCCTCCAGAGGGATCGAAACGCACTCCCCCCCACCAATCCTGTGAATTTAAATGGAAAGATTACTGCCCATTAGTTTTCAGGTGAGGCATTGTCCTTAATTGTCATGCTCTCTTGCCGATCTACATTTTCACTTTGTTATCATTCAAAACTCATTTGAATCTCCAAATCAAAAGCTTCAAGAGTTGCAACTGTTAATTTTCTACTACAATTATTTATTTAGGACTCTAAGGATGTTGTTCAAGGTGGATGCAGCTGACTACATGCTATCAATATGCGGGAATGATGCGCTTCGGGAGCTCTCTTCTCCGGGGAAAAGCGGAAGCTTCTTTTACTTGACCAATGACGACCGTTACATGATCAAGACAATGAAAAAATCAGAAGTAAAAGTGAGATGTCTTAATACTCTTGCCCATGTATGTATTTATTATGTGTATGAAATCAAAACTTTTTCTTATCAAGCTCGGTCTCATTTGTAAGTCATGTGTAGGTGCTTTTAAAGATGCTTTCAGCCTACTACAACCATGTTCGATCATACGAGAACACTCTGGTGACCAAATTTTATGGTCTGCACTGTGTGAAGTTACATGGACCTGCCCACAAGAAGGTAAGAAGATAACAGCAAAACTTGACATGTTTGGTAGTAGTTGTGTTTTATATAGATGCACTTGACATGGTGGGGATTCAGGTGCGCTTCATCATCATGGGGAATCTTTTCTGTACCAAAACTACCATTCATAGACGATTTGACCTGAAAGGGTCTTCCCTTGGCCGCATGACGAATATGCCAGAAGCAAACATTGATGCTACCACCATTTTGAAAGACCTTGATCTCAACTTCCTTTTCCGACTTCAAAAGCCTTGGTTTCAAGATTTGCAAAGGTTTGTCTTACTGTACCGCCAGATTGTGGATTTATGACCATTTTTTTTGCCCATTCCTCCATCGTACCATTTCCTTTTGATATTTAGACTAGACATGATTGGATGTTTTTGCAGGCAAATTGATAGGGACTGTGAGTTTCTAGAACAGGAAAGAATTATGGACTACAGCCTTTTGATCGGTATTCACTTCAGAGATACAACAGATGCTGGGGATCTTATTCCATCCGGTGCCCGTACTCCTATTGGTGATTTCTTTTTTCTCTTCTCTAGGAAATGATTGTCAATTAGGTACTTAATTAAGGTGGTGAAATCGCCGGCATGAGCTCATAGAGACTTGCCAGTGTCTTCTATTTTTCCATACGTATAATCTCAGCTTCATTCTTTCCTGGAAAGACAATAAGCACCTACCTGCTGTGTACCCTTTTCTGCAGACAATGGTGATCCTGATTTTGAATCAGCTCCTCGTCTTTCCAGAGCAGATTTCGATCAGCTGCTTCTAGAATCGACAGGGTAAAAGATCTATCCCCTAAATCATATATATCTTACTACTGAAATTTAGAGGAAATATGCATGCCTCAACTCTTAATTAACTAAGATATTGTATACATACATACATACATACATATAGATGTTTTAAAGGTATGTAACTCGACTAAAAACCTTGATAATAAAAACCATGTGTATATATAGTTAATAATAATACTCGCATCCTGCAGACGGACTAGTGTTGGTTTGGGAGTGAACATGCCAGCCCGAGTGGAAAGGACGAAAAGAATGACTGATTGCGAATTCCAGCTAGTAGGAGAACCAACTGGGGAGCATTATGATGTAGTGATGTTCTTCGGTATCATAGACATACTTCAAGACTACGACATTACCAAGAAGCTTGAGCATGCATACAAGTCCATCCAACATGACTCCAGCTCAATATCTGCTGTTGATCCAAAACTATATTCAAGGCGCTTTCGCGATTTCGTGTTGAAAATTTTTGTTGACGACACCTGAATTATCACCCCACAGCGATCGACAGCATGCATGTCTGAAGCTGCCAGGGAAACTTGCTCTGTACGTCAACTGACAGATCTGCTGCCCATCTTGAGGCTCATCGTCCTTGGATGTACTGTTTCATTGCATTATATTGTATAATGTGCCTAGTAAAAGGTCAGAATGTGCCAGGAGCACAAGTGTGTTGCGATTGTAAAACAGCTTCTCCATCCTTTTTTTTTCTCTCATGTCATAGTGATTTTATATCAAATTTTGCTTTTCAAGGGAGCTAAAACTGTACATAACGCCTTTGTGTTCCTTTTATTGTAATTGATCGAACCAGTGTGCTTCTGAGATTCTGCCAACCCCATACACGAGGAAGGAATGATATCCTTTATGCTGATTTTTCTTCCTGTAAGCTTTTTCATCAATTCTCATGTTACAAGAGTTTTCGGGTAAGAGCACCAAAACATGCTACTTCATTCTATTTTTCTCCTCTGATACACATATTTTCAGAATCCAAGATTCTCCCTATAAGCAATTAACATGAATTCTAGCATTCCCAAAGTATTTTCATAATTATGTTTTAAAAATAAATAAAAAATCAAGCATTGTACTTTGAAACCAATCATAAACTCCATAACAGACCCAGAGACAAATCCTTCATGAACAAGAGCAAGTCGAGCTGAGCTCATTTAGAAAGAAAGATGAACAATAATAATATTATTATTAAAAATATGAATAATGATCATAATAATTATAACAATATTACCAATCATTGCAGTAATAGTAACAACAATACCGAAAAGCACAATGCAGCCACTCCAAACAGAAGTTGTATGATCATTGATCACCATAAGCTTGGCAACATTAGCCACAAATATAACACCATAAATGTCATTAATACCTAATAAAACAATAAAGCCACAGCTGAAATACTCAAATATGACTACGGACACGTACTTGGACACGTACTTATTCTTATTCCCATCTAACATTCCACATTCCAATCACAAAACAGCCCAACATTTATTCCATACTATTTCCAAGTTCCAGTTCCAGGCAGCTTCTAGGATATCTACCTTAAAACATGCCGACTGCCAGAAACCCATGGTGGTACTACGATCCCTTTTGAAAGGTATCTTTTATCACTAAAGTAGAACAGCTATTACTCGATAATTCCATCCAACTTCAACACTTCGCCCTTATCATCATTCAAGACATCTCCATACACCTCCAACCCATCCAACCAGAGAGCAGTTACCCACGGAAAATTCCTTACACCTATTGACTTCATGATCTCCGTTTATCCGGCCTGAAAAGCTGGGCACAGGCTGCATATATAAGCAAAAACATATTAATAAATATTACTATTAGATATTCTAAAACAAAACAAACAAACAAAAAAGTCAATGTTCACATAGGAGCTGCCCATTCCGTGATCCTCAGTATATAGATCTAATTACCAGGAACTGCAATGTGGAACAAAAGCTTACAAAAAGATCAGCTTATCACCCATTTGCTTTATCATATCAATTTTGATGAATTAATAATTAATCGGCAGGGTGAAGCATTGGTTATAATAGATACATCTCAGAGAGAGAAAGAGAGACCTGTTCAACAGCAGGTGCCCGTGACGATTCTAGACCATCCATTCTCCAACAAAAACTTAATAACATTGGTCACACTGCAAAGGCAATGGCTGAACTGGTAGCACCATGCCACTGGTCATTCGCCATGGTAGATTGTTAACCTAAATACAGAAGATGGATCATGAACACTAATTAAGTCAAAATTTCAAAAAACTGTGACAAACTGAACCAATTCCAATACATTATGACTTTAGTTGAACTTGGGAGCAACAAAGAGGGGGTGCATCAATAATTAAACCAAAGAGCCTCAAAAGGCCCTGTATATTTACCTTCTGTGCTCCCAAAATCATTTCACACAAAGAAACGACTTTCCCAGAGAGACTGTCCTTGATACTGCTCAGGCAGTGCTACAGGTTGTTGATTTCCTTTCTGAAGCTGCTGCTGCTGCTGCTCCTGATATAGTTTCCGATGCTCAGGAAACTGAAAGTCCTGCCTGCCGTTCTGATTTTCCCGTTGGACAGGCGTCACCGAGACTTGTTTTCCAGGAAAAGGAAAGTTAACCATTCCCATGGAGCTGTCACCCTTTCCAGGAGGATAGTATGTCTGTGCTGACTGATCCATGGAATTGTTGACCCCAATGCCTTGTGTAGATGATGGAATCTGGTATCCATCTAGCCAGCCATAATCATCCATTGGCCGATTTTCATTCTTCATTGGCATACCCAACAGGGACTCGTCCACAAGTTTGGGAGGAACTGAATTAAATCCAGGTGGTGGGCCAAAGTGCCTAACAGGTCGGCTCACTGGATTCTTTCTCAAACCTGCTGGCATGACTGATGACAGCTTCATGGAAAAGCCATCACCGCTGGCTCCTGAAGACATAAACGAATCTGATGATGGTCTAACAGTTTCGGATACCTGAACAGGATAGTTTCTGCCAGCACCAATATCGACTGTCTGCAGGAAGGGAGCTGAAAGAGCGGCAGGCTGCAAAACTCCTATATGATCTTGCAACTCAGGTTTCACAGGAAACCCATTGCCGAGCAAACTCAAATTAGTCCGTCCATTTGCGATAAATCCTTCTTGTTCCGCCTGCCATTTTGAAGTACTTGGTTGGATTGGTTGCAGGTACTGGGCAGTAATGCTAGGAAGGGGTGTAGGTGGCCTTGAAGTTGTGTTTAAGGCACTCTGCAAAATGAAACCATCATGTGGAGCTGAAATAGATCCCAACCTATTCCCCAGATCAACCTTTGATACATCAACCCCAGAGCCAAGGAACTCAGAAGAAGTCAACTTTGAAGCAATCTCATAGGCATGCTTTTCTGTCAAAGATGGCTTGAAGACAATCACCTCATCCTCTTCTTCTCCTTCTATGCATGACTGCACCTTCTGTTGCAAGATACCCAAAGTCTGTTGACTCCCTACAAGATTTTCTTGCCCAATACCGTTCAATGTGGGGATGTCCAGAGAACTAGAGAGTGAACAGTCATCAGGCATTTGAGGCTCAACACCGATAGCAAATCTTTTCAACTTAAGATCAAAAAAGATTCCCTGTTGCCCAACCCGGACTACATTAGCAAGAGCTTTTCCAGCTGCAATAATCCTCTGAAAACGAGATTTCTTCTCCTTCTTACTACCATCACTTCCAAGAGAATGTTTCCTCGAGAAATCAAGAATGAGTTGTGCTGGAAGAAGAGGCAGGAATCCTCTCAATTCAAAGTCCTCTGACAATGCAAGCCGGTTGCCAGTTTCACCTTCATCATACCTGCTCATATTAAAAAAACATGTCTCGTCTTCATCTTCATTAATAGACATGGACCCCGTTGACAAGAGCTTGTTCAAAAAGGAAATGCAATGCATCCAAAAAAATGATCTTGCGCTAGCTTGTTTCTCCTCCACATCACTGGCAACTGCAATATCTGGACGGCAGGCTAACCACTCCAAGAAAGCCATAATGCCAGGCAATAAATAGCTTGTCGAAGGATCATTCAACTGGATACACCTCTCAACAATGTGACCCATAAACTCAAAACTAGCAGTAAAAGCATTCTGAAGCAGGACTGATCGTTGTAAAATTTCAGCATATGACTGATTTTCAGTTTCTCTATTCACATTGTGAACAGTGAATATAAGAATGGCTATCAACCTAATAATCACAATCCCACACTCAGCAGCATCTGAACCAAAATTGTACTCCTCGTCGGGACCAGAAGCAAGAAGCTCAAGCAGATCACGTTTAGACAAAGAAAAAACTTCCCCAAACGTCTCCATACTGGCAAATTAAGGAAAAAAGAGTGTTACTTCATAATTTTACAGCGGATATCAATATTAGCCGGTTCAATTAATGAGAAAATCTACCTTGTGCGTGTGAAAAGAATGCCATTCAGGCGAACAAAGCGAATGCTGAAGGCTTTGAAAGTGTCAAGCATACTGGGTGGCTTTTCATTGACATGACTTGGCCTTGTTTCACCTTTCCCTCTTCCTTCTGATGTTATCCGTGCACGTTCAGCCTTGACAGAAGAAGTTTTGGAGTCTCCAAGTAGCTGAGAATAACTCTGACGGTTCTACCAAACAGAAAATATACGTGAAACAAAATATATTGTTTAAAAAATCCATGCTAGGCTATTTAAGAATATATCAAACTGATTTATGTTTCATTCACTGTAGAAAATTAAACATCAGATCGCAGGCCAAAACTTGTTCTCGGCATCTTACTTGTACCGATTGATGATAAACTACTCAATCAGTGTGCAGTTGTTCATCTTTTTCTTAAAAAAATAATTAAAACAAAAACAAAAAGATAGATAGATCAAGTGTTAACAGTCACTGCAACGTGTATACCGACATAAAGCAGTCTTTTTAGCTTACAAGGCCATAAGAAAATAGCCAAATCAGTTGTTTTTGTGTTATCTTTAGTAACTTGAAGGTTGTTCCAAATCGGTTTGACATAATAAGTTCTATTACGGTTCACTATCATAGTGGATTCATCCAGTGTAACTTTTCAAAGGCAGCCCACACAATTGATGAGTCCCTTTTTAAAAAATGAACGTTACTTTCCTTAGCCCATATTTGCAAAAATTTATTTCAATATTCACTTGGCAAAAATGAACATTACTTTCCTTAGCTCATATACTTGCAAAAGTTCAATTCAATCTTCACTTGGCAAAAACAAGTGAAGAGAGTGAGCTTTTCAGGTATTAAATGCACACTCTAACGTATATACAATTTAGAGAGAAAAAAAACAGTTGACGGCAGGTCCCCCACCTTTTCTGCAATCCTATCAGATAATTGGGTTGTAATTATTTAGGAAAACCCCAGATAGACTTCATCAAGGTTGTTGCTTATTATTTTGGAGGAAGTTAATTATGATGGCCGTGAAAAGGATAAAAAAGGCATGATATATTTCAACTTTCTAACACTACGGAATGATGTACTGTTGACCTGGTTGCTATCTGTTCCAGAATTAGAAGTGAACAAGCATGCATCTCCATATGCCCACAAGCCCAAAGGGCCCCATCAAATTCAATAGACCAGTTCGCTTACTCAGGAATGATGCCAACTTACAGTTCCAAACCAACCTTCAACCCTATGTTTGAAAGTTCCCATATATGTCAACTCATAAAAACGCAAAATTATGTACAAATTAAGATGCAATTTAGAAATTGAAAAAACATCATCATTTGTCATGTGAGCAAAACAAATAACCAACTTGATTGTACATTTTTCCAAGCTTATATTCCAAAAAAAGCACCCAATCCATATGCTCTCATCTAAAAGTCAGCACATACCCGTTCCGATGCTGACATGCACATAAACTATAAACCACCTTTTTTAAAAGCTCGTTCTTTCAAGATTTTACCACATATAACTCTTAAAGACTTCTTCACCGGAAAAAAAATATAAATGGCCTTGGACAATAAGAAATTGACATTGAATAGTATAATCATTCCCATTAGAGGTATATATATAATAATTTCTACCTTTTCGAATGCAATGATCAAGTTATCTCTCGCAGTAGTAAACGGGTTATCAACAGCCAGACTTCGGAAATAACGGTAAGCTGCCACCAGTTCATCTCCCGAATATGATGCAAGTATGGCAAGCTGAGATAAACATACAGAGGATGAGTCCACAACAACATCACTATACTAACCACAGACGTAAAGAAATGAAAATAAGTCACAGCTGAGTTTAGAAACAGATGAAGGATCAAAAGGAAACACCTGATGATGAGGATTGCCACTTGAAGGCCAAAGTGAAGAAGCTTGCACATAGTAACTTGATGCTGCAGCAAAATCTCGAGCTTTGGATTCACCCTCCCCATACAACCCTTTATACCGAGCAAGGTCCCCTAAATAAATCAAACAACGGTGACAGGACATCAAGCCTTTATTGGCCTCAGCAGATTTATTTCCATCTTTATACGGAACATTCTGATCCTCCAGACAATCTGAGTAATAATTCAGTGGCAAACCGTACTTGGCTCTTATTTTCACCATCAAATCATGATAAAACCCAGTAGCTTCTGAAAGAAATGCCTTAAACTGCGAACGTATTTTTGTGATTGGAACAGGTCCAGACCGTGTAGGACCTTTTCCATTTTGATATGTGGTTGAGCCTGTTGATGCCATAGCAGCACTAAGCTGTGCACGCAGTTCCTCGATTCTTTTGTAATGCAACTGCCATAAAGCATACTCTATTTCATGCTGTTCTGCAAAAGCATGATCTTCAAGGACAATAGCTTCATAGTTTTCCCGCATCCGCTGCCATGCATTGGGATCCGATGGAATTCTGTCCTGCACTGCCTTTCCACGCCTATTCTCCAACTCAACATTCTGTAATAGAGAAGAAAGGCCAGTTTTGGGTCATAAAATGTACATCTTTCCTAATCCTTCCCTTCTTTCATTTTTGATTCTGTGCTTCGCAAAATACAAATAAATACATAAATTCGAACACAGTACATTTTTTTATTTCTATTTTCTATATGCACTTTTTAATAAACGTAAACATGTCCCTTTCAAAACTACAAAAGAACCCTTTTGGTCTTAAAGAGTGAACGAAGAGCAAAATTTATTTCAGTGAAGACATAAATATAGTAAAATCAATTTCTCCAACTAATGGTGCAGCAAGTCAGTATGCCAAATAGAGAATTGCAGTAATCAAATACAAATACCATGTGACAATTTTCACAAACGACTGATTACAGAAAGTTTTAAGACATACAAATAATGATCTATGCATAGTCATTCCAAGTCCACGCATGTTGGAGATAGTTGTTATAAAATTGATAGAACAAAAAATCCACCGACTACCAGCTGATCATACCATAGCTACGGTTACGGGAACTTTTGGACAAAGAACAAGGGAATAAAAGGGGATAAGCGAACCGGATTCTCGGGCAGTAGAAACCACCTATAATGTGTAGATATAAAAGGTTGAAGCCCCACCACAGAAAATTCCTGGGCCCGTCACTGGATGCAGACATAATTTACCCTTCTATGTGTGATCAACGAATAAACCGTCATACCACTTGCAAGTATACATAAAAATAATGTATATAAACTGCAGCACATTGACAGTGAAAGATATTGTTCACAGTGCAAACATATATGGGTCTAAAGAAATAAAAAATAATAAATAAATAAAAAAGAATGATGAGAAGCAAACCTTGTTGTAAAGACGTTGCACACGCTCCCTTGATGATATACCCAAAGTGTTAGCCATCAGAATAGTCATCATACATCAAACAAGTATGAAAAAGTTCAACTCCTGCATCAAATTCAATGGCAAGATACAGCATTTAATCTGCACAGAAGCCAGACATAACATCTTAGTCAGACACCCAAAAGAAAATCTAAAAAAAGGCCAGAAAACACATATACCAACAAATAAGTAAGATATGACTGCATATACCAGCTGGCAATGTGCTGGTCATGCATGTCAAACTTAATGCAGGAGCTATGCTTGGGAACAAGATGGCATATTACACATACTGAATGCATATCCAGTTCTCTATTTATTTCATTCCATTGTTTCCTACGTAAAAAGCAAGAGCATTATAAACCTTGGAAGGGATGATCAAACGAATTAGCAAATACAATCATCAGTGCGGACACTGAAGCCATACTTTAACTTAAATTGAGATCTCCCACAGGTTTTATATTTTCAACAATTTCATAAGAACTTTCATACTAGAGAGAACCAGGAACAAACAAGTATGAGAATCTGAACAAAAAGTGAATAAAAAATGCAGAAAATTGAACCCAGTTTACAGATTACCAAACAAGCATCCAATTGTAACAATGTGTTGCCAAAGCAACCCCAATTGAAGAGGACTCTCACTTAATAATACGCCTCTATATTCTCTTACAATTAATATTTCCCGGCATTATAACAGGATCCTACAAGATGAACAGCAGCTTCTTTTGTGAGAAGAATGCAATGCTCTATTCAGTTAGATAACACAATCTAGAAAGAAAACTAACATGACAAACTACAATTAAGCAAACAGGCCCAACAGACATCGATTTCTAAACAAACACAAAAAAAGGGAAAAGGAAAAACAATATCCCCTTAGAAATCACATTAAACCTGTAATTTTCCTCCTAACTAAAAAATAAATAAATTGTATAGGAATATACATATGCATAAATCTGTTCAACTATGGCTTTTAAAATCATATATACAAGCATATAAATATATCCTACAATGGATTTTATGATCATATATATGCATATATGTATTCAACTTTTACGAGCACACATGTATATATCTATTTGGCAATTGTATTTACAAAGATGATTTCAAAGTCCAAGTTGGAGCAACGATTACATTCTGGGTCTCCTCTCTCTTCCTATCACAAAAATTTTCTAACAAGGCAAAAAGAAGAAATCAAAACAAATTGATCAATCAATCAAATACTACAAACCGGATAATACAATCCATAATGAAAGAAAAACCTCATAAAATCACCACCGAGACGTCAATTAGTGAATAAATCAACCACTGAAACGTCAATTTTTGAATAAATCCCCTAAAAAAAGAAAAGGCAGAAAATCGAAAAATAGAAGTTACCTTCTCGAAACAGATCTGCAGAGATCTCGTCACCTTGAGGTCAGAATCGCTATGAACAATTGCGATTCACGAAGACGAGAGCCTGCAATGGAATTATGAATGAATAAAGGGTCTAGGGTTTCAATGAAGCCATTTTGATCCAAACATGGGATATGACTATCCTTTTGGGGGGGTGGGTTTATTTTTTATTTTTTTTCTTGGTTTGGTCTAGGCGGCTATGACCCCAAACTTATCTATCTTCTATTATTATATACTATATTTAACCATTCTCGAATATTTATCGAATATTTCAATATTTAATATTATAACTTCAATCTTAATTCTACTTAAACTTGTATTTAACTTCTTTAATTTGTATTCATCTAGAATTCAACTCTTTTCCATTATTCTTTTCTTTCTTTTTTAATACTCTTGTAAAGAGCATAGTCCAAATTTCCAATCTTGTTCAAGGCGATTTACTATTTTTTATTATAATATATTAAGGATATTAGATGACGTAATTAATACTTCTATAAGATAAAAAAATAAAATAAAAAGATACCATTCTTTTTTCTTTGGTGAAGATAAACAATGCTAATTTTTTGGGGCATTATAGTACTTCACATACAATTTGACAAATATGTAATTAATAACTCAAAATTTTCAAATACAGAATTATTTTTATTTATTGATTTTTTTTTGTAATTTTTTTAAAAAAAATTATCGTTCTTGTAATATTAAATTTAATACAGTTAGCAAAGAAATATTACATTTGCATATATGTGAAAGGAGAATTGCGATTTGGCATTTCAAGACTTGTGTTATATTTCATTTTTAACATATATTATGTTCATGAATCTTTTATTTAGTATGTATAAAAATCCTTTCTCAATTCTTTGGAATAAATATTTTTATTCACTTCTATATTGAATATAATTTATATTATATATTTATTTATTCTCTTTTTATGTCTTCAATTGTACTCATTGTAGCATTGAGATTAAACTTTGTTATTTTTATTAATATAAAATATTAAAAAATCCTTTCTCTATAAATATTTTCACCGAAATTATAACTTAAGGTTTGACCGTGTACATGAACATACATGTGTGTATATATATTATTAAATATATAATTCTTTGTGTCATTAATAATATCATCCACACATTCCAAAATTGTTATTAAAAAAAGTGATAAGTAAACTCATCACAAATCATGAATAAATCATAGTTGAACTAACAAAAAATTGTCAACTAAAGAAAGACCTGTAACACGCGAGAACAACATGTAAATTTAATTTCTGTTAATATTTAACCTTTATACAAAATTACAACAATATAGTTTCCCTCATAATTAAACCTTTGCACAAGTTGTCTAATTACAAACTTTAAACCGCAGTTTGGTTTCTACCAATATTGAAACTTTTGTACAAGAAGTGTGATTACAAATTTACAAGTCATGTTTGATGATCTAAAGCGAAATTAAAAGGCATGGCAACAAACAATTATAGTCTCTTCTCATAGAAAGAAAGACTGTAGCTTTTGTCTCAACATTTCAAGCTCCATCTTCGGAGTTCCTTGCACCTGTTGAATCCAAATCCCAGGATAACCAGGAAATTAAAAGAAATATTAATTATAATTGAACAGTGCTATTGTACAAACGAGATACTTATTAATTTTTATTATATAATTTCGCATGTTAAATTTATCTACATGAAACACTCCAGTTATACCTATATATAATAAGCAAATAATTTATTTTACAGTTATGGTTGAAGTGTATTAATTTAAGTATGCAATGATGATTAGTAAAACTTGAAAATTGTTTTAAAAATGTCTCAAATTCTATTGTAATTAGGTTTCCTATTTAGAGTTGTATTGTAAAAGGAATTTCGTGATAGAGAGTTTTATTCTCGAAGGAATTGTAATCATTGTCTAACAAGAAATTGAGTTTTTCTTGTTCAACAAGGAAATGAGTTTAACTCTATAAATAAGGACCTAGGGTTTGTGTTGAGACTTAGAGAAAAAATGTGAGGAAAAAAAAAGAAGAGGAAGAGGGTGTGAGGGTGTTATGTTATTCACCTATGTAATATCTTCTTACGTTTTATCTGTGTGATTTATGTGGGTAGGTGTTGATGATTTTGAGCGAAATTAATTTCCAAATGTATGATAAGAATTAATTCCTAAAAAAAATCATACATTGACCTAGCAAGAAATAAATTTAAAATAGAAAATATATATATATAATACCTGAAGAAGGTGAAGATTATAGAAGATCCTGTCTCCAAAGGATTGAAAAACAGAAGCATCCAATAAAAGAAGTCCATTTTCCTCTAAATATAGCAAAACCTCAGATAATAAAGGACTAGTAGTAGTAGTAGTTGTTGATATTTGAATCACAACTTGTGTATCAGCCAGTTGAGTTGCCAAAACAAGAGATGAAGAAGAGCTCTTAAATGCTTGTCGTCTTTGGTTTTGATCATGACTTGGATTATCTACTAATTCCCTACAACTAGAAAGCCTTGATGAAACATCTTCCTTCTTTTCAACCAATCTTTCTACTTCCTTTTCTAGCTCTGGTATGTATTTTAGCATTCGTGACACCGTGGCCGCAATGCTTAATTTCTTCTTCTGTAACAACATCAATTCAAAATGTTCTTTAAGTACTCTTTAATACTATTATATTTATTTCTCCAAGAATCAAGTGCATACATATATATATATACATATATATATATATATATATGTACATATATATATATATATGTACATATATATATATATATGTACATATATATATATATATGTACATATATATATATATATGTATGTATATTCCTTTTCTTTTGGGTGCGTGGGGGGGCAGTAGTAAAAAAAAAGAATTGTATACCGTTTGATCAGCAGCTGATGGAAGCAGTGAACGGAGAGAGGAATACAAAGTGTTAATCTTCTTACGACGATCGCGCTCACTCGCATTATGATTTATTTTTTTAACCATAGTGGCATCTTCACCGGCACCGGCTCCGGCTCCATTGTTGGGCTGAACTGAAGGAAAACGAAGAAATGATTCGGAAGTTTCTACTTGTCTATGGTTGTAGTTGTCATCTAATGCCCACCCAAAGCCTGAAAACGAACAAGGAGATAAAGATAGCATGATTTGTGTTACCTTTTACTTTGATCAGAAATGAATGGACATATATATATATATATATAGGGTCATGAGACTACTCCTGACATTTATAAACACGAACTAACATCTCCCAACTGTAGTACATTACACCAATATTTTAATTGCCATAAACTAGGACAGCCTACTATCTAAAAAACTAAAAATAATTAAAATTGACTCCCCCTTTGTGAATTTAAATATAAGATAATGTTTAAGAAAGTGACTATTCAGTTTCCAAATCTTAAACTAGTTCCTTTCATCATAAATAAATCGTTGTTTATGTGTTTTAAGCAAGAGAAATGAACAAATAAACAAGTGTTTAAAGGAGTAATTTATATGGTTTCAATCTTTGATGTTATTGATTTGTTTTTATAAGTATTAAGAGAGGCACAATCTTAAAGAGGCTGAGCATAATGAAATGCGTGTGGAGTGCATGCAAGCACAAGCTCAAGGTAGGCCTTGCTCGGGCACTAATGCCATGTCACATGCCAACCACACGCTTCCCATGTTCTCAAGCCTGTGTTACAATAAAATACATGCTACTACAGTCTGACTCTAGATTTTTTTAAATTAAGAAATGCATTAATATTTCCTTCACATTCATAATATTTTTTTATATTTGATAATCACATAATACTTTATAATAATTATACGATCAATATAAAATTATTTCTTTCTCACCTATGATTACCTATGACTACTGTATACACACATGGCCTCTTAATATAAATATGGAGAACCAGAACTCATACTAACAGTTCCATAACATCAAAGCCACAAAGCCACAATGCTACTAACCCCAAATTTCACAGCCACGATTTGGACCAACAAAGCCACAATGCTACTCATCTTTCATTTCCGGCTGACTTTTTTTTTAGTAAGATTAGTGATGATATGAAACTGTTTTTCAGTAACTACCGCTTAAAATAAAACCGTAACTATGCTTCTATGGTCACGGTGTCCTTATTCTTTACAGATCTAATTAGACCTCAAGATTCACAAAGGTTAAAAAAATATTCACATATATATATATATATATATATGTGAAACTAAATTAAATGAGACAAAACACCAGGAATCCTGACTGTAGGAAATGAGAGAAT
This sequence comes from Cornus suecica, assembly GCA_963922005.1. NCBI lineage: Eukaryota > Viridiplantae > Streptophyta > Magnoliopsida > Cornales > Cornaceae > Cornus > Cornus suecica. The sequence continues at coordinate 373,600 of OY998242.1, forward strand.
AAATAATAAATTTCACACAACGCATACGTTCATATAGAACTCGCCTTATCCCCTCAAGGAACACTGGAAAAATAGAAAGAGAGAGGAAAGGGTCAAAACTTTCTACTTATTCTGTGGCAAGTTCAATAATACATCTTGACGATTGTACATATTACATCCAATATGGCCGAGCTGAATCCCAAGCAAAGATGACCTGAATGTTTGATAGGGAAACTCACCGCCGGCCTCTTCCTCTGCCTCTGCCTCGACTCCCTCCTCTCCCTCTCCCTCTCCCTCTTCCGCGCCCACTAAACCCTGACCTGTCTGGTTTCAGCTTCAGTGATTGGACTCCCCTTCTCTTTTGATGATGTCCTTCCCCGTCCTCATCATCTTCCCTGTACTTTGCTGAGCTTCTAGAATGGAAGGAAATCTCTCTAGATCCTCCCGGTCCCAACTTAACTCTATTCAAGGCACCAGAAGCTTGCCGCTCATCTGCCAGAGAAGCCACCCTTTCCCCTAACGACATAGAGTCCTCCTTAGCAAGGGACACACGGTTCCAGAATGCTTCTGCATGCCGTTCATCTTTAACTTCATATAATCTGCATGTTTAAATTTAGAAACAACCAAAAACAAACAGTCAGCAAATTTTAATTACAAATGTAAATCGATGAATCATATGTGATTTCAGCATGAGGAGAAAAGATGGGACCCTAAACTCACGGACCCACCTGTGTATCACTAAAACAGCTCAATGTTCGGGGCTAAACCATGAATAGTTGTTGACCAAATCAAATAAATGTCAAACATATAAATCAAGCTGTTTTAGAGTACACTTGGAACTATTTTATAGTATTTCTCCTTATATTGACATGACAAAATCTACATCGGGTATTAGTTTATTCTTGGTCCTGGGGGCATATGAAAATGAGTATATGAAATAAATACTAGTAGAATGGACCCATTCCAAAGGATTCAAATTGCCACAATAGGAAATCATATGCTCCCTACAAGAGGTTCCTTTTCAGGAAACAAAATATTACTTCATCCACAAAATACAAGTGTTGCAAAGCACACTATTCAAAAAAAAGTGTCGCAAATCACAAATATGTACAATATTATATTGTACAATATAAGATTCATAGCATATCAATTCCACATAATGCTGGATACAAGCATCTAACCTTGGAACGCGTTGCTTCCTAGATGTCTCTTTTTCGTCATGCTCGTCTTCTGATGATCGAGGAGCTGCTGATACATCAGAATCTTCATCTTCCCCAATGGGCTCAAAATGTTCCTCCACCAAGGATGGTTCCTTCTTTGAAGGCATGGGGTGTAAAGCTAAATATTCTTGTGAAAATTCATCAATCTCGAAGTCCTAGACAGAACAAGAAAAATATACACATATATATAAATAATGTGAAAATTCTGGAATAGTGAAAATGCTATGCAGGAAGAGACCCAAAAGGAAATAGATAAATACAAATAAAAAGCATATACATACATATCAATGTATCAAACAAGTAACAGATAGGTTATACCAAATTGAACATGACAGAGGAAACAAGCATGATTAACTAGCATATCATACATAATTTCCAAACGACACTTCAATTTCTAATTCTGCAGATACTTGCCAACTGTAAGTTGTAATGCACATGATGAAATTATTCCACAAATTAACAATCAGCAAAATGAATAAGAACCAAAATAACAGGGAATTCTACATGTAAACAACTGTATATGTATGTGTATCCTTCATTTGCAGGTTCTTGTTCATTTAGACATCCACCCTACAGTTTGATGCTTTAACTGAAACAATTATCTGGGATAAAAAATTAACAACTTGTGTGAACATAAAATAAACAAACGATGTCCAATTCCTTACAATTACTAGCAAAGCAACATGATCATTTTCTCCGTAAGCCAAACAGCTCATTTCATTACGTACCTTGTTTTCAAACATCGCTGCAAATCGCTCATCTTTCAGAACCTCACTGCTGAATCCTTTCTTTTTCTTGGATGTTTTCTTAGTATCAGCACTATCGACGTCCTTCTTTTCATTTTCAGCTTCTTCATTCTCCAGTATACGAGCTGCGAGAAAGCGGTTAACTTTAGGCAATTTCCTCTTAATCTGCAGGAAAAACAAGGACACGGAGAGGTCAAAATATGAATATGCCAAAAATCCGACAATGACTCGAGTAACACGACATTAATTAATACACAATTTCCACATGAAAGTCCCCCTCACAAGTGCCAGTAATTCTCAATCTTATTGGCCAAATACAAAGTGGTTCAACAAAATTATACCACCAATGTTAGTATGAAATCCAAAACTAACCGTAATACGAGAGGCACGTTCAGCTTCCAATTTCTCTTGTTTTCGCCGCTCTATATAAGCATCATATGCAAACGGGTCTGCCAATGATTGTGCCTACGAAGTACACAAACAATCTAATTTAAACACCAATAGATTATACGGATGTTTTGTTAAAATTCTGTAATCCACACAGGCCAATTTCAAAAAATTGTTCGAGCTTCTCATTAGAGAGCCAATAATACAGCTTAAATATACCACTGTTGCTTAAAAGGGACATCAGATTATGCACAAGACATAAAGAAGCTTATAACAAGGAGTAATCACCTTTTTATACAGCCGATAATCAATAAAGAAACCATGCATGTAGGCTCTTAGAAGATTGGTGCCAATCAAATTCGTCAAGTTCAACTTCTCAAGCTCTTCTTTTGTCAAAAATTTAAAATCATCATAGATTGTTGTTTGTGCACCCTCCTCCAGCTCTTCCTGTAAAGACAAATCGAAACATTAGCACCTGTACTTAAGAGCCAAGAAGTGGATCTAAGTCGAAAAATTCGGGGAAAAAATAAAATAGAAATATTTAATAGTCATACTGTTAGATTTTCTAGGTACGAACACCATTTAGGAGCAGGTCCAAGGGCAGGTATGAAGTAAGATGGTATCTGACTGCTGTTCAGGGCCAACAACATCAACCCGCTATCACCAAACACACATATATCATTTATTGTTTCATTTTCCGGTTCAATGCTGGTCATGCCTTCTCCCTGAAAGCATAAGAGTTAATTATTACTACAGCTCTTTAAGCTATAAATATCAAACAATTTTTATTGGGCAACACAATCAGCTGAAACAACATAACAAACTTCAAACAATAACGATGATAATCAGTAAAAGTAGCATTATTCATAAGTTTATTGCCTGACAATTATTTAAGGGATAATATCACTAGCCTCCCTGTACTTTGGCCTAATTACACGCGGTACCCTCAACGTTTCTGAAATCACACTGCACTCCCTTATATTTAGCTCCGGTGTAACACTTTAATTTATTGAATAAGTAAAGTAGTATTAATTATATAAATTATCCCCTCCGTCTGAAATCAACACCGGAAATTGACTTTTTTAGTCAATAAAGTTAGTTTTTCAACTGAACTTCCCAAATTACCCTCACCATGTATGTAATGTCAGTTTTACCCTTACTTTTTTTAAGGAGAATTACAAAACAATCCATAAAAACATTACGAAAAGGCCCTTCACTTGTTTCTTTATAAACCCAAGCTTTTTCATTGTACCAACTACCTCTCTAAGGAAATAATTTAATAACAATCTGTTTGACTCAATTTATAATTTTTTTTCAAAAATTACTGAATACATGTAAAATAATATATGGTATTTTTATGAAAAATAAAAAGAATATATATACATGTATATCACGTAGGGATGGCAATGGGGCGGGGCGGGGATCGCATCCCCCATCCCCATCCCCATTTAACTTTGCTATCCCAATTATTAAATGGGGCAGGGCGGGGTAAGGCTAGGCGGGGAGCGGGGCAGGTTTTCACCATAAAAAAAATATATTCTTATACAAATGAAGGTAATGTGTAATTTCTTAATTATAACTTTTAATTTACTATTATTGTACGAGCATCAAAGTCAAACATGTAATTTTTAACATAATTAAAATGAAATTAAGGTGAGAAGAGCAAAAGGATAAGGAGACTAGAATTTAGTATTGGGTGGAATATAAAAAAACGAAGGAACTATTTTATATAAAGGGTATAAATTATTAATATATGATAATATTCAAGAGAATGATCTTCAACATATATATATATATAGATGATATTCAATTCTTACCTTATATATATATATATATATATATAAGTTTGTGTTTAAAATATGAAATGCATATATGTATATATTGAACCGGGGCGGGGCGGGGCAGCTAATCGGGGCGGGGCGGGAGTTTCCCACACCTACCCCGAATATAATCGGGGATTTTTTGTCACCCCCACACCTGTCCCGATTAACTTAATCGGAGGCCCAAACCCGGAATAAACGGGGTGGAGCGGGACCCCACTGGGACGGGTTTTATTGTCATCCCTAATATCACGACAACTGCATCAAAACAAATCAAATAATAAAGCTAAAGTACACAAAAACGTAAACAAATTTACATGATAATAAATAGATAAAAATAAATGATATGCTCAATTTGTAACAGAGACCTGCTTCATTTGTCCAATTGGTGTTTGCTTTTGTACGTTTTGCTTTTTTTTTTCTCTCTTTACTCCCTATTCGTTTTTCTGTGGGTTGGGTTTGTTTCTCTCTCTAACCTTCACTTTCACTAAAACTCTCGAGATTGGCGTCTAAGATAAAGATCAATAAATCATGTTCAGTCTCTTCCTCCCACTGGGTTCTCCACAAAACTCATTTTCTAGTGCACAACTGAGATAGAGACTCTAATGAGTGAGACATGAGGCTCTCTCGTCCTAGAGAACCTACATGTTCATGCAACAAATCAATCCCAACCCACGAATTTAATCAATCTGTAGAATTATGGGTTCAACTCTGTTTTTCAAAAAATTAATCACAACCGACAAATTAAATCACTCTATAGAATTGTGGGGTTTTTCAAATTTGTTGTTGTGGTTTGTGAGAATCAATGGCACTTTCAATGCAAAGAGACGAGTTGAGTAAGCAGATGGATAGTAATAAGTACGTGAGGTATACGCCGGAGCAAGTGGAGGCGTTGGATTAGGTTTATTCAGAGTGTCCGAAGCCTAGTTCTATGAGAAGGCAACAACTTATTAGAAAGAGAGAGAAATTTTGGATCCGCTTAGTGTTTTAGTTGGCGGCTTAGATGGATAGGCTCATTGTCACAAAACTAGGGTTTCATGAAACGTAAAGAAGAAAAGGTGAAAAATCAGAGAAAGAGTTAGGGCATGTTTGTTTTGCCCCTTCGTTTCTCTCTCTATATTTGTGCAAGGACATTTAAACATCACAAGGGCATATGGGTAATTTCACTGCATTCTAGAATATTTCCTTTATATGCTATTTGGTTTGAGGGCACTGAGGTCAATTTACACTTAATTTTGGTCAGATCAATATTCCGGTACTAACAAGGGAGGGCAGTGGGATTTCAGAAACGTTGAGGGTATTATCTGTAATTATGCCCAAGTACAAGGGAGATTTATGATATTATCCCATTATTTAATACATCATTTCTATAAGACCCACCAACTTTAAGACCCATTTTGAAAGTTTTCAAAATGTGCCTACGCAGTTAGGAGGAATCCACACACCCAAGTGCCAACAACCTCCCTTGTCCCACCCCCGATGTGGGATGTCACCATTAGCATCTCAAATTAGTTATCCTCATTGCTTCTCCAGTCCAAAAGGATTGAAGAATGAGTATTAAATGAGCCATTACCGCCTCCCACCTTCATGGGGGAAGCAAAAAAAAAAAAATACCTAAACCCTTCTATATATGGTCCTTATCTTGGACACCAGATATACGCTAATTACAGAGTAATAACTGCCAGCCCATTTTGTCTCGCCTTCTCATAATTGTTTCAAGAATTAAGAAGAATCACTTACAGTCTCAGGATCCCATATTCTCACAACATGACTATCTGTAGTAATCAACTTTTGTCGCTCAGAGTTCAGAGTTCGATGCCACTTAATGTTTATTATTGAGCTGCCATACCTATAAAAAATTCACAGGTTGCAAGAAGCACCAATGGATAAGGAAAAAAGAAAAGTACATAGTATGTTGCATCATCTATATATGCAGTTCCAGCTTGTACAGTTCAACTCACATGTGATCCTTCACTCGCATAGGATAAGAAGAACGCAAGTCATAAATCAGCACCTGCATATTTGATAAGCAATAGACTAATCACAATTATGAAAAGAGGCAAGCCCCACGCCCAAAAAAAGAGGGAAAGAATTGAATTTTTCATATATAACTTCCAAGCAAATAGTAACACATAACTTATTCCATACCAACCACCAAATTCTTCCCTTGTAACCTCAGTCCCACATATTCTATAACTTTTAGGTGTCTCAAAACTAATTAAATATAACTTGAAAAGCAAACAAAATCTACTTATGTTTCACAATAAGCACATGTTGCTTATTTTTATTACATGTTCCTTACTCCATTACATATATATAGATACATATTGATTATAACCTAGGTTAAATAGTACTAGCAGTGTCTGAATAGGGAGAATGACAAGTGCTACAAAAAATATATATATGTTTATTTTTTATCTATTTTTTTATAACCGTAATGTCCAAGTCAGCTTACGCGCACCTCGACTAATTCACGGGACTCGTACGAGGCGACCCCCCAACAAGAATCGGGTAAGGCTTGGACTATGTCCGCGGTCGTGGCCATAATGAATTGTTTGCAGGAATCGAACATGGGACCTCATGCTTCTTGAGACAAAACACCAAGTCTCAAGTCTTTTCTAACTAGGCCAACTCGCTCGGGTTTACAAAAACTTATTTTTTAGTAAAGAATTCTTACACTTAAATAAGATGTAGTTGATTTTGGCGCTCCTAATTTCCTTATCTTTTAGTCATCTTGTCAGCGTAGCTAACATTTTGTGTTGTTTAATAACTCATTATTTACTCACCTAAAAAAAATAGTTATTGTACTTGAAGAGCTCATTATATGTGATACAATAAAGAATTATGTTCTTTGTGCTATATTATTTATAAAACTTGTGTAATTGTCTTTAACATAATTCATCATCAAGGTCAATTTTTACATTCTAAATATTAAAAATGAGAAGTTCTACAAGATCTACGGCTAAATGATGTTATGGGATCTATAACTGGATTATATGATTTTAATACATAAAAAGGCAGTTTGGTCATACATCTTTAAAATGTCGGCACATAATAGGCATGTGCTACTATTCCGTTACTTTTTGACGGCAAACAAACAGTCTAGGAGTAATATGATAAGTTCTTGAATACTAGTGAGGTGATTAGATAGTTACTTCAATAGACAGAATTAGTTGATTCTTTTTTTAAAGTAAATGAGGGTTTTGTGATATTAACACTATTAGATATTAGCACTATTTTATAATTAACTTCTAAAACATGTTAGAAGTTCAGTATTGCTAATGGTAGTGGTACTATGATTACTATCAGAGCTACAGAACAATAACAACCTTAAAGCCTTTCTTTTAGCCATCAATGATTCTTCCCTGATGTATTTTAAGTAACATATGACACAAGTATTCATAAACTCCAAGCCCTAAATTCTCTTTGATGCCTAAAATCTCCGCTAACTAAGCCTCTTTTGTCACTGAAAATTCTATTCTAACTTGCAATCAAAAGGACATTCTCAGTTGACTTTCCGGGTGGGAAATACGTTTATCTGGATCATATCAAATTCACCCAATGAGAAGATTTAATCACGAAGTGTAAACTATATAAAAACTATTAGTAATATTATCAGGATGATATAGATATAACATTGCATTGGGGGAAGATGCCATACCTTTCCAGAACTACTTCCAACAGCCATGAGGTAGCCACCCCCCTCTCCATCAAACTCTATTGCAGTAACCTCCTAAAAAATCAGCATATGTAATTAAAAAGATGTAAGCTGAAAATGATATTTTGTGAGGGTTTTTGTTAGGAAAGGAAAGCGAAGCCTTCCTTTATAATTACCCAACGACGACAAAAAGGAAATTAAAAAAAAAATCACAAAATTATCGGATAGTACTGAATTGTGGATTTTCACACAATAACACTTTACCATCAAACCAACCTGTTAGCAAGGATATTGAAGACATAAAGGACCCGACAGGTAGTCCACAATGATTGCATTATAGAATATACACAAGAAATTGGAGTCCATAGAAGATGGTAAATCAGGAATCATACATGGAATAAAGTACATTCTTGTGCAACATAATTCCAATTGACTTCCATAGAGATCATCTTATGTCCAATTTCCAATTGACATTCAATAAAAAGTAATCTGAATCACTGAATCAAAATGCATGAGTACCTGATCAACATCACCAGCAGGTGCAACAGCATTTATCCTACCAACCGAACATCTCGATCGCATGTCAAAACATTCCACAGCACCATCTTCACCACCACAGGCCACTAGTCCATGAAGCTTGCTGAATTAGAATACAAAACTGCCTCAGAAACTGGAAAAGCATATTGTGATTACCAAGCAAACAATAGCTGATGGCTAAAATGACAAGTAGACACTGCCATAGCTTAAGGTCCATTAACCTTCTAGAGACTACATTTATTGCCGGAGACCTTGTGCTGAGCGAGGAAAGAAAACGCCCCTGTAAAGAAAAATGTCAAACTCGTAACCCTGAGGCCTAATAATCTGTCATGAAAAGCAACTGAAATTCAATAAAGATGAAGAAACATGAACAATTTTAGATAGAGTAAATAAATAAAGTGATTTAGATGATTCAGGTCGAATTTTCGTTACATATTATTGAAGACAAATTGGAATTTTTCTTTACGCATTTTCCAGCATTTATCCAAAGCCAGAATAACTGATTCACATGATGTCTATATAAAGGGAAATGGCAGATTAAAAAAAAGATGTGATATATGTGACTACAAAAGGGGAAAAAAATCCCCTGAGGAGATGGACATTTAACTGCCTCTATATATGCTCTGTGTCCATTAAGGATCTTGAATTAATTCAAAATAAATTAATTCTAGTGTTTATCATCTTGTATTTAAGCAAACTTCTACCTTAGCTCCATTTTTTTCCTTTCTATGTTGATGGCGGATGTTCATCTGTACAGTTATACTCGAGAGGTGCATACCCGAAATACCCTTTGAGAACCAAATGTGGTTAAATATCAAAACTGATTCAGCCATCAATGAATTACTGTACTTAGAATTTGTATAACCTTAGTAATCATATCCCCAGAATATAAACTGCATAGCTTAGCAGCTTAAAAAGATTCCAACAACATCATGAAGTTTATAACCAATACCAGAATTTGTTTCCCTTAGCATACATGTATAGGCAGAACAAGAATTTCCTTTTATGTTCTTAGAAAATCATCAGTAAGCAAAAATCTCTATTTTCTTCCAAAAAAATAAAAATTAGGGATACTGGTATCTTCTAACCACAAACTCCAAAAGTAATAACCGCATTTATTTCCAAGAACTTAACTGCCCACAACCTTTAGGTTGTATAAAGAGAAGAAAAATGCCAAGTTCCACAAGATGTTTATCTATTTTAAAGCATCAGGCATTCTGGAAACATCAAATAACAGCTTACTCATATGAGATAAGTTCAGAAGGATACAAGGAGCTAGATACAGAACATAAGTTTGCATGTTTTCTGCACAGGTAAATTTGATGGTAGATTTTATGTCCTACGAAACATCTGCATTCCCCAACATAGCCGCTGAAAGATATAAGGAAAATTTGTGCCAGCAACTAATGTCAATTTACACTCAAAGAAGCTGTTAGAGGAGGATTTGGTGATTCCCCTGTATTCAGCTGTGAGTTTACTACTTCCTTGTATTTTGCTTTCAGTCTGTTGGTTTTCTTGTTCCTTTTATGTGATCATACTTCTATTAAATGATCTCTTTTCTATAAACATATTCGTTTTTTGCAATTCCATTACACTAAAATATCTTTTTTAAAAAAAGAATTCTGCCAACTACCACAACAAATGAAGTTACGAAAAAAACCTGTTCTAAATTTATTCTGTATAGATCTGGAGAAGAGGCTGCACATATCAAGTCACAGGACCAGCAGTCATATGACATATCCCTTCCCATCCTGTTATAAGTGAGGCATATATATACACATTACACTCAAACCAAGAAAACATAGGTGTATATGATTGTGTGCAGTAGAAACTCAACAACTTCCTTGCCAAATGTTTGGGGATATACACGTAGCAGAAAATCTAAGCAAAATAACCACAGACACCATGTCATGAAGTTATTAAATCTTAGCCTTTGAGAAAACACAAAGTGCCTAGGTATTTTCTTTTTTTTTTTGAAGTGTTTTCGAGGAACATCTTAAGCAACGTAAGAACCTCTGTCATCTTAGTACAAGAGGAAACTGTTTAGTTGATTTGGAAAATGTAAACAATATCCAGCTAGAAACTACCCAAAGCAAACTCTTGCTTATAGATCTCAAGTTTCAACTATTACCATTCATGGAGTGTTAAAAAATTATAGGAACCCGCTAACATTTGAAGAAGGGATGACATTACAAGGATCTTTTTTTCATGACCCCCTTACAGTTCACATTTTTCCCTCCTTTTGTATCAGAATCATCTCCAAGAATAGGAAGAAATGTCATTCACATTGTAACAAACAAAATTTACATGTTACATGAATAGCATATAATCCAATGCAGTGCAAAACTTGGATTCAACTTTCCATTATTTACATGGCAAAGAGAGGTGACTAATATAACACATGCCTAAGGAACTACTAGCAGACCACGTATAAACAGTGTAGACATTGAAAGGGATATTAAATAAGATAAACCTTGGGATCCTCAAACTGTAGTGACTTCCATATTTTGCATGCAAGCAAACAGAACGATCCGCACATAGAAATGCAATCTTTGAGTAGTCATCTCCCAACACCTATTTAACCAACAAAACTTTGAATCAACACTAAATAAAAACATGATAAATTGTTGGGGGATAAAAACACTAAGCTACTATATGTTTTTGGCAAGCGTACACAACAGTTATTTTTAATTCAAATATGAAATCAACGAAACTAGTCTGGGAAAAGTAAATTGAGACCAACCTAACAGTATTGAATTCGAATTAGAAAATGAAAACACAAAAACTACTTCAAAACGCAAATAAACATAATACCAAGACCATGCATCCTTTCTCGCTACAGGGTGTATCAACTGATTTTGCTATCAAATCGGATATTTTAACATTTTTGGAAAGCTTCAACTGGTTTGCACAAAAGGTTTTAGTAATTTAGTTTTGAAGTTCTTTTTCCTGTAATTCCAATGAGTTAACAAGGATTGAGGAGCAGACTCACGGGGTTAAGGGCTTTTTCTTTTTGTAAGTAAGAAATATATATATAGAAAAGCGTTCATTCTAAATCTTTTGGCATAAAGCTCTTTCAGACCCTTAGACCATCAAACATAGAGTCTGATATCTTGACTAATTGAGATGCTGTGCACTATGGTGCTCCAAGGGGCACCTAATCCTCCATGAGTAAGGCAGTTACTCTTTTTCGCACTATGGCTTTCCTCATGTATTATTCTTCTATGAATCTTTATTTCAAATTCCATTCTTCCTGACAAAATTTTCTCTCTGATCAGACACATGGGGGGTAAACTAAATAAGCGGACAATATAAAGATCAACAAAGTGAGTACATACCAACTTAGTTAAATGTAGTGAAGAAGCATCAGTAGTCAATGGGCACTTCTAAGGTTAATTAGCAACATTGATCACGACTGGTCTAGGTACACTGTATATTTGAAGATGGAATACGCAACAATAGTTAATTTCCATTTCTAAGGTGGATTACCACAATTGGTCATAAAGGGTTGTCCAGGCTAGGATACCACAGAACAACTGTACATCAAGTTAAGGGCTATCATAGTGTTGAAAACTTCAAAACTAGCTAGCTTTTCAATTGAACACTGAAATATAGTGAACACCCAAATAATGATCAGAAACACATATATATTTATCCTAGAAACAATAGTAAGAGGAGTAAACGTGGGATATGATATCATAGATTTACGCAATAAAGGTCAACTGAAGAACCAATAAGAGGCAACATGACTCAAACGACCACAGCCACATGACACAAAGGCCATACTAGGCCAGACTGCACAAAGAACAAGGTATGCAAAAAGCACTAAGGCAAACTATGAGACAAAACAAACACCCCTGGGCAGAACAGAGCAGTGGGAGATTATCATGTATTAACCCAATTGGTAGTGAAAAGGATTACGCCAAATTGAGCTAAATATGGAACTCAAATTCCACATAGTAAAGATTATGTTTGAATATAAGACTAGACTATAGCTGCAGAAAATGGAACAAGTGAGAACAAGATATGGCAAGAGTATGACAAAAAGATATCCAAGAGTCGCATAAGCTAAATAACGAAAAATATTTCAGGAATTAAAACGCATGTAGGGAAACATTAATAAAAATGAATGCCTTTTGAGCATTTGGAAATGCAAGTGTTCATAGCTATTATAATTTGATAACATACTTTTGTGAGAACCGTCAGCTTCCACACACACACACACACAGAGAATACCAGAAATCATTCAATAGATACTGTTTGGCATGCATTATAGGGGCTGAGTTCTTCCATGCAGAGTTTATAGCAAAGTACAGATAAGGAGTAGTACCTGAAAGTTAATTATCTCTGAAACCAAGTGTCTTTCAAACTTCAGCGACAGTTCTCTTAACTCATATACTTTAACTTGTGGTGGATAAATGCCTGACTTGAAAGTAGATCAGCATGATTAATACATGTTGTGCAACTAAGAAAAAAAGAAAAGTTATACATATATAGCCTCAACCAGTTAAAAAACAAACAAGAATTTTGTAGCACCTGATGCAATAAGAAACTCCCCATCAGGAGTTGCCTTGATTTTAGTTGTTGCAGATCCAAATCTCAAATCCTGGATCAACTCCACTCTTTGCATGTAGTCTATAATAAACAGAGATAACAAATTCATAAATCAAGAACCTAGTAATAAAAGAGAGGCGTTATATAAAGAAAAACAAATGTAAAAGGCCCACTTATATACATAAATCAAATATGAACACTAATATTATACTGCCTGCATCAAATTGGCTATGTAGAATCAACCCTGGATCTTTCTGATAGTATCATACTTTTTATAAGTTATGAGTACGCACACTCATGCACATGGAGTATACTCAAGAAATCAGATTATTAGGAATTAACTAATACGGTGCACTGAATTCTCTAAAACCATTAAAGCTTTTCATTCTGATTGTATAAATTTTGAGTAATTCTTGTTTCTCAAATGCTTTATATGTGACTCGCATTTCATTGAAAGAATGAGAGTTTTCATATTCAGTTTTGAAAGATGAATGATACTCCTCAAATATCTTGCTATGCATATTAAATTCTTTCACAAAAAAAAAAAAAAAAAAAAAAAAGATTTGGATGGCCATGACCATGACCAGGTCTCTAAAACTTTTGAAAACACTAAAAACAAAGGTGAAACTCATATATCAGACACCACAAACATATTACCCTGTCTATCAAGTTCTCAACACACAATTCTGCCTTTTTTTCAATAGTTTCACCTAACAAGGCTGTGACGAACACTGCCACCGTTAGAATTTAACAAGAAAGTGTGCAGTATACCTGTGTTTTTGCGAAGAGCTCGTAGCTTCTCAGGAGAAAGCCAAGTGGCCAGGGAACGGTGCCCAGATACTGTATACATCTTAACTCCATTAATGGAGGTCGACGTCAAATTACCCCCCTGAGATGCCATTCTTTCAGACTTTCTGAATTAACGAAATCTGGAGAGCAACAAATAAACAAGGCAGCTTAGCTCAACAAACAAAATAATTAAAAGCCTCAGCCCAAAATGAAAAATAAATACACACACACACATATATATATAGTTATTGCGATACTAACACTGAAGAGACCGCCAAGATGAGACTCCTGACCAGAGCCAACAGCGAGGTATCAGTAACCAAGACCTGAGCGGGTGAGATTGAGGTCGCCGGAAGGTTGGGCGACGGTGGCGTCGTACTGGATTCTGGTGGCGGAGGCGTCGAATGGCGACGAAGCCACCAGAGAAGCAGCCGGAAGACCAATACCCACTGCTAGACGCCGACAGGAAGAAGGAAAAAGCGGCCTGACGGCGGGAAGACAGAGAAGCGGCGAGCGGTGGCCACAGACAGCTTGTGAGGGAGGCGATGAGAGCTTCCAGTTGCAGAGACAAAGGCGACATAAGGTTTAAGTAGGGCTTCAAATATTTATACCCTAAATGTTAACTTCATTTACACCCCTGAGGTTTGTTCTAACTTCAATCACACCCTTTCAAGTTTGCAAATCTTCAATCACACCCCTTATTTCTATTGACAGACATCATTTACACCCCTAATCCATGACATCATCCTAAATTTTTAATTTAATACCTAAATTACCCTTAAGGTTAAAATATGGGGTGTAATTTTTTAATTTAATACCAAAACTGCCCTTAAAGTTAAAATATGGGGTGCTTGGAAACAATGACTCCCTATTTTTATCAATTTGACCCCTCCCCTCAAAAAATATCATCGTCACTGTCGCCGCCACAAAAAAAAAAATTCATCTCAGAATTTATAAATAAAAGCTTATATATTTATATATATATATAATCAAAACTTCTATATATATATTTATTTATATACATATATTAAATCAAAATGGGTTTATCATCTGGAGATGTATAGCCATCAGATTGCTTATTATGTACCTAAATTGCAGGAGAAATTATGAAGTGGATCAAATTTCTCAATGAATTTGATGGGTTTGATCTTATTGTACATAATTGTTTTAATGCTAATGTTGATTGGGGGAATATTGACAAGGCTCATCACCCATTCGATGAAATACCGAGAAAAATGAGGTCTCTTGGACTGCATTGATTTCGGGTTTTATGAAATATGGAAGAGTAAAAGAATCAATGTGGTGGTACATTGATAGAAATCTGTTTCATATTGTTTACTCATGGACAACAGCAATCAGTGGGTTGGTGCAAAATGGGTTGATTTTCGAAGCATTAAAGTTGTTTCGGAAGATGCTTGTATTTGGGGTTTTGCTGAATGATGTTACTTTTACTACTGTCATCAAAACTTGCAGGGAGGGGGAGGGACGGCTCGGGGTGCGACAGCGGCTGGTGGTAGTGGTAGTAGTAGTGGTGTTGTTTGGATATATGTTTATGTTTTAGGGTTGAATACATGTTTGGATATAGGGTTAATAATATTCTAAGATTAAATTGATTTAAGGGGTGTCTGGTTTAGAGGTCTTTTAAATATTTCATACCATGAGGGGGTGTGATTGAAAATTTATAAATTTGAGGGGGTATGATTGAAATTAGAACAAATTTCAGGGGATGTAAATGAAGTTAACCTTTTTTCTTTTTTCTTCTTGGACTTTTATTAATATTAATATACTGATTTTCACATTCGTCCCTTTTCAATATTATGTTTAAAGAATGATCCTATTTTAAGACGTTGATTATAGTCAACACTCCAATTTTTTAAAATGTTTATTTTGCTTTCACTCCTAATTTACCACCAATTTACTTTTGCCCATCAGAACCAACAATTATTTTTTTCCTCTTCAACATTATTGCTGATTTTTATAAATCATTATTATTTGTTCACTTTATATATTCATTATTTCCATCGCAGTTATTTTATAGTAAAGGGTCTTGTTTTAAAGTTCTTCTAAAAAAAGATAACTGTAGAAGCTTGACTCCAATGTTTCTTTAATTGCTTGTTCTTATAATTCTATTTTAAATGGAGTTAAGATGTATACAGTACTAACTATTTTGAAAATAATATTATTCTCACTTTGCATTGTTTTCACTACTAACTATTTTGAAAAATAACAATCTTAATTGTCACATTGGGTACTTGGTCATTTGTTGACTGATGGAGGTGGTTCAAAAATAGATAAATTTTAATATTTTGTAAAAAAATAAATATTGTAAAACCTTAAACAAAATGATAGGATTTAAGTCTAAAATGTCCTTTATTTTTTCTTACTTCACAAAACTGTGTTTGGACTTAATTATTGGACCACAAAATTTATTTGTCAAAAGAATTTGCCAGTTTTTGACCCACAAAATCATTTCAAATTTGCTCACATGCAAATAGTAGGATTTTATTGAATAACTTACTCCGATTCTACTATGATTTTTTTTATCTTACAATTTTAATGTCATTTAACTCAATGAAGATGAAGACACAACATCGTGTAATTCTCCAACAATTTTAGCTATTTTATCAAACAACATAATCTATGCACATCAAATTTTATGGGTCATCAGAACTTGGTTATCAATGAACCAGTTGCTACTCATGTACAGCTATAGCTAAACTTTTTCAAATGTATCAAGCATTAGCATCCAACACCTTGTTGAGCTCACATTCCGAAGATAGACCCGAAACGCCTGAAGATAGACTTTGTTGAGCTTCTCTAAAATTGTGCAATCTTAGGAACATATATATTCATGGTAGAAGACACCAAAAAATAAACTAATGTTAATAAATATTCAGTCATTGCTCTTCATAGCAATCTGCCGCTTAAGGTTGAGGACCTCAATGCCATATGAAGCCAACTGATCCTTGAGCCTTGCTGAAGCCTCCTCGTATCTCCTGTTCATGAAATCCATCTCATCTACTGCCTCATTGTGTCTAAGACGAAAAGTATCCAACTTCGCCTGTGTACCTTGAAGCCTCATTCTGAGCTTTGCCTTGACCTTATTGTTCTTGATCGCATCCTGAACAAACAATACACAATCACATCAACAAACAAATACATGAAAAAGCAGACATACAATATATAGAGTTTTTTTACCCAAATTAAACAAGATAGTCGGACAATGAGTCAACCAAACAAGAAGAGAAACAGAATCCGTAATATTTACCCCTCTCAAGCAAAGTGTAGAACATGTTTGGGGCTAAAATCCCGATTTCAAAATATGCTCCAAGAGGAATGACACGTGGGGAAGTATATTAACTGTCTAATTGTTCTATTGAGAAAATAGATAGTAAGGTGGATATGACAAAGGAACTTGTAATTTATAGTCAATGAAGCCTGCTTAATTCCCTTGCAATGCTAGTGCAAGCATATAAAGGCACTCGATCATCAAAGGGTTTAAAACAACTAACTGTTGACAACATCCATTCAAATTTCAATCACTTAAAAGCTTAATGGTTGAGACAAAGTGACAAAAATAACAATCATTGGTTTCAGCTTCTAACACGTGTTGCATGCTCCAATGCAGGCCCACATCATTGGCTTCACTGAGCCTATATGTCAGTATGATGCTTTAAACCGTGGTAGAAAATCAGCAGCAAAGTTTTAAAAGTGCACCACATCATTACTATTAATATAATGTAAATAGTAATAGGAGACGCAAACCACTCTGTACCAGAAAATTATAATTTTAAGACACTTACATCGTGCATTTTCACTTCCAGTTTAGAAAGTCTACCGGCCAGCTCCTCCACTTTAGTTTTTGCCTTCAATAATTGTGAGTAAGAATTACAACATTATTATTACACCTGGGCTACAAAAGAACCAAATGTAGAAAGAACAGCCAACCTACCATTACATCAGAGCTCTCCTTGCATAAATCTAATGCAACTTTACAGCTCTGCTGCTCTTCAATCTGAGTCATTAACTTATCTCTTTCCATGGTTATAATAAGGAGCTGATTTTTCATTTTCTGCTAAGGGAAAATATGCAATTACTCAAACAATACAAAAGTTCCATACATCCTCGAAATCCAATGCCACGTCTTCATCTTGAAGTATAAGTTTGACTATTTGCGAATACAGAACTTAAAACAAAGGTGAACCTGGAAGTCATCAATCAGAATTGATCCTGCATCTGGTTCTCTAACGCAGGTTAAGAAATCTTCTCTTTCCCTACTGGCCACTCTCAATTCCATCCGAAGCTTATCCACTTCCTCACAAGCATGGGGATGCTCCAAAGAAAGCATCTCCAGATTTGACTTCAAAGTACGAAGAAATAATTAGTTAACTATCCATAACAAGCAGTTGGAGTTCAAAAACTGTGTTGTAACCAGTGGACAATACAAAAGTATACTAGTTACAAGGAACTTACTTCTTGATCACCAGCCATTTTGAGGTCGTCTTTTAGTTGATCATTCCGTAAACACTTGTCCAAACTGAAGCACAATTAAATTGGAAATATTTTTGTATCAAGTTAGTCCAAGAGAGGTCGGTTTTTTATATTATTTTACTTCCTCCATTTTCTTTTCTGATGGGATGATGCCTAAATGAAATAAATCTATATTGCAATACACTGAATTTACATCCATACAATTTCTATTCTTTGAAGTGAGACAAATTAGAATTCTCAACTCTCTATGATGGCTAGATGATAAAATATTTTCCACAACAAGCAAACCGTACTGATTTTTATTTAGGTTGGGTGCATAGAGAGATAAATGAATACTAGAGATGAAACAGTCCAATTCAATTAGAAATTGCACAACATTCTAGTACTACCAGTCAACTTAAAAGCATAACAGCTATATACAAGTATAAGCATATCACATTTAGAAATTTGAAGAACAACAGTCAAAGAATCAAGTAATCTTAGGACATTTAAATTGTTGTAGAAGAGTCGAATAGCTTCTTTAAAGTTTTTTTTCTCATTTTTCATCAGAGTTAAAGAGTTTTTCCTCAATTTTATGGATTTTAGGTCCTCGTCAAAGGGAAATGAAGTATTATATGCGTGTTCAGAAATTGGCATCATTCTAAGGAATTTCTAAAAGGAAGGGCCAAATTTAATGTCAACGCATATGAAGATCAAGAGGTACTTCAGGGGCAATCTGGAAAGTATCGAAGATGAAAATTAGCAAAAGGAAGTGAGAAATGAAAAAATAAATTATAAAAAATAAAGAAAAAGCAAAAGGTGTAAGTGGCATGTATTATTCTGAGGATACGGGAATAAAAGTGATGCGGTTGGATATACTACAGTAATTAAGCTTGCACATCATGTAAAAAATGAGGAAGCATGTTAAGAAGTGAAAACATCTTTTAAACAAATTCCATAGCAGATGGAGGACTTTGTAATGTAAGAATGATAGCGCAGAAGCAGAAAATTGGTTGCTCAAGGCATGGGACATAATCAGGTTCAAGACCAAGAGCCACCTGCATCCTTACCAGATCCTCTAGTTATATAAAGGAACAAGCTTATTGTTTATAGAAGGTCCTCCTTAAGTTTGCAGTAAGAGTTCTTGTAAACAATCATTGAACTCATAAACAGTCAGTATGGTGTAATGTACCAATGGATGCATGACACGTCCTACTTGGTTGTCCTAGGAAATGTAATCGACAAGATCATCTGACTAAGCAACTTGCAGCCAAGCAAACTAGTGAGAAAACAACACTAATGGTACTTGCACTTCAGTAACATTCTTCCTTCGCATATAAAATAAATATGGTTTACTTATTTCTGATTTAATAAATAAGAACAAACAAATAACATAGTTGTCTATGGAGGCAGTAAAAGTGCACGTACACAAAGAGCAAACGAGAGCCGACAAAGCATTACATACAAACTCAAGATATAATGTGGTTTGGCCAAAACCAGCCTACATCCACCAATGAATAAAGACTAAAAAAAATGACAGCACTAGAGAAAATACACATGTACATGTCTTTTCACCACGTACCTCTCTACAGCCTATCTCCTCACAACCAAATTACCAGTGTTTTCCTACTCTACCAACTCATAGACTATCTTTAGCAATCAATTCCCTCAGGAGACTACATCTTTCCCAATCTAGTAATTCTCAACAACCACCTAGGTACCAAGTTAAAGAGTTTTAAACTCAGTTACTAGTTGCACAAGGATTACAATTCCTTGAAGCCAACACTTGTTAAGCAAGAAATTATGAAATAAAACCCTAGATACTAAAAATAAAAAACTTAATTAAACCAGAAATTTGACACAAAAATCCCCACATAGTCGACATTGGGTTGACAGCAGACGCAAATGTGCTTGAGATGTTGGCCAATTTGGTATTATGGGTGTAGGCCTGTTTGACCTAACCTGGCTGATTAGACAATTTAACTGGGTCCAAACACTCTAATTCAACGGCAGGATTTTAAAGCATGATAAAGCAGATGCTCAACCAGGGAAGAAAACGAAAAAGAAAATCTTTATCTCTACTTACAAAAAATAATAAAACTCTCAATCATGATACAAATTTCTTTCACTGAGAGGAATATAAGAATTGACCACTGAAAAACATACATGAAATCCATCTTGGTTAGACAAACCTGCATTTCTGCGAGTTCTCATTTTCCTCACAAAGAGTCACTCTTTCCTCAAGGACCTTGCACTGTTCTCTGCAGGACTCCAATTCATTTTTCACCTTGAAATTCAACAAATTCCTCATTTTATTAGTCAGATACCATTCAGAATTAAAACTTGGACTAGAAATCAGAAAATCATTCATACTGAATAACTCATTTCAGTCAAAACTTATGCATAGGCCTCCTAGTCAAAAAATCCCTTCCAAAATGAAGCTATATGAGGCCGAAAGAAGGCAGAAACCTCATTTAGGATTCATCTCAAAAAAACCTAGTCAAAAAATATATCCATATTTAGTACTAGTGGGATGCATTTGATAATCAGAACTCAAAAGCAGTAAGGATGAATCTACAAATGCTTTGACTTCAGTGGTGATAGAATCACATTCATACTTGCTATACAAGCCATCATCGAAATTATCTCCATTCCTTATTAAGCCTTTTAATGTAACTAGAAGTCTAGAAACTCCTAATTGTTTGTCATATATATTTTTTATTCAAGTCTTATATCTCTAAATATTTTACTTATACCCTTATTAAATTAGATAAAGGATGTATATATAGGGGTGTTCAAGAACCGAAACCAAACCGGAACTGAAGTGTTCGGTTCCGGTTCCGGTTCCAAAAATCAAAGAACCGAAATTTTAGGTTCGGTTCCGGTTCTTACCCCTTTGGAACCGGAACAGAACTGGTTTTTTTTAAATATATTTTTTTATTTTTATTAGTATTATATTCTTACCTTTATATATATATATTATATTTAAAATTATAAGTTATAATTTGATATGTGTTAATTAATTTTGGGTTTGTAATAATTAAAATTTTAAAATACTCTCTTTAATTTAATTTATAATTATATTATTTTTTTATATTTGGTATTTTTATTAATTTTTTTTTAAAAATAGAAGGAACTGGAACCGAACCGGTTTTGAACACCCCTTATTAGCTAAGAGCACGTGAGAATGCACATGGCATAAAGCTTGGCTTATATTGATATATGAAATACACATAGCTTAAAGTTTGGACTTATATTGCAACCTCACATGAAAGATATTTCACAACACAAATATTTTTTAGTAATAATTATAGAAGATCATGTGTTTTATTTATTTAACCATGAATTTTAAAAAAATTAAATTAAATTTGGGTATTCATTCATTTTCCTTTATAATTGTTGTAAAATTTTTAACTATACTTTCTTTTAAAGAAAATACATGGATTGAAATAATAGAATGTATTAATGCACTTTAATGATAGTCCTTTGAATGTAGTTATTAAAGTCTTTATTAAATTAAAATTTATGTTTTTGATGGAATAAATGTATAGAAATATTCTAGAGGCCTTACACCTTTATAATAGTATAAATATACCAATGCTTTCATGGATTTTTAGGTACATAGATATAATCTATTTTTGTAGAAGGTTTAAAAAGTGATCTTATAAGAATTTGGGTAATTAAGTTGCTATCTTTAGTAAACTGCTACCTGCATGAGCAGCTCGAAGTAAAAAGCTAATGGTTAAGAACTATTATATTGGTCAAGAAAGGATATGCTACCTAGGTTTTGGAAACATTTCGTGGTTTCAAGTCTCTAACAATTAAAAACTATCACCAGGAATCCGAAATTGGGATAAAATTACTAGAAATGATTTTTAAAAGTTAAATATTAAAGGAAAGATGGCTTGCACTAGATAAATGAAAGAAGAAAATTCATGCGGTCAAATTCGTTCAATGTAGGATTAAGGCAAGGGTAGTGATAAAGATTTTTTTTTTCTTTTGGGTCCAATTAACTCATTGCACCAAGAGCAAAACAGCAACTGATAACACCCAAATGAAACATTGCGTCATTTCTTGTCATTTTCAATCAGACAACGCCAAGACTTTTTCATATATCGTTTGAGGAAAAAATAACCAGCATTCAAGATTTAGCCAGCATCCTCTTTGGCTGTCTATTTTTACTCTTTTTTGTGTGGCAACCAATGGCCTTTTGCCTAGATTTAATGGTCAAATAAAAGCATCAAAATAATAATGAAAAAAATCTCAGTAATGCCTTTTCGAGAGCAATAAACATAAAAAAGAAAGTAAAACTATTAACAAACCATGCAATAGCATGCTTCGCCATTTACTTCGAGGCTGAGTTTTTAATGTCACCTGTGACGTCTCTTTTGATAAAAGCATAATCTCAGCATTATATGACTTTGCTTTCTCTTCAATGGCTTCAACGGAAGCTCTCTCCTTAGCAGACCATATTGCCTTTTCTTCCTCCATTGCTAAAAGGGCGTCCGTAAGTTGCTGAAAACAAAAGACACAAACAAGAAATATTAGACAAGAAATAGAAAAGATTAAAGTATATGTATTCTTTGAAATACATTCCATCTCTAATTACCATTGCCATCTCCTCCTTCTGTTTTACCAACATTTTGAAAGAGCATTCCAGTTTTTGATTGCTGGACTTAAATCCTTCCATATGTAGCCTCTGGATCAGAAGAAAATATAGGATACCAGTAGATAAGATAAAACAAGAAGCCACGGTAGCCATTTTAAGTCCAACAGGAAATTTATCAGAGGTAAGAAAAGGAAAAGAGGAAATGTCAAGAGATTAGCCATAGAAAGTTTACCATGCCTGAAACTTCTTCCTGCAACATACTTAGTTCTGAGTTTGACATGTTCAACTTGTCAGACAAGGAATGGAGTTCTGAAACCAAACATTCATTTCTGGATATAACCTGTTCCTTTTCCTCATGAGCAGCTGTTAATTCCTCTTCCAAAGAAGCAATAGTTGTCTCCATCTCAAATGCAAGAACTTCCAGCTTTTTGTATTCTTCCTTAACGACAGAAAAGCCAAAACTCAATTTAGAGAGTAAGCACTATACTTGTTCATAACAACTTCAGTCATAAAGCACGAGAGAAAGTTAGATAGTTAGAAAGGAAACCTGCGGAACTCTTATTAGGCAAGAAGAGTCTTTAGAGTATCAAAGATTAATTTGACACTATCAAAAGTTTATATGTATATGCAAATACAATGCAGAGGATAGCATGGAAATAAATTAAGTCACAAACAAACATGCAGGTAGATTCAGAAACAAAATGTGCATCAGCAGCAAATACCAATTTGCCATAAAACCTTAGGACGGACATGTTTCAAAGGAACAACTGGTGAACAGTAAGTAGGCTTTCACTTAGCAGATTATTAAAATTTAATGAAATACAAATTAGAATTGTTTCCTGAAGGAGCAATAATCACTAGATTAGTTCCTGAACTCCATACTTGCCATTAACGGCACAAAATGTAATTCTAATCTTTGTGATGCAGTAAACATGCCAAATAATGTAGAGAACGCTATGTGGCTGATACCCCAGAATAACTTTTACAATATTCAAGACACGTAAACCATATTGTTTCAGTTGTCGTCATATCCTCATTCACTCTACTATACCTCACTGTTTACCAAAACTATATAGTTGAAGTCTACTTGTCATCACCTGCATTGTTTGTTCAACGACAACTGAAAGACCCTTTGGCCTTTTCGGATCAAATACATTTGAACCCCTGTCAATAACTGAATCACGCCTTCTCCCAGCAAGTGAGTCGCATTTGCTAATATCACGTTCAAGAAGAGCCTTCTGGCCATGCAAGAGTTTTATTTCTCTGTTTGCACATGCCTTTTCACCCTACAAATCAGTAACATATATCAAAAATAGGTGATAAATGAACCAAGTCAGACAAGAAAGTAAAAACATGGTAAAAACCTCAAGTTTGGTTTTCTCCTGGATGGCATTTTTAAGCTTGAACTCCGTCTCTCTCAACCTTGTTATTGTTTTCTCAAGATCTTTTCTCATAATTTCCTTTTCCCTGGCCAGGGAACAGTTTGATAAACATGATATTTCCTTTTCGAGAGTTAGAATTTGAGAAAGGAAGTTGCCTTTTTCCATTTCATATTCTTCCGTAAGTTCCTGTAAGAGAATTAAACATGTCAAACAATTGCGTATACCAGTAAGGAAATTAAATGTCAAAGTAAAAGTAGCTTACTGTTAATGCCTTTGCAGAATTCTGAACATTTTGATTCAATTCTTGTATCTGATTGTCAAGATCCACAGACTGATTGTACAGAAGAACCTATATCTCATCCATAACAAATATAGAAACTATCAGAAATGGTCAACGAAAATATTATTCTAATATCCAGTGGTAACATGGTCACACCTTCTCATTCTCAAGTTCAGTAATTTTCGAACTCATAGAACTGTGTAACATCTCATGGTTACTAATAATATCTTTCAGTTGCACTGAGTTCTGGTCTATCCAAGACTTGAGATCCTGGATAACATCAATGATGAAGCCTTAATAAATAATGTGAAAAAGGGAAACCCCAACAACAAAGAATAGTTATCTGCAAGCTAAAAGGTAGAACAATATAATAGCCAATTGAAGGCACTGAGAGATTACTCACTGCAAATAGGTTCACTATAGCAGAAAAACTCTCAAAACATTCATCAATAACTGAAGGTACACTCTCGACAACATTTCTTGAGGCGTGAACTTCCGAGATTATTTCATGGACTTCCATCAATAATGCCATCGAGTCGAACGAGCCCTCCTAAAAAAGCTAGCAAAACATGAGTTTCATGGGCTTGGACAGAAAGACTATTAGTTACTAAGTATGTCTTACCAAATATTGAAAGAAATAATAGATACGTACGTTAACTGTTGTGGCTAATTTTACAGATAGTTGCTCACGAGCCACCCTCGCATCCTCCCGTGCATTTAAAAGCTCTTCATAGAGCTGAGAAAATGACAAAAATACACCATTCAAAAAAAAGAAAAATACAGATAAGAAGACCTAAACCTACAACACAATTACAAAGTGTTGGAAGAGTCAACATGGGTGCTGAGAGAAGAATATTGGAGAGAAGTCCAATCATTATAATAAACTTTACTGCTTTCATACTCAAACCTGCGCTCTTGCATTCTTTGGCTCAAGCTTTTACAATTGAACAAAATTCAGGGGTGGTTTACTGAACAAACAATGAAGCAGGCATGCACGGGCCACCAAAAACCCCTCCCAGGCTTGCACGGCCAGAGAGAAAGAGACAGGGAGAGAGACAGGGAGGGAGGGAGGGAGAGAGAGAGAGAAACCTACAACACCGTTACAAAGTGTTGGAGGAGTCAACATGGGTGCTGAGAGAAGAATATTGGAGGGAAGTCCAATCATTATAATTAACTTTACTGCTCTCATACTCAAACCTGCGTTCTCGCGTTCTTCAGCTCAAGCTTTTACAATTGACCAAAATTCAGGTGTGGTTTACTAAACAAACAATGAAGCAAGCATGCACGGGCCACCAAAAACCCCTTGCAGGCTTGCACGGCCAGAGAGAAAGAGAGAGAGAGACTAAAAGTTGATAGAAAACCACTAACGCAATTACAGATTCTCAAAGATCAACTTAATTCCTGTAGCACCCTAAACCTTCATCAATTAAAAGAGGTTATGAAATAGATTTCTAGTTACTGTATGAAGAAAATGTACCAGAAGAACAATTAAAGATATGTGGGAAAGAAAAGCTTGACGGAATATCGAAACACAATATTTCAATATGTTCAGAGAAATTACATCATATAGATATTATAAACCCAAAGTTGATAATTCCTAATAGATCATTTTACATAAAAAAATAAAAATAAAAATAAAAAAATCAACCAGAAGGAGTAAAAGTTAATAACGAAACTCTGATTAAAATTACAAAACAAAGAGAATTAACTCAAAAGAAAGTCGAAAGAAGAAGAAATTTAATGGAAAGAACTTCTATCACGAGAATGCCACTGAAGTTCAACTGTGTATTTGTGAGAAATTTAACCAAAGCAGATAACAAAACTATGCCACTTTTCCACTCAAAGAAGTAATATAAGTAGGTAGCTCATAAACCTTGATAATGCTAAAAGAAAATACAAGATTCTAAAAAGTGCCGATTTATTGAAACTTCCATCTACTCCAATTTTCAGAAACACGGACCAGAATTTATCTTTTACCTCGAGAATGCAGAACAATTTTAAAATATACAGATCTGCCAGAAAAAAAAAAAAAAAGGACTCCACCCCAAGTTGAATGTCGCTTCTGATAACTTCCAAAATATTCAAAGAGACAGAAGTTTTAAATACATTTTATCGAATAGCCAACCAACCTAGGCAAGGTGATGATACAAGTTGAAATGTAAAGTTATGAAGTTCCCTGATGATTAGTGGAGACTAAACAAAGTTGAATTCATTGAAGAACTTGATTTTATAATGAACAAATTGCACGAAATAATATAACCAAGGTTGAGCAACGGTATTCAACTTCCCTAATGATCAGTATTCCAGTTCCCTTATGACTGGTCAAGGTCATTTGATTAGTTTCCAGAAACAATAGATGAAGCAAAGCATGAAATTAATATTCATTTTAAAGGCATAAATATAAAACAGAAACCCAGAGCCAGAACTACATGATGACCTCTTCATAGTTTTCCCTGGCGCATATGTTCTGCTCTGTTGCTAACTCAACAACACAATCCAAATTTTGCTGGCTTGAAAACTTTTCCATCTCTAACATCTTAATCTGCGAGACAGTAGACAGAACAAAAATGAGAAATATTGCAGAACCAGAGACATAGGAATTCATATAATAGTAGTAACCAGATACATGTGGGAAACAGAAGAACACAAAAGTAAAAGAAAGCGCGGAGCAAAAGAAAACCTTTTCTTGAAGTTGCTTGATCACAAGAATAGCTTCAGAATCCTTTATACTTATGTTTGTGTCCCCAAGAGCCGTAATTTTATTAGGATGATATGTGGAATAGTCCTTATAATTCTCATCAAGATCAAATTCAGCCTCAGTCAGCTTTCTTGTTAAGTAATCAATTTGTACCGCACTCATGATCCACTTCAACAGGGAAAAGATAATAAATACAGAGACCATTGCACTTTTAAGTGTTACAAGAACATGAGAAATAAGGTACGAGAATAACCTGACTTTCAAACTTTAAAAGCAAATTCTCATATTCTGCTTGTGTTTCAGCCAGTTCATCGTCCTCCTGCCAGAAAAAAATTACTAGAATGACACGAGTTAATAAAATGAAAACAAAGAGATAAAGGAATTGTACAAACCTCAAGTAAGCTTTTTTTCCTGAGTGGAACTTTTCTCCTGCTAGTAACATGCAACAACGCTCGTGCATCAGGAAGAGTACAGTCCTCCACTGCATTACTAGCACAATCTTCCTCTTGCTTGCAAAAGGAAGTATGGGCAACTTCATGTATGAGTTCGTCAAAAGGAAGAAGTGGTCCCACATCACGCTCAGCTTTCACAGGTTTAACAGCAGAAGCCTTTGCTTGGCCTGTAGAATACAACTAAAGTGCAAGGGAACAATATTAATTTATATCCAGGACTTGTTAGTATACTGCATATTATGATATAATAGGAAAATGCATGCGGCTTTAATACTTTATCTATTTCATAATATTTTCAGAGACTACAACTTAATTTTGCAGAGCTAGATAATAAACGAAAATTTCAAAAGCAATCCGGAAGTTGTCTAGCAATCTTATTTTATCCATGTACATACTCAATAACATAGAGCGCAAGTGAACTCAAAAGAGCCTTACATCCCGACAACATGAGTCAGTAATACAAACATTTCCCACATTCGGCTAGAATCACTGAATCAGAGACAAACTGTTACATGATAAATCATGATTCTTATTTCAACTACCTCTGCAAATTTTCCCTTCCACTTCTCCATCAGAGCTATTTAAGTCTACTAATTTCGTTAGTCAATCGAATCTCATCACAATGGAAATGCTAGCCCAATAGATATATTTCATGGTTGCCAGTATTCTGCCCTATCAATGTTACAACAGACTGAAATTAATTAGAACTAATACAACAAAAACTATCGTTTAGGGTTATGCTTCATAAGATGCAAGCGTGATACGTGAAGCACGAATGGCATTGTCATAAATAACCTCTTACCTCCCCAGGAGTCTCCCGTGAAAGATTGCCAGGGCACCAGGTATCACGCCTCTTTACCTGCAGTAGAGAAACAATCCAAATCAAGAGAGTGAAGGAGATAGGGTGAAAGGGGGGGACCGGGGGATAAAGAGATGGGGGAAGAAAACTTCCGTAGAATCAGATTAAGGTAATAGCACAAAGTGATCATGAACATAATGACAAAGGCATAGATATCCTAAATCAAACAGGTTTACGGACAACATATAGAACAGCTATTTATAGAGAAGAATAAACATAAATATAATAGAAAGAAAATCAATTGAATTTCAAACCTTCTTGTAATAATCACGATTCTCATCCCTATTTGAACACAATACCATTGAACTCAAGTTCTTGATTTTCTTAGCCTGCTCCTGCAACCTCTTCTCCCGTTCAGCTTGAGCTTTCTTTTCCTGTTCCAACTCCAAAGCTATCCGCTCTCTCTCCAATTCAGTCTGTGGGGCAAAATCTATAAGATTCATATCTCATTGTTTTCTATAATAAATCACAAGCTAAAAATTGTTACCTGTAATAATGTGTTTCTCAAAATGAGAATCTCTCCTTCTAAATGCTCTGAATGAGAACCCTGAAACACAAACAAGATAAAATCAAATGGTTGATATTTCAAAAACAACCGCCCAAGATAAACCCGCGGTGTGATTATATCTATAAAATATATGTCTAACCTGCAATTTGGCTCTAAGCTCCTCAATTTCTTTCTTTTGTCGCTTTAACAGAGCAGCGTCAGTCAAAATCTGGCATGGAAATGTAAACTTGGGTAAGTTTTAAGTAAAGAGATAATTATTAGGTAGAAGGAAATAAAAAACCTTCAGATGCATGCAAAGGATTCTGAAAGAAAATTAAAAGCAGGACAAAACAAATGCCAAAAAGCAAGTTAATTTAGGGAAAAACCTCATTCACATGAGCACAGTTTGTAACCCGTAATGCCCTGCTTGCAAATTGGAGACTACTTCTTGTCTCGTCAGCATGTATCTGACATCAGTTAGGAAGCAAAAAGCAGAAGATAGAAAACAAATAAACGTCAGTGGATACACAAGAAAGCATAAACTAGAGAAATCAGCTAAGAAAATCAAAAGCAAACACTGAAGAAGGAAAGGAATCTAAAATTTGAGGTGATATGG
The DNA here is from genome assembly GCA_963922005.1 of Cornus suecica. Classification (NCBI taxonomy): domain Eukaryota; kingdom Viridiplantae; phylum Streptophyta; class Magnoliopsida; order Cornales; family Cornaceae; genus Cornus; species Cornus suecica. The sequence continues at coordinate 403,143 of OY998242.1, forward strand.
TCCTGATAAACATCAATTTTTGACTCAGAGACAAACTATAATGTCAAACTCACTGTATGCACAGAGAGTTGTTAAAATTGGAACACATTAAAACTTTCAAAATACTGCAACGTAGAGCACCTAATTCCAACCTATGACAAATGTTCAAATATTTATTGGACTTAGAAACACCATATGACTACTGCTGTACTGCATGAGTTTTCACCAGAATCCTGCCTCAACTCTATTAAAAATGCTACAATGTCAAAGTACAAAATCTAATGAACCCAATAAAGGTTATCACTGATCAGCATATACCAGCGTATTGATTCAGAAATGATTGTAGCATAAGTAGTCTAAGAGCTCATACAATGAACCCAATTCTGAAACTACAGATGCAGTGGTCCTATGTCATCCACAGCAAGAAAGAACATCGGAATAACCCCTAGTCTAATTTTATGATGTCTAAATTCCTACTTTCAGTAATTTGATCATTTCAGCATTCTTGCAACAGATCCAGAAATCATATCTAACACTTACAAAAGAAGAGGAAGAGAATATTAGTTCATTTCAACTTCTGCAAGTAACACCATTCTAAAGCACGGAATTTGTTTTGGGTTTATTGCTGACAGCTAGAGTGGTGATGATAGTTATTCAAGATGGTTTGCTCCATTCCTTTTATGAAGACTTTGGATGCAACAAAAGGAAATCTCCCCTTCCGGAAAGATAATGTGCATAGACTATGATGATTCATGACCATACGAGATACCAGTTTGCACAGCTATTCTTGAAGTATTTGTCGAAGTTATTAGCAGCTAAGTTACAGTGTACTGTAGTGGGAGACAAACATCAAAATTGATAATGGTTTGCGATGGTAGAAATATAAGATACTATGTGAGTTGACTATTATGGTTTTAGTTAGACTGAATTAGTCAACAAGATTTAAATAAATTATTAGGAAAACATTGGTGTTGGAGTGACTTCAATTTACCTGTGCAAGTGTGATATTACATATGATTGCAGTATTTGCATTCCCCCCTAGTGCAGGTTGCAAAATACGTGTGAGTTTGCTATCTCGATAGGGCACATGACTCCTGCATTGGACTTATGAAGCATAGTAAGTATAGGAAGAAAAATCATTGTGCACTGGAACTGGAAGAACTGCAAACCTACCCTTGGTTCTCAGCGCCTTCGCTTAATTTCTTAATTACAGTTCCAAGTGTCATCAGGCTTTTATTAATGTGAGAGCCCTCTTTCAGACGAACGCCTTCTGCACCGGTCTTCGCAGCACGCTCTGAACCAGCAAGGTCCACCAAATTCTAGAAACAGGGCACCGATAAATATATGCACAAGAAAACATACGAAAAAAAGACACACAAAGTTCTCAAAAGTGTTGCGTACCAGAACAGATACACGAACAGCATCACAAGAACTGCCTGAATCCTCACCTTCCAATTTATCCCTGCTCTCAATTATCTATGTAACAAGAAAATAAGGCAGGTGACTCATATATTCATAAACCCAAGAAGAACGAAAGGAATAGTGACTTTACCATACGAAAAATTGTATGAGATCTACTGCTGTATAAGTTCATATTTGTCTCTCCAATATGCCGATGATCTAGAAAATGCATTCCAAAGAAAGAGTATCAAAACAATATTCACTAATAGCAGTTACACATGAAAAGAAGGCAAAGTTAAATGTATAGTATGGATGAAAAATAAATTTAATTATTTCAATGAAAATTCCAATATATGTGTGTACTCAGAAAGTTTGAAGCCAAATCTGTTTAGGAAGCCTAAGCATGGGACCACCGATATGGGTAAAAGAAAATGTGCCTTTGAAATAATACTTGCAAGAAGAACATCAACAATATATGAATATATAGACATATATGTATGAAGAGAGAGAGAGAGAGTGAATAGGTACACAATCTTACCTTCACCATACTCCATGAGTTCAAGGACTTGCTCCGGGGAGGCAACAATTTCTTCTTTTAAGCCAGCAACAAATATTCCCCGCTTCGTAAAAAATAAATTAATTTAATATTGATATCAAGTATATATCAGAATGCCCTATGAATCCATTGGTAAATCACTACCTCAATACTTTCATGAATCTGCAGTTTTCGATGCTCAGGGGCCAACAAATCATTAATTTCCTCATTATAGATCTCCATATAGGACATTCGCAAAAGAAACTCCCGATCCATGTCCTAAAGTATAAGAAAAGTAGGTTTATACATAGATATTCTAACGAAAAAAAAAGTATTAAATTGTTATTTGATCAATACATTGAGAACTTAACAAATGTAAAGAAGATATATTGAAGCGCGTAGCAGAAGAATTGACTTCAAGATCAGTACTCAGGTCCGCAAACACTATGTTATAGATCAGACAAAAAGTGTGTAGTTATATTAGTTTGCATGGTGCAGGCCAGAGAACGCACTTTAACCAATATAGTCACTTGATTTATTCTCATCATCTGTGAAGGCATGCTCAAGGACATCCTAAAGTCCTAACCAATAGGTGCTAGCCAATCAGTTACTAAGAGCCACCCACAGAGTGCCCAAGTGACGAGACACCTGATCAAGTTACTTGATGAAAGACCAACAAATAATGCAATTCTGTGACAAACTAGATAAAACTCAGTTTGAGAACTAAAAGCATGAACCATCATATTATGTCCTGGATGCAACAGTGTTAATCTTCTCTCTCTTTACTGAAATATTGAATACAACAAAGATGAATGAATCATTAAATGGCTATATAATGTAAAATACAGCTGCATGTGGCAATGAGATGCCTATGAAAGAAAAACAAAATGTTTATTACCGTAAAAGTTCATGGACAGAATGAATACCTCGTGTATAGTGGCAAACAAATCATGTACCGCCAGCGGGATGACTCCAGGTTCAGTGGCTGAACCTCGCATTGTATGTGTTTTTCCACTATTGGTTTGTCCATAGGCAAAAACAGTGCCTACAAAAGTGCAAATATTGATTCCACATAAAACACAAACCCATACCCATGTTGATTCCACATAAAACATAAACCCACATAATCAAGGTATTTTGCATACATCGTCTTCTCTCTTCAAAAATAAAGCGACCATACAGCATGTAATTCCAATAGTTAAACATGAACCAGAAATCTTTAATGCCAAATCATAGGAGATGAAATAATAGAGCACGTTAGGTAGTCATTTACAACTAAAAAGAAAAGAGAAGCAAAAACAGCATAACAGTTTGCCAGCATACCCAAATAAAAAGAGCTCCTCTTGTCTGTCGAAATATTAAGTAATTACGTTTAGTATTCAGAAGTTTTGGAGCGTTTTCAGTGGGGCTATAGGACATATAAAAGAGGGACTATTAAAACTACATAGATAAGAGGCAAAGTACTATTGATATCTCAGAGCAAAGTACCAGGAAGGAAGGAAGGAATAATTGTCAATGTGCCCTTGGATTCAGACCTAAAACAACACTCAATTAACATAGCCAGTATGAACGAGGTTATAAAAATCTGAGGAAGAATGTTCTGCGAGATCCAAAAAAAACACCTTTGTCTAAAAAATCTTGGTACAAGTCTACCAGAATTATACATTATGACTATAAAACAGCACATAAAGATCTCAAATCACTGCATGATGAAGAAAAGAATTTCACATGACCCACGTCTGGTTTACATAAAAATATTACATTGCAACTCTGTTGACATTCATATAGCTGAAACATGCTCGCAATTTTCATTTATGATCAAGAAACCTATGACACTCGAATAGATCATCGACATTGCCAGTTAATAAATAAACTACAAATGAAATGGCTGGTCTATTACATAGTCAAAAAATGCTTTATAATTTCATTCAAACCTGAACTAGAGTATTGAAGACATTGAATCCAACATTGAAATGCAAACAAAAATTAACATCAAAAACTACAATTCACTGATTAATAGGATAAAATACCCCAAGACAACCACACAGACTCGCACAACAAATTAGAAATTCTGACATTTTTTTAAAAAGTTAAAATCCGCATCACAGGTACCAATTGATGAACATCTGAGACACTCCAAGTTAAATTGAAATTATCGAAGATATATACATGAAAAACGAAGCATCATCTATTATTTAATAATAAATTAGGGTCACCGTTAAATCCACGAACTGCTGCAGAAACAATTTCTTTTGTACGGACCTTGTAAACTTCAACTGTTCTACATTCTTCCCCAAAAATCCGATCTAAGAAACACAAAATGAAAAGCAAATCATATACGCTCGTATACATAATTGTATATATATATATATATATATGTGTGTGTGTGTGTGTGTGTGTGTGTGTGTGTGTGTGTATTATAAATAAAAAAAAGAGGTGTGTACCAAATTCGAATTTGGAAGGGTGGTTAGAGAGGGAAATGGAGTTGCCCGAGATTCGCCATGGGCTGTTCTTGGCCTCCTCTGCACAGAGAGGCCTCGATCTAACTGCTACCTGAATTCTCTCCATCGTGTTCTTCACTGAGAAGAAGACACCGTCTCCAAATTTCCCAAATAAAGAGAGGGTTTATTGCAGATTTTTCCCGCCTAAATCTTCCACTACGTCCCAACGAATTTACTGGAATACCCTTAGCGCAACTTTAGAACTTTCAATGGCTATTATATATATCTATAGAGTATTCTAAAATTCTATTTTATAACTCCTTTTACATTTATATAGACTAGCACAAAGTCACGTGCAAAAATATAGAGATAATAAAAAATAAATAATAACTAGCATAATATAAATAAAAATTTAAGAGGTCATAGTTGTATAAGTTAAACTTAGGGTTAATTTCAGTAAACCCCCCTATACTATTCAGATTAATCAACTAACCCCTTGTGTGTCCACTTTGCCCCCTATACTATTCAATTTCATCAAATTGCCCCCTCACTTCTCAAAATGCCTAAACTACCCTCAATAGTATAAGGGGGTTTAGTGAAATGAATAGTATAAGGGGGTTTAGTGAATTATTTCGGAAAAAATAATATATACTTTTTGCAAAAAAAATAAATTTCAAAAAAAAATCATATTTTGTTCCAAAATATGAATTTTTTTTTCGAAAAATATTTTTTTTGCGAAAAAGTATATATTACGTTCGAAAATATGAATTTTTTTTTTCGAAAAATATTTTTTTTGCAAAAAAGTATATATTATGCTCCAAAATATGATTTTTTTTTTCGAAAATATTTTTTTTTGCAAAAAATATATATTATGTTCCAAAATATGATTTTTTTTTGAAAAATATTTTTTTTGCAAAAAATATATATTTTGTTCCAAAATATGATTTTTTTCTGAAAAATATATATTATGTTCCAAAATATGATTTTTTTTCCGAAAAAGTATATATTATGTTCCAAAATATGAATTTTGTTTTCGAAAAATAATATTTTGGAACAAAAATGTATATATTATATTCCAAAATATGAATTTTTTTTTTGAAAAATAATTTTCGGAAAAAAAATCATATTTTGGAACATAATATATATTTTTCGCAAAAATTATTTTTCGAAAAAAAAATTCATATTTTGGAACATAATATATACTTTTTCGCAAAAAAAATATTTTTCGGAAAAAAAATCATATTTTGGAACATAATATATATTTTTCGCAAAAAATTATTTTTCAGAAAAAAATTCATATTTTGGAACATAATATATATTTTTTGCAAAAAAATTATTTTTCGAAAAAAAATTCATATTTTGGAACATAATATATATACTTTTTTGCAAAAAAAATATTTTTCGAAAACAAAATTCATATTTTGGAACATAATATATATACTTTTTTGCAAAAAAAATATTTTTCGAAAACAAAATTCATATTTTGGAACATAATATATACTTTTTCGCAAAAAAAATATTTTTCGAAAACAAAAAAAATATTTTGGAACATAATATATACTTTTTCGCAAAAAAAATATTTTTAGAAAAAATAATTAATATTTTGGAACAAAATATGATTTTTTTTCGATTTTTTTTTTTTTTGCAAAAAGTATATATTATTTTTTCCGAAATAATTCACTAAACCCCCTTATACTATTAATTTCACTAAACCCCCTTATACTATTGAAGGTAGTTTAGGCATTTTGAGAAATGAGGGGGCAATTTGATGAAATTGAATAATATAGGGGGCAAAGTGGACACACAAGGGATTAGTTGATTAATCTGGATAGTATAGGGGGGTTTACTGAAATTAACCCTTAAACTTATAACAATTAAAATTCAAAAAGCGCTAAAATATAGAGATAATTAATTAATGAATTATATCGATTATCATACTAAAAATTTAAAATATTATTGAAAAATAAATAATTAAAGCAAAAGATGTATACAAAAATAAAATCACTTGCATTCTTAGTGGTATAGCATGCCGGATTAAATAAAAAAGACTCAAGTTATTACTATTAACATGTTAAAGTCATGAACTTTATACTAGTATCATGTCACCAATAGAATTAAAGAACTTAAATAGAGCCATGCAATGAATAGAACATATTACTCTTATGTTCACTTTGACATCTCGATTTATAAAGTCTTCTCCCTTTTTCGAAATATTATATTTGTGTCTCTCTGTATTGTATTAATTAAAGGAAGAATCCTAAAATTCAAAGTTAATTATAAAATATGGGCTAATATAAATTGTGTTAGAATAGAATGTTTTCAATAATAAAAAAAAAAATGGTAAGAAAACATGTCAAACACAAGACACGCTTTGTTATTCTTGTTTGTGGCAGAAACTTTCTACGTTCAAGCTTCTCATACAAGATATGATTGATAAAAAATTGCAAGACATTTTGTAATTTTATTTTATATTGAGAATAACTGTAAAAATATTTTTTAGAGCTTGCACAATTTATCTACAAAAAGATGCGTTTGAATTTGTGCAATTAACCTTATGCTTCTAAATAATAAAGAGATTCTTCAAATCAGTGTCCCTATATTCAAGGGGTAATTTTATTTTTTCCTAAAGTTGTACCGATAATGGTTGATAACAATGTTATAGGAAAACGGTAACAGATAGTAAAGGAAACGAAACATCTCTTCCTCCACATTCGAGTGAGGTCGAGACACTTCAACTTCTTCTCCTCGGGCTGCCCCACCGACCAGTCTCTCAACCACAGTCCGACTAAGCTCTGTGTTCCACAGCTAGTTCTCAGGAATGGAGCAAAACTAATAAAGAGTATATTTGTCTTTTTGTAATGATTATTTTTATTAATGAAAATATAACAACATAGTCAATTCATACAGAGATGCTTCCAAAATAAAGGCGGTGTAAGTTGGATAAATGACCATTAGTGGGTCTATGGAGGATATATCTTAAATTGAGGGTATGTATGTAAATTAACCCTAAAAATGTTGGCGCTGAAGGGCATTTTCTGGCATCAAATCAAATGGACAAAACTCATCATCATCATCATCAAAGCAGCTGATATGGTAGATCGCAAGGAAACCAACGAAATTCTGCTAGTTCTGTCATTTATTGATATTTGTTGTACCATCGCATCCCTAATCCCTCTCTCCAATGTCTTATGAGAAGTAGAAGAATATATACAACACATTAGCAGGAGATTAAAGATGGGAACACTTTGTGCATTGAAAACGCATTCCAATAATTTTTACTCATATCTGCACTCCTACTCTTTAAGCCACCTGCATAGGCAAAGGCAATCAGTTCATAACAGCACCTTATTGCCACCTGCATAGGCAAAGGCAATCAGATTGTAATTCTTTTTGCCTTTTCCCTTATTGTGTTAATTTTTATAATTTAGGGCAACACTTGAGACTAATTTTCACCTGTTAAATCAGGTTGACGCTTAGCATAACTTAATTGAAATTTTGACTTTGAAACTTGTTAACTTGATTTGATGTAATCAACTTGGTTTAGTTTCAAGACTAAGTTGATTACATCAAATCAAGTTAAGTTTCAAAGTCAAAATTTCAATTAAGTTATGCTAAGCGTCAACGTGTGAAAATTAGTCTCAAGTATTGTCCTAAATTATAAAAAATAACACAATAAGGGAAAAGGCAAAAAGAATTACAATCTTCCGCGGCCATGCACTTCCACTAGTCATGACGTTCTAAATATATTCACTTTTTCTTTTAAAAATTTATCCAGTGAGCTTTATCCAAGGGAGTTTGTAAATTCTTAACCACAATAAGGTAGTGTGGTAAATAATATGTAAGGTAAAATTCAATAATGAATATCATTTGACATAAATGTAAGCTCGGCTTGTTCAACAGCATGCAGTATTATTTAAATAAACTGCCAATAATGTCCATTGATACTAAATTTTAGCATTTGCCAAGAGAAAACCAGAACACAACAGAAACAGAGAAAATTCATATCCATCAAATTTCAGCAAGCGGTATCCAAAACAATGCAGCATTAGTAGCGTAGGAAAAATTCCTGGCTAGGGCCGTAGATATCTTTCTAGGAGCCATTAGAAACTCGCTTTTCAGAAGCAAACATACAGGCCATGTGTAACAACCAAATAATTTCATAAAAAAATAGGACTTTTGTCACAAATGCGTGTTTCATTGCAAAAATTACAATTTAGCCAAAAGAAATTAATGTTTGCTGCAAACAACAATACATTACAAATTGTGCATTTCATTTTGTTGCAAAAAGGTTTCGTCCGTAATACTAATTGTTGTTGAACTGATAGCACACATCACGTATCAAGTAACTTGTACTCATGAAAGATGGGAACATTAATATAATAATCACCATCTTAAATTTTCTTTATCCTTATGGCAAAAAATATTAATATGTATAGATTGATCATTGAGATTCATTAAATAATATGAAAAATCTTTATGAACCTGAGACATAATTTTAAATACATGAGAAAGGTCACATGTATCAAATAACTAACAAAATATAATAGCCGAAAAAACGTACCTATATTTTTTTCCGTGGCAACTAATTCCCATGAGCTTTTTCCTCTTCCTAATTAGCAAACCTAAAAAGTAAGGAAAGAGTAATAATATTTGAGATATAAAAATTCGTAGCTAAAGCATTTTTACTTTATGACTTGAGCCACCATTAACAAATACATGGATATACAAAATAGAAATATACTAATGATTTTGGATAATGAGTAAAATGGGATAACCAAATGCCATTTTAAAGAATATACAAGGTGGTGAATAGTACTAAAAAAGATAACTATCTGAGGACTGAGGAGGCATATTGTTCTACAAGTCTTCGATTAGGTCCAAAACATTTATTGATCCCCAACTATACACGATAAGGCCAAAAACATGCAAATTAATAAGGAAACTCTGATTAAAATTACAAAACAAAGAGAATTAACACAAAAGAATGTTGAAAGAAGAAGAAATTTAATGGAAAGAACTTCTGAAGTGCAAGGGAACAATATCAATTTATATCCAGGACTTGTTAGTATACTGCATATTATGAAAGAATAGGAAAATGCATGCGCCTTTAATACTCTATCCATTTCATACTATTTTCAGAGACTACAACTTAATTTTGCAGAGCTAGATAACTAACGAAATTTTCAAAAGCAATGCTGAAGTTGTCTAGCAAACTTATTTTATCCATGTACATACTCAACAACATAGAGTGCAAGTGAACTCAAAAGAGCCTTACATCCCGACAACATAAGTAAGTAATACATACATTTCCCACATTCAGCTAGAATCAGAGACAAACTGTTTCATGATCAATCACGATTCTTATTTCAACTACCTCTTCTCCATCAGAGTTAGTTAAGTCTACTAATTTCGTTAGTCAATCCAATCTCATCACAATGGAAATGCTAGCCCAATAGATATATTTCATGGTTGCCAGTATTCTGCCCTATCAATGTTACAACAGACTGAAATTATTTAGAACTAATACAACAAAAACTCTCGTTTAGGGTTATGCATCATAAGATGCAAGCGTGATACGTGAAGCACAAATGACGTTGTCATAAATAACCTCTTACCTCCCCGAGAATCTCCCTCGCACCAGGTATCACGCATCTTTACCTGCAGTAGAGAAACAATCCAAATCAAGAGAGTGAATAAAACTTCGGTAGAATCAGATTAAGGTAATAGCGCAAAATGATCAAGAAAATAATGACAAAGGCATAGATATCCTAAATCAAACAGGTTTACGGACAACATTTAGAACAGCTATTTATAGAGAAGAATAAACATAAATATAATAGAAAGAAAATCGATTGAAGTTCAAACCTTCTTGTAATAATCACGATTCTCATCCCTATTTGAGCACAATTCCATTGAACACAAGTTCTTGATTTTATTAGCCTGCTCCTGCAACCTCTTCTCCCGTTCAGCTTGGGCTTTCTTTTCCTGTTCCAACTCCAAAGCTATCCGCTCTCTCTCCAATTCAGTCTATGTGGGGAAAAATCTATAAGATTCATATCTCATTGTTTTCTATAATAAATCACAAGCTATTTTTTTTTACCTGTAATAATGTGTTTCGCAAAATGAGAATCTCTCCTTCTAAACACTGATCCACAAGTGGTCAAGAAACCACAGAAAAACTATCTAAGTATTGCGATGTCTTTCGCATGGCCTCAAGAGCCCGAAAGAAGTATTACCGATCGATCTGCAAGCGATCAAAATTTTACAAGAATTATTAACTAAAATAGTATGACAACAAGGGCCCGATAGAAAATATTAGCTGGCTCCAAAAATGTCTCAAATATTTATATTAGATATGGGCCTCGGTGGCCAAGGCTTACAAAGTACAAAAAGAAACAAAAGGAAACAGAGAAGAAGAAATGTTAAGTCTTCTGCCCCTGGTATATGAACTCAGGACCAAACTCCTCATTCCTGTCACTGGCCCTGGTAACGACCCTCTCTTGCACACTTGACTCTGTTCGAGAGGGATCGGGCTGAGCAGTGGGATCAGGAACCAAAGCTAGTTCAGACGCAGTGGTGCCAGAGGCTGAGGCAGACTCGGGAAGAGACTTAGCCAAAAACTCACAGAAGATGAAGTCATCGGGGCCTGCTTTCGGATCCTTATAAGGAGGAGCAATGCCAAGAGACTCATCCAATTCCTCCACTGAGATAAAGTCCATTTCCTCAGCAGGTTTCTGGTAGTCCTGGAAGCAATTCCGCCAGCCGAACCTAGTCGAGTAGTTGGAGGTATCACAGAAATTTTTATACATCTGGTTGCCACCCCGATGACACATCTCCACCCTGGACCTCTCCACAACCAGAAGATTCTCAGTCTCGACTTTCTCCTCCAGAAGTTTCTCCTTTAAAGTCTTCAAGCCCTCATTCTTAGTCACCAACTCCCGGTTTCGCACCAACAGGGCCTGATGAGTTTCTTCCATCTCTTTGAGCTTCTGATCAGCCTCCCGAAGTCGCTGCTCAGCGGCTATAGCCCATATAGTTTGAGCCTCAAACTTCTTATTGGCAACCACCAGCAAGGCAGCCATCTTCTTCATGCTCTCCTCATTTAGCCTCAGGTACTCTGCCGATTGGCGGAGGGCCCTACTGTCTTCCTTAAGCTTTGAATTATAAGCTTGGATCAGGTAAAACATCTACCATAGAAATACAAGTGTTACACAATCAGTAAATAAATCAAGAAGAAATCAGATGCAATGCAAGATCAAGTTGCATACAAACTACATTCATTGCCATATCAGGTCTAGTCATGGCCAACTCACTCTTGTCCACCTTCTGGATAGCCTTTTGGTCAGTTGGGGTCCAGATCTGAAGACCTATCTCCCGAAGAACAATGTCATCGTTGATGGTCTCACTCCCAGCAACCAAAAACCCGTCACCCGAGAGCCTTATTCTCGAATTCCAAGGAACCAGTTTCTCAGTTGCAACTTAGGTTTCCATTTGCTCATTAGGAGAGGCTGTCGTTTTCGTTTGCACACTAGGAGAGGTTGTCGTTGTTAATCGGGGCCATACCGAACATCTACCCTAATCATTTTCCGAACGGGGTCGGGTGGCGCCCTGTACAGATGAATATGGCAAGGTAGCCCCCCCTCCAGCTGATACGAAAGCGCCATCATCAGCGGACCAGGGTGGATCAACAAGATTTTCCCTCGAGGAAGGGAAAATAAGAGGAGTGGGGGTAGAGATACTCTCCTCCCTAAAAGGAGGGGAAAGAGGAATGAATGGAGCATCGCTTGGAGGGGGCAGTGGCGGAACCTCTCTGACGGAAGGGGATGCGGTTCCTGAAGGGGTAACCAGAGTGGCAGGGTTGTCTGATGCCCTCTTTAGTTTGCCCTTGAGGCTAAGTTGAGGAATTGCCAGCATGATGTCTACTCCTTTAGATGATATTTCTTGCAAAGCATCATCAGTTAGGAAGTCAGGACATATCATTAAAGGTTTACCCCAAACTTTGGACTTTAAGAGGTCAAAACGAGATCTGATATAAGATGGGATTTTTTGGTTAGCGAGCGCCTTCAAAAAACCTAAAATGTGCATCCCAAACTTGTCATCACACAACTCATAGAAACATACCCTTGAATGATAAGGTTTGAAAGAAGGGAGCAGGTATTGGCTCAAAGTTTTGGGGATCGGGAAGTTTACATCGGGATGTCTCTAGCTCCCGCTCACCAAAATCATTATCTTCTTCCAACCCTTATTAGATTTTACCACTCCATCACACATCTTTCTCCCCTGATAAAGAAAAATATTGAAACCTACCTAAATTGTATTGACTTGTCCCCCACACCAAGTTTACTTGTCACTACACATTCTCTCCTATATATATAGGGGTCATCTTTATTGTAATTCATATACTTTAGAATACAGTTCAATATTCATTCTTCTTTGTTGCTTTTAATATATTATCTCCATTATCATATTATCAAAGCATCTTTTCTTCTAATATAGTATCAGAGCCAATCGGTTTTTGGTAATCTTTTTCGCTTCTCGTCACCTCTGTTGGGGATGACACTCCATCCTCCATCCCCGACGGCGATCTTCAATTAAAACCCTAGACTCTCAATCTATCTCTTTTTCTTTTCTAACTCTACTCTTATTTCTCTCTACAACCTCAAATTAAATTTCACAATCATGTCTTCTTCTTCTTTCACTAAATCACAAACCCTAATCACCGGTTCAATTCTTTTAAACTCTCTCAATTTCAGTCATATATCCACCTATACACATTCATATACACACCTATAATTATGTAGAAACAATTTATCACTCAATCATAAAACCTGTGATGTTTTCTGATTCGGCAGTATTGTTATAAACCAGTTAGTGCATCATTTTCCATCCACCTTGTTCTGTACTCCGCCGTGAATTCATCAGAGCCACCCACCACAATGGTGAACCAACACCGTCTCCGCGCAACACCAACGCCACCATCTTCTCGTGATCATACTTCTCACCTTTCCAATCTCTACCAGTAGCCAAAAATAGAGTCGTTTGTTTCATCTTATTTCGAGCTAATCCAGTCATCATTCCATACACTAAATTCCCAATTCCAAATTCAATTCCCTTCAAATTCAAGGTTACAAATCACAGTGTAAGATTTTTTGGAGCTGTTGGATGGTAAGGTCGGCTATTTTTAAGCTTGGGTTATCTCTTTTGTCTGTCGTGGATGTACATTTTGTGTGACCAACGGACTGCAATCTAATTATCATACTATATTTTTGAATTCTATTATTTCCATACATTTGCGCAAAATCATAATTAAAAAATAATAATAATAATTAAAATATTATACACAAAAAATCATCAAAAAATAAAGGGGTTTAATTATATAAGTTGAAAGTCAAAAAGTATAAACTTAATTAATTAATTCACTTCTATACTAAATATACGCAAAATTTATTATTTCTCCATTATTAATAGATTAATTAATTCAATTATGGTGTAAATAAATAAATAAATAATATACTGAATATACACAAAATCAATTATTAATTAATTAATTAATTAATTAATTCAATTATGGTGTTAATAATTAATTAGGATTTTTGTCTGATTTGTCTGACTTGTCGAATAAGTGTGTCCAAATTAGGGCAAAATGAAACAATAGTGTAGTAGACTGGAGCAAAAATATTCATAACAATAAATCTGGAGGTATTTTAGACATTTCACCTAGTATTGACCGTGTTTGATCACGTCAGAATTTCATCCCAGGGGGATATTTGTTACAACTTCCAAACTTGAGGGGTGAAATTGTAATTATTCGAAGGATAGGAAGTGAAACTGTAATAAGTCATGTCTCGAGGGGTGAAAGTATAATTTATCCTTAAATTTATCACACATTTATAAATTAAAGAGTTATTATTATAAAATCCCTTCAAATTTTAAAATAAATTATCAACAAACTCCGCCTTATCAACAAACTCCAACACTTTCCAATTTAATCGAGGGTTAAATTCAAAGAGAAAAAAAAACCTATATTATTGAATTTAATCAACTAAACCCTCCCATGTCCAGATTGCCCTTTATACTTTCCAATTTCATCACCTTGCGCCTTCACCCTCACATCTAAGTCAAAATAGATAGGGGTAATTTTTTTTACACCCCCTGAAGTTTGTTTTGTCTTCAATCAGACTCTCTCATATTTGAAGAACTTCATTCAGATCCCTTATTTTTTTGACACACATCATTTATACCCCTTATTGTCACTTAATACCTAAACTACACTCAATGTTGAGATAAATGGTGTTTGAAAATGAGGAGTAAATTTATTTATTATTTTCAAATTTTATTATCTCTATCCAACATTTTCCCACTTTCAATGTTATTATAATATTATCTAGTTATATAAATAATTAATTTTTTTTCCAATCAATACATCAAAGTCTCAAACAAAAAACAAAGCATCCGAAAAATATATATATTTCGGACATTATTCATTCATTTATTTTGTTACTTTTAGAATTATAATTTACTCCGAAATATATATATATATCCGTTTATAGTTCACTTTTTAAATTTAACTACCAATTAGATTTTTTATTTTTTGTTTGAGACTTTGATGTATTGGTTGGGAAAAAATAAATTATTTATATAACCAGCTAATAATGTTAAAAGTGAAAACATATTGGATAAAGATAATAAAATTTCGTTTAAAAAGTGAACCGTAAACGAAAAATTTATATATATATTTTAGACATTATCCATTCATTTATTTTGCTACTTTTAAATTTATAATTTACTTTGTATATTTCATTTATAGTTCACTTTTTAAATTTAACTACCAATTAGTTTTTTTTGCTTTTTGCTTGAGACTTTGATGCATGTATTGGGAAAAAATAATTATTTATATATCCAGATAATAATGTTAAAAGTGAGAAAATGTTGAATAGAGATAATAAAATTTGAGGGTAATAAAGAAATTGAGTCATTATTTCCAAACACCACCTATCCCAATATTGAGGGTAGTTTAGGTATTAAGTGACATTAAGGGTGTAAATGATGTGTGTTAGAAAAAATAAGGGGTCTGAATGAAGTTTTTCAAACCTGAGGGATTTGATTAAAGATAAAGCAAACTTCAAGTAATGTAAATAAAATTAATCCGAACCATTTTGATTGAGATGTGAGGGTGAGGGGATAAGGTGATGAAATTAAAAAGTATAAAAGGCAATCCCGACATAAGAGAGGTTAGTTGATTAAATTCAATAGTATAGAGGATTTTTTGAAATTAACCCTTTAATCAATTACCCCGGTCAAATTCTTTTTTATTTTGTCCTAAAAGCATATTAGAACGATACTTTAATTATATTTTTCTCAAAGTGTCCTTAATGTTATATATATCTATATCTATATTATAAAAGTATGAAATCCCTTATTTATTTCTATATAATTTTGTATTTTATTTTAATAAATTAAATATTATTTAATATTTAAACTATAACAATTATAACCTAAAAGTAATTATATATATTTAAAAAGAAATCACTATTGGTATTTCCCATCATATTATCTTCGAATTCACCGCTAATAACATTAGTAGAAAATATGAAACATTTGATAGGATCTATTTCGGGAACTCTCTCGAAGAGGATTTCCCGAATAGAGATGATCATAGAAAATGTGAAACATTTCATAGGATACATTTCATGAACGTGGAAGGTATTATGACTCCGGTAAGAGAAATTGAAATGTGAAATATTTGTTATGGTAATGGTTGATACCAAAGTTGCCAATCATCTTTTAGTTTGTTTATGACATGTTAATTGGTAATTTGCAATGACACCTCATGAGGTTTTGATCAATTACAAGTAGATGTTGGTCAACACACTATTTTACAAAAGCACCTCATGAGATTTGTAAAGTATTGTAATGACACCCTTTGGATGCATAAAATGACTTTAGTGTCCTTGATTATTTTAATTTTCATGTGAAATCTCTAAATTATCTCATGCCTAAACCCTACACTTTATCCATTACGCCAACCACCCTTATCATTACACTCTTATTATTAAAATTCTACAGTAAATAAAGAAGATATACAATATATATAATTTTATTTTAAATATAAAAATTCAAAAACATCATAAATATTTTGAAATATATATTTAAAAGTAAATTCTACCACTAATTTTTTTTTACCAATAATAATACTAAGAAAATCTCATTATTTAATTATTGCTCTTAATTTTTAATATATTACTATATAAATATTTCTCTTAATTTTTAATACATTACTATATAAATATTTCTCAAAAAACATTGAAGAGTTATATCTAATAACCATTATAGGTATTACATATCTAATAAAATATATATTAATTTTTATGTACGAATAGAAAAAAAATTATATATATTTTTATATTATTGCCAATCAATAATTTTAATGAAATTTGATAATATAATGAAATATCATTTGGATAAATCTGATCATAAAAGTGTAATGATAAGGGTGATTGGTGTAATGAGTAAAGTGTAGGGTATAAGCATGGGGTATCTTAGAGTTTTCACATGAAAATTAGAATAACCAAGGGCACTAAAAAGTCATTTTATGACTCCAATGGATGTCATTACAACACTTTACAAACCTCAGAGAATATCTTTGTAAAATAGTGTGTTGACCAACATATATCTGCAATCCGAAACGTCAGGGGGTGTCATTGCAAATTACCCTAAAAATTTTGACTGGGGAATCCTGTGCCATCGACATAAATCATTAAGCAGCTGATATGGTAGAACAGATGGAAACCAAATGATAGTTTGCTAGTGCTGTCATTTTATTGATAGCTGTTGTACTATCACACCCCTAACCACTCTCAAATGTCTTATGAAGTAGCAAAAAAATATATACAACACATTTGGAGGAGATTCAAGATGAGAAACACTTTGTACATTGAAAACGCCCTTTTATTGCTAACATTCCATTTATGTTTACTCAGATCTGCACACCTATTCTTTGAGCCACCTACATCAGCAAAGCCAATCAGTCCATAAAAGCACCTTATTGACACCAAGAAACTACTATGCATTACTCATAATTTAATCAACTTAGTAAGCTTGAAACTAAACCAAGTTTCAAAGTTAGAATTTCTCAGTTAAGCTATGCGTAAAACAAACGTGATTTAACAAGTGAAAATTGTTCAAAAATGTTGCCCTAAATTGTAAAAAATAACACAAACAGAGAAAAGGCAAAAGAATTACAATGTTCCACCATGCACTTGCACATATAGCTCAGTGGAAAGCACTGTCAACTACATAACAATAGGCCCAAGAATGCACCACCAGTTGCAAAAGGAGTTCATTGCGCTAACAATTTGATTATTGAAACTCTTCCACTACTAAAGATGTTTTAAATGTATCCTCAGAACAATGATGTTAAAAATCTGTTCATCAAAGACACTGCCTTGTAATTATTAATATGCATGGGAAACATGCATGCCAGCAGTCATTTCGATATATATCTACATTTTCTTTTTAAAACTTATCCAGTGAGCTTTATCCAAGAGAGTTTGCAAATTCTTATCACAATAAGCAAGTGTGGTAGAATAATATGTATGGTACAATTCACAAATGAATATCATTTGGCATAAATGTAAGCTCGGCTTGTTAAATTGCATGCAGTATTATTTAAATAAACTGCCACGTCCATAGATACTAAATTTTAGCATTTGCCAGGAGAAAACCAGAACACAACAGAAACACAGAAAAATCATATCCATCAAATTTCAGCAAGTAGTATCCAAAGCAATGCAGCATTTAGCATAGAAACAATTTCAAGAATAGGGCAGGTCATTAGAAACTCGCTTCTCAGAAGCAAACATGCAGGTCATGTACCAACTAGCATGGGATGTAAATCTATTAATTACCTCATTCATGGAGTGGACATCACTTCCCCAAAGCCAGGCATCACAGCCTGCATCCCTGGCACCCCATATATCATTTCTACGGTCATCCCCTACATGAACAGCATCCTCTGGTTTTACTCCCAATAACTCGCAAGCCTTTATAAATATCATGGGATTTGGCTTTTCTGCTTCAACCTGTTTAAGAGAGACAGAGTCCAAATGAGATATTCACTTATCCCAAAAGATTGAGGGAAATGAGAGTGGAGTGGATAGGACACTCTTTACTTACTTCAGCTGACACTGCCACAGCATCAAACCAGTGATCACAATTCAGGGCCCGTAAAAGAGGTCTCAATCGAGTGTCAAAATTTGACACAACAGCCAATTTTACTCCTGCTTTTCTAAGAGCCTCGAATACTTCCTCAGCATCTGGATCACAAAGGTGCCAAGCCTGGGATTGAAAATAATATCAGAAAAGGATGGGGAAGAAAAGGGGAAATTAAGAAGAAAAAGAGTGGGGGAGGGGGGGACGTATGAGACCATGTCAAGATATTAAACGTGAGAAGTAGCAAAATAGTATCATAATAGCGTATTGGAAGGATTTTACTTGCTCTCCATGCAATAACCCAATAATACGCCAATTGCTTCAAAAATGCTAACAAATTGATGTGTTTAACCCAGCCCTACCTTTTCAGTGGTATAATAGTTATATAGCTCCTCAAAATACTGAGAATCTGAACAACCAGTAGAAGAACTGACAATAAATTGCCAGAAAGGTCTCCCATCATCAACGTATCTGCAATTTAAAAAAACCTTATCCTTCAGAAATACCTACAATGCAGAAAAAGAGAGAATAAACTCTAACCAAACAAAAGTTAACATATTTTCTCCCTATGAAGCCAGAGAAACGTTAAAAGCTTATAGTTTTAGATTATGAGACCATTAAGAAAAAATATAAACTGTGAAAGTGCAGAGTTGATAGGAGAAGATTAAGAGCCGCATGGAATTTCAGTCAAGTTAAAACAACTTCAAAAGTCTTAGACCCATCATTTTGTACATTTGTAGGATGTTAGCAACCCAACATGCAAGCTTGACAAAACGTAAATGAAATTGTTGTTTTAGAAACAGGAAGAAATTAAAGCCATCTTCATTATATGCAGTCTTGTAAAGTAAGGGCCCGTTTGGTTCGTGTTTGTGTTTTTTGTGCTGTGAAATTAAAAAAACAGAAGTACATGTTTGTGTTTGTAGAGTGTTGTGAGTCTAAAACATAAGCATGTTTGGTACTGATGTTTTTGTTGTAGATATACACATATATATGTATATATATGTGGTATTTTGGGGCAAAAGGCAGTAGTGGTGGTGGTGGTGGTGATTTTGGGGTTGTAGATATATACATATATATATATATATTGAGTGAACATTGCAAAACCAAAAAAAAAATACCTTTTTTTTTTGCAAAATTTGTACAATTTTTGGAAGTATTTTTTACGGTTCAAAACAAAGTAGAGCTCGCCAAAAGTGTTTTTGCTTCTTAAAGTGCTACAGTACCAAACAAAAAACACCAAACATAAACACATACCAAACAAGGCCTAAAAGACAGAATTTGGAAGGCATTCACGCAGTTAAAGAAGAAGAAGACAGAATCTGGAAGGCATTAACGCAGTTACAACTTACAAAGATAGTGTAGAATAATCTTTTCTTAGAAGAAGAAGAAGACAGAATTTGGAAGGCATTAACGCAGTTACAACTTACAAAGATAGTGTAGAAAGGTAATCTGATGATCTTTTCTTAGAAGAAGAAGAAGTTTTTTTCACCCATTAAATGCCACGTAAACCAAATAAAATACTTAAGCAAGCAAACTCTAGCGAACATGCACCGCATTTTATTGTTTCCATCAATGAATATTGGATGTTAATTTTCATTAATCTGATCAGTGCCCTGGAGGAGGGAAGAAGGGAACTGGCACTTGAGAAGGAGAAGAATTAATGATTTTCACGCAGTCCACCATGAGGGAACAATACAGGTCCACCGACTCCATGGCTTCATGTCATGGAACATTGAAGATAAAAAGAGGAAAATTTTGATTCCAACATTTTCAAATGAGGTGTGACCATATGCATAGGGTATGACACAGAGAATCATTCTTCTTGACAATGATATTGGTAAAAAGACAATCTTTGAAATGTTGCAGACTAGTTCTTCTTAAAAGATCAAATTAACATCCAACCTGTCTCCATCTCCTTGGGATTTTTTCCTCAAAACAAATAGTGAATTTTCAAATACAGAATCTTTATACTAATATTTCTCAATTCCTGACAATCTTTGCATGCTAAGATCCTTTAGATCTTGGACTAAAACCTATTTAAAAGATTAGGCAAACAATTAATTGTCAATCGTACCAAGGATATTAAAATGGAAGGAAATTAATTAAGAATAGATTGCCTACAAGCTTCTGATTCACTTTTGCAAGTGATAAAACAAGGAGCAAATCACTAAAAAAATAAATAAATAAGGACATATAATGCCAAAAACATTAGGTGAAATATTAAAGGTGATCAAATCATAAAACCCATTACCCGCCCCAGCGGGGAACCACCCCGATTTAAGCGAGTTTGGAGACCTGATAAATGGGGGCGGGTATGGGGGCGGGGGGAAACCTCCGGTTGGTTATTGGGCCTGGTATGGGGAGTGGTCGCCCTGCCCTGATTATATTAATTTTTTCCTAATATACCCTCCCATATTATCATATATTATTAACATATACCCTTTATATAAAAATAACTTTTTTATTTTTTTATATTTCACCCAATACCAAATTCTAGTCTCCTTATCATTTCACTGTTTTTGCCTTAATTTCATATCAATTACGTTAAAAATTGCATGAGTTACTTTTATACTCGTACAATAATAATAAATTAAAAGGTCTAATTAAGAAATCAAATATTATCTTCCATTTGGATAAGAAATTTTTTTTATTGTGAAAAAACACCCCGCCCCTCGCCTAGCCTTGCCCCGCCCTTTAATAATCGGGTTTGGGGTGGGTATGGGGATAGCAAAGTTAAACGGGACGGGATGGGGGGATGCGATCCCCGCCCCGCCCCATTGCCATCCAAAGTTATGAGGGACCATCGGGATGGCACTTGCAAAGACACTTTACTCCTGCAACATGGTTCTCTGTCACTGTATCCGGTCACATACTAGACCAAAGACCAAAGTCAATATTAAAAGTGAGTATAAGCACCAAGAAATGACCCGAATTTTGATCTTGGTCTATTTTAGATTGTTCATTTTTATCCTAATCAAAGATGTTTTCTTATCTCTATTTTCTTTTCTGAACAAATCAAAGAACCTAATGGATCGAACTTGAACTCCAGGTGATATTTTGGGGGGTTTCTTTTCTGTGTCTGAGAGGACCCTGTGAAGAGGGGCATACGACAGAGCGAGCCAGCCGATCCGGCAAACCACGTCCTACAACCCTACTCTTTATTCATATATCAAAACTGATTGTCAGAGATACTAATTTCTGTATAATCTAAGTTAATTCCATAACCTGGTTACAGAAACTATACTAAAGTCAAAGACACCAAAAAACAAAAGCAAAAGCAAAAACAAAAAACAAAGTTGGAGGAAAAGATATTATTAATATGGGCAAAATGAATAGTACCTGAGTCGAGATCTACCCCAAGGCTGCTCATAAGCCCTTCTATATCTGTTTAATATCTCAGTTTCGGAGTACTCAACACCATATTTCTTTCCAATCTCTCTGTAGATCTACAACACAACATTCCATATATCAAATAATAGTGAAAATTTGAGTTAATAAAAAGAATAAAATGAAAAAATAAATTAAACGAAAAGTGAAACAACAAAATGACCAATATTTCTGGCCAATCTTTCTGTTAAATTACAACAGAACAACATTCCCAAACATTGAGGAAAGAAAAAACTCGAGAAAGACCATTTTTTATTTTTTTTTGAAAAGAAAAGAAAAAGGAGATTCGAGAAAGACCATATGGGTTACCTATATACAATAATAAAATAGCAGAGGAAATGGAAATGATAGATAGTTGAAAAAGGAGAACCTGGGCCATGGGCTGAGAAGGAACCAGAAGAGTGCCAGCAACATCAACTAAGAGAGCCTTGTGAGTGATTCCACCATACACACCTCTCCTGTAATCTTCATAATCTTTCAATCCCAGCAGTCTCGAACCAAAGACCTCCGATTCCAGAGGAGTCGCCGAGGCAGAGGACGAGAATGACCCAAAACCTCCAACTGGGTCGACCAGAGTCTTGAGTAAAACGCCATTGCAGAGAGACCCGGAATCGAAACTCGAGGTCTGGTTGGTCAAGCTGCTCAGAACCCTAGTGATCTTGGCCCTTGTTACCATTAAAGCCATCACCCACCTTCATTTGCTGTGCTTGTTTAATGCCAATGTTCTCGCTCTCTACAACTCCCTCTCTCTCTCTGTGTTCTGTGGATGTTATCGATATGGTTGAACATATCTATATAGCAGTGTTTGGGAGCAAGGGAATGGCAACCAAGAGGAAAGATTCAGAGCTTGAAGAGGAAGGGAATGTGCTATGCCCCGGGAGTTGTCAATTATTACCACTAGTACCCCTTTGTTATCTTGTTCTAACGTTAGACACGTAGTGCGGTGATGACAAGGACCGTGAGTTGGATTTATCATTTTACGAGTCAGTAGCTAATTTTGAAACTTATGGGATATGTAATGAAAAGGGATTTTTTGTCAAAATTTTGAAAACATGCAGGTTATGGTAAGTACATTTTTAGTTTTGGCATATTTTAGTTAACAATGATGTTGAGTGAATTGTGGGTTTGGGTAAAGTTTTGCCAAACAAAGGACATTAATAAGTTATCAAAAAGTTTCTTCAAACTCAAATCAAGGATAAAGTAACCAATAATGTTATAGAAGTGCAGTGGAGTCAAACGAAAGTAATACAAGACGCCAAAACAACAAAAGAAACAAACTATCACGTTCCAGTATGGGGGAGTACAAGGTAAAGTACTCGACCAGCAAAGAATGGGCGCCAATGCGCCCACACCAGTGCCTAAGTCGGAAGAATTAGGGCACGAATGGAACGCGAGTAATCCAAAAGTCGAGTACTTGTTTTTGGATGACTACTTGCCCAAGGCCAACTGGCGAGTACTCATTTTTGGCCAAGTACTCAACCGAGACTTCAGTTTGTTAAATGTGGTTCGTTTATGATGTTTTAATGACTCCTCTTTAATTGATGATGTGTTTAAGGGTTAGTACTTGTTTATTGATCAATATTTGAAGGCTTAATGATCAAAAGACGAAGTCTTGGAAGAAAAGGAATCTAAACCCTAGTTAAAGACTTCTCTCTATAAATACTACATCTGTCCCATATTAGTTATCCATTATTGCAACTTTACTTATCCCAAAATACTTGTCCAGTTCGAATTTCAATGCAATTTAACATTTTACTTTCCCCAACTACTCTTCTTCCACTAATTTTTAACAAATATCGGACTCCACCATAATACTATATCATTAAGGGCAAAATTGGAAATTACACATTAGTCAACCCAAATCAATAAAATATTAAAAAATCCAAATTGGACAACTATTATGGGACGGAGGGAGTACAAGATAAACTTGAGAGGATGTGTGGTTTTTGGAAGCTTTGCAATTTTAATATAGATAAGATTCGTTTAAAGAGAAAGGAAAATAAATTGCTTGATCATCCTTCTTTGGATATCTCTCTAGTTTTTTGAGGTTCTTTGATTGTGCTTCAACACTTGTGATTATTATGCACAATTGAATGACCTAGATGCTTGTTTGTATCGATTCGTTGAGAAGCGGAGCAGTCAGAGCACGAAAATCAAAACGAGAAGTTTCGTGGAACATTAATTCGTTGAGAAACCGAGCCGTCAGAGTACAGAGTGAGGAGCCCAAGTAGATCAAGACTTTCAGATCTCAAGTGAATAACGACAATCAGAGTTATTGTAAGTCATGTCTTTAAAGGGTCTGTAAAAAAAAATTATTCATAGTGCATCGGTACCAATGGTACCTGTGATTTTTTACTTGAAATTTATTCCAAGATTTTTCCAGGTTAAAAATTCTTGTATCATCTCTTGATTTATTTCTCACATTTATATTAATCTATGTTTAATTAATCTTGTTGAGCATACATATACTTCTGTTATATATATATATAAATATCATGCATACAAATATATTTGCAATAATTAAGAAGGAAACTGACCCGCAATGTCAAATTGTTAGAATGAGCAGCTTAAATCCGAGCCCTGTGTGATACCACAGTTTCCTTAAGGCAATATTGCTCCCTCTACGGTGCTCAAGGATTCTGAGCAAGTGCCTCCCAAGATAGAACGGATTTCGCCTTCACAATTGCAGCACTGCAATGGTGAAGACCGGCGAACTCAAGTTCTGTGATTGTACCCGAACCGAACCAGACCTATCTGTCTAAATGTATATGTGTATGTATGCATAGGGAACTTTGTATATTCTGGCAGAGTGTATGAAAAATGAAAAACCGTATCTTTAATGAACTGCAATGGCCTATACATATAGAGAATGGAAAGGTATCTCAACTGTATAGGTATCCATTCCAATAGGTGTATAAACTGTGCAGGTGATGGTTGATACAACAAACTGTATACGCAACTCTTTAAAAGAGTCATTACAGTTTTGTCCAAAAAAATATAAAAAATGGGTAGAACCGATGACCCACCCACCCACCCGCACCGCACCGCGCCACGACCACGGCCCGGACCGGGCGGGCGGCGCGCGCGCGTGTGTGGTTAGGCTAAGGATTGCATGGTTCATGCATGGTCTAGCTCTCCTCCCATGCCTCTAGTTATTCAAGTCACCCATTCAATGCAACCATATATAAACACCTTTACACTTCACTTTATTTCCAATGTGGGACAAACATTCTTACCCAAGTTCAAGTGGGTCACTTTGAGAGATAATTTCTCATTCAATAATGAATAGTTTTGAATATGTAATTATACCAACTTGATCTCCTTACCAAGGAGAACACATTAGTGCTTGGTCCCGTAAAAATCGGAGTTCGGGTCCCATAATTATTTAAGCTCAAAGTTGGGTTTAATTACTGTTTTTCCAAACTATTTCCAACAATCCCCCACATGAATGGAAATTAGCAGTTCAAAATGCAGATGAATATGCAGACACTAGTTCGAGTACAATGAAAGGTTACTGTATCAGGATAAGTAGCCTTAGAGCCTTGAACTTTCCCTTGTGAAAGACTATCGGATTTACTGGCTAATCAGTGGACGTGATGCCTTGAACTGTCAGCTGTTTGTGTAAACCAAGACAATAGACTTCACACAGTTCCCCTTCGAACACAGTTGGTTCTCACGTTTGTGTCCATTTTGGCCTTGGACACCACTTGGTTTCATGAGTATTTGTCAGAGAATTCCGCCTTCAAAATTCTCCTAGAAGCGGCCCCTTCTACTCACATAGGTGATTCTATTATGAGTTCTTCCTCACTTGGATTTGTCCAAGTCATAGACATCATTAAAAGCATAGCTTACCCTAAAATATGCACTGTCTCATCATAGGAATGGGAAGGAGTTTTGTTTTAATCTCCACAGTGTTTTTAACTAAGTCACGCACAATTCGGTTGTCCCTTTGAACCTAGATCTTGGGATCTCCAGTCAACTAGGTTGGGTTGCCATTATGGTGTCTTTTAACCCTGAGGCTTCAAGCCCATTCCCCTCGATGATCTTTCAACTTGCTCTCTTGTCAAACCTTTAGTTAACGGATCCGCTATATTATCCTTAGACTTTACATAGTCAATGGATATTATACCATTTAAGAGCAATTGTTTTACGGTATTATGTCTACGACGGATATGTCTAGACTTATCATTATACATGTGATTTTGAGCCCTTCCAATCGTAGATTGACTATCACAATGTATACAGATAGCTGGCACTGGTTTCTGCCAGTTTGGAATGTCCTCTAAAAAGTTACGAAGCCATTCTGCTTCTTCTCCAGCTTTGTCCAATGCAATGAATTCAGATTCCATTGTGGACCGAGCAATACATGTTTGCTTTAAGGACTTCCATGACACAGTTGCACTTCCAAGAGTAAAAATATATCCACTAGTGGACTTTGAATCATTGGAATCAGAAATCCAATTAGCATCACTATATTCTTCAAGTACAGCTGGATATCTAGTATAATGCAAACCATAATTTTGAGTATACTTCAAGTATCCCAAAACTCTTAGTATTGCATTCCAGTGACATTTACCTGGGTTACTTGTGTATCGACTCAGCTTACTCACCGAGTATGCTATGTCAGGTCGAGTACAATTCATAACATACATTAAACTTCCTATGATCCGAGCATATTCCAATTGTGAAATACCTTCATCTTTGTTCGTAGAAAGTTTAACGTTTACATCCACAGGTGTTCGTGTTGGACTTATCCCATAATTCTTAAACTTTTCACACATTTTCTCTATATAGTGAGATTGGGATAACACAAGTCCTTCTGATGTTCTAGAAATTTTAATTCCTAAAATAACATCAGCTATGCCAAGATCTTTCATGTCAAATCTACTCTTTAGCATTTGCTTAGTAGAATTGATTACATCATTATTACTGCCTATAATAAGCATGTCATCTACATATAGACATAATATGACATACGCATTATGATAAGTCTTGACATAAACACACTTGTCACATTCATTTATTTTGAACCCATTTGACATCATGACACTGTCAAATTTCTCATGCCATTGTTTTGGTGCTTGTTTTAGTCCATATAATGACTTTACAAGTCTACACACTTGTCTCTCTTGGCCAGGAGAAATGAACCCCTCGGGTTGTTCCATGTATATTTCTTCATCTAATTCACCATTTAGAAATGTTGTTTTTACATCCATTTGATGTATTTCTAAACCATTTAACGCTGCAATCGCAATTAGCATGCGAATGGACGTTATTCTAGTAACTGGTGAATAGGTGTCAAAATAATCCAACCCTTCCTTTTGCCTATAGCCTTTAGCTACAAGTCTTGCCTTATACTTGTCAATTGATGCATCAGCCTTCATCTTCTTCTTGAAGATCCACTTACATCCCAATGGTTTATTGCCTGGTGGAAGATCTACCAGTTCCCATGTATGATTTTGCATAATGGACTCAATTTCACTATTCACAGCTTCTTTCCAATACATTGCTTCAGGTGAAGACATGGCCTCCTTATAAGTTTGAGGTTCATTCTCTACCAGATTGATAACAAAATCTGGCCCAAAGGACTTAGTGACTCTTGCTCTTTTGCTTCGTCTAGGTTCTATAGATTCTTCGTCTATAGGTTCCTGACTATCTTGAGTCATATCACTAAATGACCTTTTTTGTGAGCTTGAATCTGATGTCCTTTTATATGGAAATACAGTTTCAAAGAATGTAGCATTCCTTGATTCAATTATTGTATTGACATATACATCAGAAATCTCATATTTATTAACAAGAAATCGATATGCACTGCTATTGTGGGCATAACCGATGAATACACAATCCACGGTTTTAGGTCCTATTTTCACCTTTTTAGGTTTAGGAATTGCCACCTTTGCTAAGCACCCCCACACTTTTAAGTATTTATAGGAAGGCTTATAGCCTTTCCATAACTCATATGGGGTTTTAAAAGTTTTCTTTTGAGGCAATTTATTAAGAATGTAATTTGCAAAAAGTATAGCTTCCCCCCACAAATTCTGTGGTACTCCCGAACTTAACAGAAAAGCATTCATCATTTCTTTTAAAGTTTGGTTTTTCCTTTCAGCTACACCATTCGATTGAGGTGAGTAGGGAGCTGTAGTTTGGTGAATAATTTCATGTTCTTTACAGAACTCCTCAAAAGGAAATTCATACTCACCACCCCTATCACTTCTTATAGCTTTGACTTTTCTGCTAAGTTGATTCTCAACTTCAGTTTTATATTGTTTGAAAATATCAATAGCCTCATCCTTGTTTCTTAGCAAATAAACATAGCAATATCGAGTGCAATCATCTATAAAAGTAATGAAATACTTTTTTCCTCCTCTAGTTTCCAAGAACTTTAGATCACATATATCAGTATGCACTAGTTCTAGAGGCTCACTACATCTTTCAACTTTTTGAAAGGATTTTCTTGTTAATTTAGATTCTACACAAGTCTCACATTTATGATTTGGGTCAATTTTATACTTAGGCAAATCATTTAAATTAATTAATCTACGTAAAGTATCATAATTAACATGACCTAATCTAGCATGCCAAATATCAAAAGACTCAAGCATATAAGCAGAAGAAACTGTGTTATTAATCTTATTAGCTGTGGGTACAACAGTCATTACATTGAGCTTAAACAGCCCATCACTGAGATATCCTTTTCCTACATACATCTCATTCTTTGTAAGTACAAACTTATCAGATACAAAGACTAATTTAAAGCCATTTTTGTTTAGCAGAGATCCAGACACCAGGTTCTTGCGAATATCCGGCACATGTAGCACATTGTTCAGAGTCACCTCTTTTCCAGAAGTCATTTTCAGGATCACTTTTCCACTACCTTCTACCTTAGAAGATGAAGAATTACCCATAAAGAGTTGTTCTCCATTTTTCATAGGTTGATAAGCAGTGAACATCCACCTATTGGCACAGATGTGACGAGTAGCTCCAGTGTCCACCCACCACTCTTTGTTATTGCCCACCAAATTGCACTCTGAAACCAAAGCAGCAAGATTCATATCGCCTACATCATTTGCAAGTCGATCTGTTTCAGTCACATTCGCTTGGGGTCTAGTGTTCCTGAAGTTCCTTGGCTTTCGACAGTCTTTAGAGAGATGTCCCAGCTTTCCACAATTGAAGCACTTGCCTTTGAACTTCTTAGATCCTTTACTTGGACCTTCATCACTGAACTTTCTCTTTTTAGTCTTTGAAGATGATCCTTCCTCCACAATATTTGCTTTTGACTCCATAGGATGCCATGCACTACTTTTCTTTTCAGACTTACGATTGTCCTCTTCAATCCTCAGGCGAACTATCAACTCTTCAAGAGTCATCTCCTTGCGTTTATGCTTCAGGTAGTTCTTAAAATCTTTCCAAAGTGGTGGTAGTTTTTCAACTATAGCCGCCACTTGGAATGACTCACTAAGAGACATACCTTCTGCATGAATTTCATGAAGAAGCACTTGAATCTGTTGCACTTGGCTGAGTACAGTTTTGGAATCTAACATTTTAAAATCTAAGAATTTGCCGACAATGAATTTCTTCGTGCCAGCATCCTCAGTTTTATACTTTTTATCCAATGATTCCCATAACTCCTTTGCAGTTTTCACACCACTGTATACATTATACAGTGTGTTATCTAATCCATTAAGGATATAGTTCCTGCACAAGAAATCAGAATGCTTCCATGCATCCACTGCAGCCAGTTTATCTTTATCAGTTTCACCCTCGGCCACTGATGGAATTGCTTCCATTAAAAACTTGGCCAGATTCAAAGTAGTAAGATAAAACAACATCTTTTGTTGCCAACGCTTAAAATCAGAGCCATTGAATTTTTCAGGCTTCTCCCCATGTGGGACATTGATTGTGGTTGGATTACCAGTAGCCATTTCTGTTACACAAACAGAAATCTATTTTATGTACTGTTTCCCGCACAATATTATAATAACACAAAATTTATACTGTAATACAACAAACAGGATGTATATATATAAAATTCCGAAGTAAAATTTAAAAAATAGATAACCAATATACACTGGACTTGATTCAAAACATATACATATATAATTATATTAACAATTAATATAATTAAATATATATATATAAACCGTTTTTTCATAATACAATATATATATATATAACCGAATATATAATATACAATTATATACACAGAATATATATATATCAGTATATAAAAATCAGAATATATATATATAAAACAGAATATATATATTTCAGAATATAATATATATATAGTATAGAGTAGAAATCCAGAATGTATATATATATATATATCACAGAATGCAATTTCAGTATATATATAACAGAATACCAGAATATAATTTCAGTATATATATGTATAACAGAATATCAGTATATATATATATAACAGAATAAAATTCAGTATGTTTATATATAGATATATATAACAGAATATCAGAATATATATATATATATATATATATATGACAGAATACCAAAACAGAATATATATTATAATACAATTTCAGAATATATATATATATATATATATATATATAATCCGAATAGAAATACAAAATATATATAAAATATAATTATGTTTATCAGAATATTCGTATATATATATATATATCAGAACAATGTATCTTTATATATATCAGATCGTAAATATATATAGAACAAAATAGACTGATAACAGAATGTGTAATTCAAAAGAAAATTTCAGAATGTAACTACTAACACAAATTGCAGTGCAGAATGTAAATATCCGAAATTCAGAATGTATATAACTATATACTAACAGAATATAATATAGACCTATGTGGTTAATAGAATTCTGAAATAACAAATCTGAAAAGACACGCCTATATGTATACAGATGTGGTGTATAGAATTCACTGTAAATATATATATAAAAATATGTACAACACGTATATATATACAGTAAAGTTATAAACCTATATGATACAATCAGTGAACATAATCTGTATATACTATGTATCGTAACAATGTATATATATATGTACGAAATATATATATAATATATAACATCATATATATGAATGAAAACCAATATTGCCTTAAGATTGTTGAGCATACATATACTTCTGTTATATATATATATATAAATATCATGCATACAAATATATTTGCAATAATTAAGAAGGAAACTGACTCGCAATGTCAAATTGTTAGAATGAGCAGATTAAATCCGAGCCCTGTGTGATACCACAGTTTCCTTAAGGCAATATTGCTCCCTCTACGGTGCTCAAGGATTCTGAGCAAGTGCCTCCCAAGATAGAACGGATTTCGTCTTCACAATTGCAGCACTGCAATGGTGAAGACCGGCGAACTCAAGTTCTGTGATTGTACCCGAACCGAACCAGACCTATTTGTCTAAATGTATATGTGTATGTATGCAGAGGGAACTTTGTATATTCTGGCAGAGTGTATGAAAAATGAAAAACCGTATCTTTAATGAACTGCAATGGCCTATAGGTATCTCAACTGCGCGCGCGCGTGTGTGGTTAGGCTAAGGCTTGCATGGTTCATGCATGGTCTAACTCTCCTCCCATGCCTCTAGTTATTCAAGTCACCCATTCAATGCAACCATATATAAACACATTTACACTTCACTTTATTTCCAATGTGGGACAAACATTCTTACCCAAGTTCAAGTGGGTCACTTTGAGAAATAATTTCTCATTCAATAATGAATAGTTTTGAATATGTAATTATACCAACTTGATCTCCTTACCAAGGAGAACACATTAGTGTTTGGTCCCGTAAAAATCGGAGTTCGGGTCCCATAATTATTTAAGCTCAAAGTTGGGTTTAATTACTGTTTTTCCAAACTATTTCCAACAAATCTTGTTAGAGAATTGAATTAACATTGAAAATTATAAAAATAATTTTAATTACTCATTAAATACATACCCCCAAGCTTATATTCATTGTCTGCTAGGTAATTAGGTAATTTCAACAAACGTACCATTTAAGTGATACTCATGTTAGCTATTTGGTTTTATTTATTTATTTTTCTTTGATTATTTAAATGTTTTAACGATATGACTTGACTGTTTAAAAGCAAATTTAGATAATAAAATTTATCTTTCTTAAACCTTTTTAACTGATTCACATATATAGTATTACTCGAAATAAATTAATAGTTGACTTTTTCTAATAATTGGGAGATGTTTTAAACTATTACGAGTAAAATTTTATTTATTTTTAAGTGAGAAGTTAATAATAAGTGGCATACAAAAATGAAATATTCATGTTCAAAGCCTTGGACCACGCGGAAACCATCTTACTTTTAGGAGCAACGAAAAAAAGATCATGACTTTTTTCAAAAAAAAAAAAAAAGAAGATCATGACGATGATAATGAGAATAAACGAATTGCTGATGTGTCAATGAGAAAGTTAGTTTATAATCGCGTCAGCATAATTTCTCTCATAATCGAGTCCACGTCAAAAGAAGTAGGCCCATCGTCAACTTACCATACATGTGGGTCCAATCTTGTTTGATGATTCATCACATTTGTCCTGAACGACGAGTCCTCCTCACACTCTTGTTTCTTGTTTTTATATTTATTTTATGTTTGTTATACATTCATGTCACAGACAAAATCAATTATTCACTGCATGTAATGTGTGTTAGGAGATTTTAATTTTTTTTCTCAAAAGTGACATGTAATCTTTATGCTCCGTTTGAAAATTATTTTTTTTTTATATGTTTTCTATCTTCAAATATAAAAATTGTATTTGTATTTGTTTTTATTTTTTTCAGCAAAAAACAAAAAAACGTTTGGATCAAAATTTGTATTGAAAAATAAAATGGTATTGGTGGACGGCGGTGACCGGCGGCGGCGGGGGCAGTGGTGGGTGACTGGCGGAGGCGGCGGCGGGGCCCGGAGGCAACCGGAGGTGGTGGGGGCCGGCAGCGGGGGTGGTGGTGGTTGGTGGCGGCGGCGATGGGGGCGGCGGAGGTGGTACCCTAAATAGTGAAAAAATTCAAAAAATAACTAAAAGTTGTATTTGGTGTTTTCACCACTTTTATTCACTATTCACATAAAACAGTTTTTTTGGGAAAAAAAAGTGAACAGTAAACGCGTTTGCCAAACGTGTTTTTATTTTTGAAATGGGTGAACAATAAAAAAATATATATATTTTCTGTGTTGCCAAACGGACCTATATAGAACTTCTATTTTAGTCATTTTCATTCTCTACCCTCAGAATTTTATGGACATAACCTTTCTGCAAGTCATTTTCATTTGTTATTGATACCATAAAAGCATATTTCATACTAGGACAAAGGCAAGAGGACAAGCAACGTTATTGGAATTTCAGCAGTGTAGATGTTCTTTGTACCAATTCTAAGCATATATCTTTTGTGACTAACGCTACCATAATTTAATAATTCCTCGGAATACTGTTCACCATTTTTGCTCACAAAGACACCGCCCTAATATGGACCCCTAGCCCACGTATGACCCTGCAAAACTATAAACTCAGCATAATTTTAGTTTTTGTTTATTTTTATTTGAAATATATATAGTACTTTAGATTAAATATATTGATTGGGTATTAAATAAACTCAAGAGTTCATAATATATATCTTCTCCTCGTACATAATACCCCTCAAAGGAACTCTTGGATGTTAGGAGTTTTGTAGGACCTAAAATAAACAATGAATGAATTAAGGCACACCACATGATTAAATGAGGATGAAAACTCACGTTAGTACGACATTGGACCCAATCTAAAGACTTGTAGGGCAGAATATGTGAACTTGTGGATACAAAGGCTACAATGAAAATTCAAACCATAAAAATGGTCCACCCACTATCTGACAAATTAAAGAAAGAAGAAAGTGTTTGATGATATATGGTAGGACTAGGCTATCCAAAATATGAATACCTTATCCAATCTGCAATTCTTTTTTTCAATGTGCTACATCAGTGATTGGTATGTATCAAGATGTTAATTTCAGAGGGTCACTTTCCCATTAGAGATCAAGACATTTCAAACTATTGCATATTATTATTATTTTTTCAAAAAAATTAATACTGTTAAACTTGAGTTGGATGTATTCAATTACTTTCAAAAAAATTAATACTGTTAAACTTGAGTTGGATGTATTCAATTACTTTCATGCAAAGTTTCAAGTCTCTCCCAACTCCTAACAAATCTCAACCAATCTCTCTATTTTTTTTAAATATATATATATATATATATATATATGGACCAATAATGTACACAATCTACATATATCCAACATAAATAAATTAGGTAGATAATTTTTGTAAGGCAGCAAAAGGCAGATTAACAGAACCAATCCACAAACTTCCATTCCTCTCCTCTACTTCACTAATAAACTTCCATCTTTTGTCACCCCAGATTTCCAACACATCACCTTCACTGCCAACCCAAACCCACCTCTCAACTTAGCTGCAACATATGAGTGTAGTTTTGTAATGTTAAAGGGTAGTAGTCTGACCAATGCCTTTCCAAGCCAAGGAAATGACTCGAATAACCATATCACTAACTTGCCTCTTTTCGAATGAATTCCTACCCAAAATTCATCTCCTTTGCTATAAATCCTCTTGATATTATCTGGATATCCTGGGAGTTCAGCCATGACTTGGACCGTACCCGTTTTCGGTGTTTGGAGCCAAAACTTGTAGATTCTACAGTTAGTGATGTCTGCAAAAAGAATGAAGTCACCATTTTGGCTTAATGCTACTCCATTTGGAAATGAGAGATTTTCCAAGAGAACTGTTACTTCTTTTTCTTTAGGATCATATTTCATTAGCCTCCCCGTTTTATCCCCACTAATTACCATAGAGATGTGGTTCCTGCAAATTAAAAGTATATATTGGTATATATATATACTACATTTTATTGATCTACTATTTAACAGAAATATTGTTTGTTACCTTCTTTGGTAGAGTGAACTACTATCTGTAAAGTAGACAACTCCAGTAGTTGGGTCAATGTCCAAGGCATTGGTGAAACCAAATGGAATGCCTTGTGCTTGTGTTGCAAAGTGGCCAACCCACCATGAGGACCCACCACCAGGAGGCCCATATATGCATCTGCAATGTAGAGATCACCTGTCCTTGAGTTGAAGCGTAGGCCCAATGGACGCCCACACATCTGCTCTGTCAACTCATGATCATGTTCCCCCTCACACCCACCTCTGCTCACAAAATCCATGACAACTCTGTAAGTGTTTTAGTGTTGGCATCAGCCTGCAAATCTAAAGTGGAGTTGGGCTACATGTAGAGGCCCAGTAAGCCCATCTTTGAACTCACCTGTAGACCTGTAAACGGGTCGGATTCGGATTGGATCTGTCCTGATCCGATCCGAACCCGATAAGTTTATATCCGATCTGATCCGACCCGATAACCCAATGGATTTTTATTTTATTGATCCAAATCCGAATTTGTTAATTTTCGGATATCCGATCCGATAACCCGATCCGATTAAGTAAAAAAAGAATACAAAAAATTATTATTATTTTTTTATTTTTATGTTATTTTTTAAGAATATTAAACACTAAATTATATATTTTACAATCAATGCTTATAATACATGACTATAAAAACATAAAAATGAAAAAGCGAAAAAAAAAATTGAAATATAATTAAGTATATTATTTAATATTTACATATTAATAACATAATATATATGTGTATATATAAAATTAATCGGATCGAATTATTATCGGATCGGATTAGGCAAATTCAAATCCAATTTGTTAAGGAATCGGATTATCGGATTCGGATCGTATTCGGGTTATCAGATTTTTTTTTCAATCCAAATCCGGCTAATCGGATCGGATTCGGGTCAAAATCCAATCCATTGATAGGTCTACTCACCAGTGATTCCATCTATATGAAAATTGTTAAGGTCATGTTTGGTAATTAGTTTTTGTTGGTTTTGTCTTAGTTTATTTTTATTTTCAGAGACCAAACTTCTTTGGTGGGCTTTGTTTTTAAATTCAAAACCAAAACCACTTAAAACTTTGGTCTTGGATTTGGTTCAAAATGAAGTAATACCAAGACCAAAAAAAAGTTGGTCTTTCTTGGTCTTAACCCACAATTTTTGACTTTTTTTTTCTTTCTCTCTCCTATAAATATATATATAATTCATGTACTAAAATTAAAAAATATTATATATGAAATAATATTATTAAATATATATATATGAAATATATATAAAAATAATATATAAATTCAAAAATAATATATAAAATTAAAAAATAATATATATTAATACATATAGAATAATATATATTTTTTATTTTATAATAATATATATAAAATAATATTATTAAATATATATAGAATAATATATATTTTTTATTTTATAAATATATAGAATAATATTATTAAATTTATATATATTAAATATATATAAAAATAATATATAAATTCAAAAATAATATATATATAAAATAATATATAAAATTCAAGAATAATATATATATTAATAATATATAGAATAATATATATTATTATTTTATAATAATATATATAAAATAATATAATTAAAAATATATATAAAATAATATTATTAAAGATATATAAATTCAAAAATAATATATATATAAATATATATATAAAATTAAAAAATAAAATAAAAACCGTTATTTTCGGTTTTTTAAAAATAAAAACCGTAACCAAATCGTTAGTAAAAGAAACCGAACCAAACCAAATCATTTTTTTCGGTTCGGTTTCGGTTTTTATAATTGTCTTTAAAAAAATAATGACATAACTAAAAAAATAATATAATTTAAAGCATAAACTAAATTACATAGAATAGTTCATGTTTCAACTATTACAAATACAAAATCAAATTCATTATTAGTGGAATGGAAGTATGCCGTTCAAAATTACATTTCATACTAGTTATCTAAATCTGCTTACACACCACTGGAGGTCAGTGGTGTCTGAGTGTAATAATGTTTAATACTAGTTTAAACTAAAGGAGTGAATGGAGAATGATGTGATCAAATTAGGTTGTTTTTCCATACAAAATTACGAACGCATTGTCTCAAGTCTCAACATAATCTAATATGGATAATACATATATAATATATTATTAAACCGGTTCGGTTTGGTTCGATTCGGTTTTTGGAGGATAAAAACCGAAAATTTCAGTTTTTGAAATTTGAAAACTGTAACTGAGCCAAATCATCTTAAAACCAAATTAAACTACCGATTTCGATTTTTCTCGATTTTTTGATTTTGTGTGCAAACCTAGTTGTATATCATCCCCCATGTACTACACTATAATGGCATGTTGTCTAACTTTAAATCCCCACCCTGATGGGAAACTATTTATCACCATTTTACTTTTTTACTAGAAAATATTTTCAAAATTTTAAGACACATGCCAAGTTTTTTATTGGACAAGATCATATATAAGAAGGAAGTTCAGTATTTCCTTTAAAATAATGACCAATTTCAAATTATAACATCAAAATAATGTGAAAGAAAAAGGGTTAAAAGATACAAACTAATAATAAAATTTAAATTTAAAAATAAAATAAAATGATACATATACAACCATTTATTTACCCCAAAAAAAACAGTAGTTCCATAGTGGAGCCCACCATATCTATGCATCATGCGGAATGCATTGCCTTCCACTTGATAAGAATTATCTCGTATTTTGCATGTTGGAATACATACACATGCATGAAATTGATGGGCTGATAATACATGGCTGCCTGGCCGGTGAAGTTACAGCAAATTCAATCCAGCGCGGCTGTTTCTCTTGCCACTTGATAATCCGACCATCCGATACGCCGGTGTATGGACCTTCACCCTGTGGGTCGAAGGCAAAGCTTTCCGGCCCAACCGCGCCGTTGATCGGAATAACCTCCGCGTATTGCTTGTCGTTGGACAACTTCTTATCAGCATCGAAGAACCTAATATAAGCAACAGAGACCAAAGTGGATATTAGGAGAATTACGGAGGCACTTAGAAAGAGCTTTGAACTCATCATGGTCATAGTTTGGAAAGGCATAGGGAACTCCTAGATTATGTATTTTGATGTGGTGCTATATAAGGAACTCCTAGATTATGTATTTTGATGTGGTGCTATATAAGGGTGCGTTCACTAACGTGAAATATTTTTTATTTTTGTTTTTTGAAGGAAAAAAAACAAAATAACATTCTCCTTACGAGAAACAGAAAAATAGAAAAACAGAAATGACGTTTGTTAATTCCAATTGTTGTCATAATTTTTGAGAACAGAAACAAATAATTATGTTTAGTAAATGTATTTGTTTCACATATATTTTTGGTAAATTTTTTTATAATTTTTATTTTAACATTTACTTGAGTAAAATAAATTAGATTAAAGAAACTATTAAACTCAACTATCAGAAGTTAAAGTTACAATCTATAAAATTCGAAATATATATATATATATATATTGTAAAAATTATATATAAAAGAAGATCATTAATTGATGTTAGTGATAAGTAGTTTGATTCACTTCCTTAGAAAAGATGTGATATTTTACCAATATATATTCTTTTCTTCTTCCTTTTTTTTTTTTTTTATAAATTTATATATTTTTACAAATTTTGTTTTTCGAAATAATTTTTTTTTAAAATTTTATATATTTTTTTCAAATTTTATATATATATTTTGAATTTTATATATGTTTTTCGAAGTTTATATTTTTTTGAACTTTATATATATATTTTTGAATTATATATTGTTTTCAAAATATATATATTGTTTTCGAAATTTATACATTGTTTTTGAAATTTATATATATATTTCTAATTTTTATATTATTTTCCAAATTTTTATATTTTTTTCTAATTTTATATATTGTTTTCGTAATTTAATATATTATTTTTGAATTATATATATATTTTTTGAATTTGAGGGGGTGTAATTGAGATTTATCAAAAAAAAAACATTTTACATTATTAGAACAGAAATATGTGGAACATCTTTTTTATGTTTCTCATTTTTAAGAGAAATATGAGAAATATTTCATATTATTGGAAAATAAAAATAATTTATTAAACATATTTCTTATTTTTATTTATATTTTTTGGTAAATAATAACGTGAAACGTGACGTTCCACGTTAGTGAATGCACCCTAAACTAGTAGACTATGTATGTTGATGCGTGCTATATAAAATCTCTATCTATATGGTGACTCGTGGTTGCATGTGGTGGATATATATACAAATATTATATATATATATATATATATATGTATTAATGTATATATAATAAACTAGAATATATAAATGGAAAACATATGGAGGGTAATATGTGATCTTCATGTGTGTCACAGTGCCTGTATAAGTACAAAAAGTTTCCCTGATGAACACATATGCACCCTAAAAAGGTATATAGTAAATCGTATAAATAATTACTATAACTTAGGATAAAATGCAATAAAACCCCTTGAATTATGATCAAATTTTCAAATAACCCCCTAAACTATACTTAGAGCAACAAACCCCCTAAACTATTCTATTTTGTTGCAAAATGTCCCATTCACTTAATTTATTTTTTCTAAATGACCACAATACCCTTTCTTTATTGAATTTGACTTAATGCATTTCCTTATTACATAAATTATGAAAGGACTTATACTAATTTGATAACATATTCTATGTTAAAAATTGTATAAATTTACACAGTTTTAAATTTAACTATTTGAATAATATATTTAGTTTGTTTAAATTAAAATTAAGTAAAAATTAAAAAATACTTAAGTTAATATATATATATATATATATAATATGAGAAAATTAAAAGGTGTTTATTATTTTAGTAATTTGTAAATTATTTAGGCATATATATTTATGAAAAAATATATATATTTTGGCATAATTGTTTTTAACTAGGATATAAGTTTTATTATTTAAATCAATTTATTTTTTAATAACAAGTTAATTAGTTTAAAAATAAATTACACCTTATAACTATGTATATATTAATATATTTTGCATTTAAGGATATATTTACTATAATATAGTTAAAGTGAATGGTATAATAAATATTGGAAAAATTACAAATTTGTCGTTAAAAAAAAATATAATTACAAATATAACCGAAGACAAACCGTATTTACAGCAAATAACGAAAGAATAAATTTATTTACAAATTACACAAGTTGACCACAATACCCTTGTAAAATTTTTATTTCAAGTTGTCCAAATTTTATTTCGTAATGTGAAAATTCTATTTCAGCTTAAAACAAATATTTTGTCAAAACTTTGATTCAATATGTGAAAATCAATTTGTCAATTTTTTTTTTCAAATTGTCCAAATTTTATTTCAACTAGTCAAAATTTTCTTTCAAGTCAAAACAAATACTTTGTCAAATTTTGATTCAACATGTAAAAATTACTTCGTCAAAATTTTGCCTAAATTATTCAAATTTTATTTCGTTATGTAAAATTTCATTTCAAGTCCAAACAAAAACAATTCTCAAATTTTTGTTTTGTTTATGTTAAAATTCTCTTTCAAATTAAAACAAAAAATATGTCAAAATTTTGCTTCATCGGTAAAAATAACAATTGTCAAAATTTTGGTCAAGTCCTCAAAGGTGAACTCATCCACATAAGTTCTTTGAAAATGGAGTGAATCTGGAACCACCATTTCCGCTAATTGCATAATATCTGTATGATTTGAGTCTCTGTATAAAAATGATTATCCGACCATAAGTTTCTCTACACCATCACAAGCTCATTGTTTGTCAAATTAGATGGTTGTTCCTTTGATAATTCATATATATATATATATATATATATATGCTATTGTATATTTTATTTTTGTCAAACCTTAAATTGTTGCACTACGTACAACCACAACACAAGAAGGTAACTGCAGCAAAACCAAATCCAAAGTAGCTTTAAGTATACATAATATATTATAACTTTATTAGAGGGTGTGTGTATGACTAGTTTTGGATTGATGGACGGAGATTTACGGATCAGAATTTGTCTGGTCGTCCTTGTTGCAGGTGGGCGGTCGCTGATAAGGGGATAAGGCGGTGACAATAAACTCGTTGGAAAAACCTGTTTTTTAGGTTAAAAATATTGTTGAGGGTATTATTGTCATTTTTAAAAAATCATATGTTAAATCTTTAATTAATTGTATTAAAATTGTGAATTTTGTAAATAAATTTTCACTTTTGTTATTAATTGTAAATACGTCTCTCGTTATATTTATAATTATAATTCATTTCAATGTTGTATTTGTAATTTTCTCTCGTTATATTTATAATTATAATTCATTTTAATGTTGTATTTGTAATTTTCTCTCGTTATATTTATAATTATAATTCATTTCAATGTTGTATTTGTAATTTTCTCATAAATATTTTAGATAATAGAATTATTCATTTAACTTAAAGTATTGACAAATTGAATATAAAGGGTAGAATAGTCTTTTGGAATGTAATTGGGTAAATTGTAACAAGTTGATAATTTAGGAAAATTGTAACAAGTTGATAATTTAGGGGGTTAATTGTAGTTGAAGGGGTTAGTTGCAATAGTTCAAGAGTTTTATTGCATATTACCTATAGCTTATAAGGAAAGTGATAATCAATTAATCATCATGAACAAAGTTTCGTGTTTTGATAAAAGATGTGGCAGCAACATTGCTGGCCACGTTTCGTTTCGGATTTTATTATTTTCTATTTCCTTCACTGAAAATAGGCCAAATCATAGATACCTGTGTCTAGGTTGATTTGATTACGACTGAAATCAACTTAACCATTATTTTCGATCTTTTAAAAATGAAAACCGGAATCAAATTTTTTTTTTTTATTTACAAAAATAAAAAACGCCAGAACATAAAATAATCTGCAGTGAGCAAAATAGTGGTTGAATATTCTAAAAATAAATTAAAAATGGACAGTGATCCACATCAATTTATGAGCACAACTGCAGATTAATGTCATGCTTGTCACAATCCAAAAAAATGAACAGTGACCCACATAAAAAAATAAAATAAAATAAAATGGACACTCAAGACTGTCAT
Source organism: Cornus suecica (assembly GCA_963922005.1). NCBI lineage: Eukaryota > Viridiplantae > Streptophyta > Magnoliopsida > Cornales > Cornaceae > Cornus > Cornus suecica. The sequence goes on from OY998242.1 coordinate 445,152, forward strand.
TCTTTCTCAAAAAAAAATGGACAGTGAACTTTCTCAAAGCAAAAATAAATAAATAGACAGTGAGCATAATACATATAACTTGTATAATTTTTAAATTATATATCACTTATATAAATTATAACTCTTAAATTATATTTATATATAAATATAAATATTATACTAATTAAATATATATATATAGATAAATAAAGGGTTCGGTTCTAGGGGGTAAGAACCGGAACCGAAACGAAAAAATCAATTCTTTAATTTTGAGAGCTGGAACCGAATCAAACCGCCAGTTCGGTCCGGTTCTTGAATTTTTTCGGTTTTGTGTGCAGCCCTACCTCTGTCCCAAATTAATTGTTCAAGTTTGACTTAAAATTTTTTTTTTTGGTTATTTTGTGTTTCCAATTTCCCCCTGTAATTTTTGGTTCGGTTCGGTTCGGCTCTTAAAGTTTTTCAATTTTGTGTGCAACCCTACCTGTGTCCTAAATTAGTTGTTTAAGTCTGATTTTTCAACAATTTATTTTATTTTATTTTGTGTTTCCAATTTTTCCCTGTAATTTTTAATGAGATCCATTGTCTTTTGAAATTAATGAAGATGTATAATTTAAGAAAATATAAGATTATATTATATTGACTATTGAGATTCCAAACTTGAACAAGTATTTTGGACCTAGTAAAATTAAGAAAGTTGACAACTAATAAATATTTGGGCCAACAAATCTCACGTGGGCCTGTTGGACTTGGGCTAGTACAATATAGATTATTAGAGGGGTATTTCAAGAATTTTGGACGAGGCCTAATATTTATTTAAGAAGTAAATCTATTTTGTATTTAGTTTAAGATATTTTTGGACCTTTTAAGATAAATTATATAATAAGTGTTAATTTCCTTTAAAGTAATACTATCAGTTAATTTTGGACGAGCAGGGGCGGAGGGAGGGGGCATGGGTTTCAACCTTTTATATTTATGTTTAGAGCTAAAAAATTATATATATGTAATTGGCCCCTTCTTACAAAATTTAGAAACGGCCCAATATATTTTGTGCCTCAATAATTTATAAAATAATAAATAAAAAAGTCTTTTTATGGCTTAAAACAAAAATATTAACTAATCAAAATAATCTTTTGGAAATTATTGTAGGTGTGATGGTGTTTCGAGAGTGTATTTACCACTCAAATTTTCTCTCTTTGATAACTTGAATTACATAATTACATTGTCTATTCATGTTTAAAAATTTAATATTTTTAATATTACACACACGCACAATATTATGGTATTAATTACTACTTATTCAATTAATATTTCTGATAACACAAACGCAAATTTTTGCTATGGTAGTTGAATGGGTTATGAATAATTATTTTAGTGTCATTAGCATAGGGGCATGGTTGTTATGGGTGTGTGAATTTACGTAATTCTCAATAATTATCGCATGGTGCATTATTGGTCATTCAAATTTAGTAATAATTTGTTTTAATTTAAAATAATTCTTGTAATTTATTTAAGTATAACTATTTAAAAAATAAACTGCTCTAGTTAATTCTATAAAAGGTGATTTTCAATCTCTAAAAAATCATCGAACTCTATTTTGTACTAGCATTTTGTTTTTCGAGCTAGAAGTTTTTAGCCGCTATTTTTTTATTTCTTTTTAATAATGATTAGATATTGACTAATTTTTAATTCAGTATAAGCAAAAAGACCAAAACTTAGTTAGTTATTTTTTTATTATGTATGTAATTAGTATTTGAACATTTTCGATTTTGGCTCCCTTATCCGTAAATCCTGGCTCCGCCCATGTGGACGAGGCCTAACACTTATTTAGCCTACTTCCAGGTTATAACATATACTCAATTATGTAGTCATAAATTTTATATTCTTTTTTTTTTTTTGTGTTTTAAAAACAATTTAAAGATGGAAAAAATATTAAATTTACTATCTCAAATTTCGGTTTCAATAAGAGGATACAAAGAAAAAACGCTCTCCACATTATCATGTTTTTATAGCTGTTACATGCCTTTAAATTCTAATATTATTTTTATTTTTATTATTGTTCTTAATTAATTGGATTCCAATTGTGACATTTATACTTACAAAAAATAGCTTTCTAATTTTATATATATATTTTTTCTATAGACACGTAAAGATATTTAATGTGGACCATATATATATATATATATATATATTTTTTTTTTTGAAAAGCACGTGGACCATATATTTACTCACATCATTTATGATAGTATTATAATATTTAATATAATTTTTTTAATTTATTAGCTCTCAAACGGTACCATATACTGATACGCGCCTCAACTTAAACGTTTTATAAAGTTAATGCTCAAAAAACCTTACATATAAAAAGATGGGTTAAAAAGAAGAAGAAAATGGAAATATGGTAAAATACGAATTAACTTGTACTAATAAGACAAGTAAAAAAGGAAAGAAAAAAAAGGAGAAACAGAAAGGAAATAGAATCACCTCCCTCTCTCTCTCTCTCAAGTTGCAGAAAGACAAGGCTCCGAGGTGTCTCTGAATCGAAATCAAGCAAGTATCGATCAATCCCGATAATCTTTCAACTTCCTTATGTAATTGTCACGCATATACATACTATCATATATATATATGTATACATATATCAGTATATATAAACATTAATGTTTACAGTCACCTTTATTCCTTATATTTATTTCGATCGGTGGCTTGCAGGAATAGCCATAAGCTTTCATGCCGTGTATTTTCTGAGGATCACCGCCTTGATTCCTACGACCCTTTAAGGTTTGAATTTATTCCATCTCTGTTGCGATATGTCTTAATTTCCTTTTAATGATTTTTTTGATCATGAACTATCAATTTCTGTTATATATTTGCAATTCTTAAACCCTAACGGCAGTATAAACTTCCTAATTCGAACAGAAATCCTAAGCTCTCGAAGAAGTGATCACACATCTTATTTTTTTGTTGTTCTCTCTATGTATTTTTTCTTTAAAGGGAATAATAGATTTATGAAACAGTGTGAAATTTAATTTTGGAAGGGTCTTTATATTTCATTTCAGTTAACTTATGACGATCATACTTTGTACTGGTTGTTTCTTTATAAAATTATTGAAGGGTAAGTATATATAAGGCTGTTGTATGTTGTTATAGGCAAAAACAAAACAACTAGCATAACAGTCACTTTATTAGTAGATTTGTCAACTTAGACATGGTAGTATTAGAATTACCATTTGATTTTGGAGCTGCTGCTGAAAATTTTGGTGCTGTAACATCATGATCATTCTACCTCCTATGTGCTTGATATATATAAATGTGGATCAATTTGAGGAAAGCAGCTTGCCCCTTTTCAATGTGCAAACACAAAGTGGCATGCAATTATTGTGACTAATCAAACAATAATTCTAGTGAAAAGGACAACGGGGTCTGTTTGAGGTGTTCGTGTATCATTGTTTCTCTTGACCATTCTTGTGTTTGTTGCTTTGCGGATTCTTTTGATAACACATCATAAACTGCACCAAGCTCTTGGTTTAAGGGGTGAAACACATCATTATGTTAACTATTTTGGGCTCCTTCTCTTCTAGGGTTCGGAAGTAGCTAATTCTTCGGACATATCCTGATATCTGGTGTCAGTTGATATTTATTGCTTTTCCAAAATTCCAAGCCAAATGATGGAGCAAATTTTCATTTGCAGACTACAGTAGCATTTGAAAAGTGAAGTACCATAAATTTCTTTTGCAAGTATCTCTTTGGTTTGGAATCCTGAAAAAAATGTCTAGTGGAGAGGTCAGGGAGGTCTCACTTCAAGATATACAACTGGTAAGCTTTTGAACTTGAACATTATTGCTGATGTCTTGTTAGCAATTTTATTCTCTTTCGTAAGTCAGCCAGCTTAAGATACTCTACAAAAGCAAAGACTGGAATTCATATGAACTAAAACTGTGAAAGCATTTTATTCCTCGTACCGTCAAACTTGTTCTGCTTTTATATTTTTCCTCCATGCATTATTAGCTCTGCAGATGGAATGGGGCAATGACTTTAGGAAAAGCATCCATTGGCTTCAACATCCAATCGTGTAGTGTCGGGATAAATCAAGGCTTCCACACAGTTGCTCTTTTAGTGGACCTTAAACAACCTGCTATCTAAGCCTCTTTAGAGGTGGTCTATAGTAGCAAGGACGGGGGTGGGGGAACCTTTTCTAGTGAACATGCACCATACCATGCATCATGCCAAAAATGTGCTCTTTGAACGTTCTCTTTTCTTTTATCTTCCTGTGCTGTTGAACAGTAAATATTGAAAAGGAAGTACTTTACTGTAGATTACCAACTACTATTTCCTTTATATATATATATTTCACTGTATGTAACGTCTAAGTTATGTATGTTCTGGTTTGGAATAAAGCGACCATGTTTTACTATCTGTAGATTTTCTCTCAAAGTGCAGAGGATAAACTCATACACATCATCTAACTGCTTACAAACAATGTATTACTGAAACCTTCGAGTTTCAGATCTCTCTCCTTGACAGTTAGTTCTTTTATTCTTTTTGAAAAGTATAGGAAGTACTATTAGCGATGTCGTGTCATGTGAACATGCTAATAGTTTCCTGAGATGACTACTACTTGGTGTACAAGGGCACTGGATAAAATCTTAATAGCACACATTATTGGCTCTACAAAGAGTTCCTCAACCAAATCATTGAGTTTCAGATAGTTCACATTTTATTATTTTTTCACTTTATAGTTGCCCACTTCGTTTTTAGCATGCTAATAGTTCCTTGAGAAGATCAATGAGCCTCATAGTAATGAGTGACAAATTATTTTTTATGTATATTTTGATCACCTTCAATCAAGACGGTATCACTAATTTGCAAATGAGGCTGGTTGATGGTTCCATGATGCTATAATGTTATGTAATGCTGTGGAAAAGTAAAATTACAATCTCTACGCTGTAGAATATAATGCAATGCTGTGGAAAAGTACAATTACAATCTTTTTATAGCATTTTTTCCCCCTAAATCTTTATAGAAATATTGTGTACTAGTTTTTTTTTCTTCTTCTTAAATATCATTCTGCATTCTACAATATGAAGCTACAATCAAACAATATCTTCCTTGTCATCCAAGCAGGATCCAGAGTTTTTTCCCCTTCAAAATTTCATTGTGTTCTACAATATGAACATACACTCTAATGATCTCATGACTCAAAGCATGCTTATTTAACTCAACTAGTCCCTTGGTGGGTTGAGGGGATTAGCACAGATTGATATTGGCTTCAATTTAATTTAATTTTGTTGATTGTTTAAGTAAGTTGCCTCTGGTGATATTTAAGTAAACTTTCTTGTTAAACAGGTAGTTTAAGTACATTATTTGTAGAAATTCTCTCTGCTGGCGTGATTAATCATCTTTGACTTATCTTTTTCCAATTTCAGGTGCAAGATCTTATTGAACGATGCCTCCAACTTTACATGAGCCAAAAAGAGGTTGTTAATACCCTATTGGTTCAGGCAAAAATAGAGCCTGGGTTTACTGAACTTGGTAACTATCCTGTATTTAATCCTCAAATGTATCTCCCATTGGATGCATTCAGTGAGATGGTGACATATGATGAGTCATAACTATCAAGTTTAGCCGATCTTTCTCGTCTGTTGATAGTTACAATTGAATAATGTGAATAATTTACAACTCTCTGACTATTGTCCTCATGTCAGTCTATAAACAACATTAAGAGAAAGTAATGTCTTTAACATGTTTAAATTACAGTTGCGTAATATGTGGCTTTGGTGACTGATGCTCCTCATAGTTTGGCCAATCACGGATTCTCGAATGGGAGTGTTATAGGATGACAACCTCGAGTCATATGTCAACAGTTAATAGTTAGATAGGCTGACTAAGCAATTTTATTAGCAATTGTTTCAATGATTTGTGTCAGCATATTTGGTGTATTGTTAGTATGTTTGGAGTTTGAGAACAATCCAGATACCAACAAGGAAAATACTAAAGGGCGAGATGAAGTTGTGTGATAGGCTTGGGAAATGGATAAAGACTTGTGTTTTAACATCTCCTCCGTCCCCAAAATACTTCTCTCTCTCTCCCTCTCTCTCTTCGCTGTCTGTTCATCTCCCATTTGATAATTCAATGTAGAAATTGCATATTTTCCAAAATAGCCTTAGATTTTGAATACTATCCTAAACCAACAGTTCCAGTTAAACATCGATCAGGTAGTTTGTGAATTTGAAAAAGTTTGTGTTTCGGAAAGGGACAAGAATTTGGGGACAAAAGGAGTACTATTGTGGGATATTGCTGTGCCTTCTGTTGCTTGGTTGTTTCACGATTGTTTTCTTGATTTTATATACTTACTTCACACCACTTTCATTCACGAGGCATCCACTAAGGTGATGGGAGTTCTAGCTTCAAATACTCTTATGGAGGTTACGATGGTGATGTTTGACAAGCTTTGTATCACCATAATGGCTTTTGCTTGGCTAAATTCTTTTCATACCGCTGAATGATTCCAGCTGAACTGGAAATTTCAACAACAATGGAAGTTCCTGTTTCCATTTTGGGCCATCAGTTGCACTTGTAAATCTGACAAATATTTAAGTTATCCGTATTTCCGTTGTTTAGTGGCTCGGATCTTCTGGCTTACCCCCCCCAATGTAATATTCACTGTTAGATGCACAATGATTTTATGAACTTATTACTCATTAAGGTAGACTTCTGGAATGTGATTGTGGGTACTGCTGCAGCTAGTCAATATGTCATGCATTAGTAGTCGTCATATTTCCTTCTCTTCAAAGAGTTTAATGTCTTGTTTTATCCCAGTTTGGCAGAAGCTTGAAGAAGAAAATCAGGAATTTTTCAGGGCATATCATCTGAGACTGTTAGTGAAGGAACAAATAATTAAGTTCAACATGTTACTTGCGAGACAGGTTGAGTTGATGCGTCAGACATGTCTAACTGGAGTTGCTTCCACATCTGTTTCAAATGGATCTCATATTCCCCCAAGTAAGACTGGATGCAATGTCAAGCCTGTCATGCATTTGTAGTCGTCATATAGTTCTACTTATTGATATTCATCAATTATTTTTCAATTATATGGGATTTTCTCGAGCATACTACCCATCCATTCTTTTCAACAGTCGAGGTTATCTCAATTTAACTTCATATTATAATTATACTGGAACAACTTATTATATCTTGAAACAACTTATTATTTTAATTTATACTGGAAGGATCATCAATATATATATATTTTTTGAAGCACAGAAGAAAATCCTGATTTTATGTTACGTGTGTAGTAGTGGATTCTCATACCATTGGAGTTAGTACGTGCTTTCTTGTGATCATGTGGCAGGTTTTGAGATGTTGGTTGACCGTTTTTTTGCCTTGCTGTTCTTTTACGGTTCTTGATTGAATCCAAATTGCAAAATTTTATGGTGGTGGATGAATTCTGTAACTAGTTCTGCAGTTCATATAACAAGTATACAGACTTGTTACAGACATGTTGCTCAACTTTCAAGGTTGTTGGTTTATATACCATTGTTACTCAACACATGCAATGTGGTATAAGAAAATCATGTCTATCTATAGGAAAAGAAGCTCTTATAGTCTGAGTTTTTTTTTTCTTCTTCTTCTTCAATCATGCCATGCCATGCCATATAAAGGACTGGGTTGTTTCATTTGGGTTCACGTGTCAGACACATATCCTGCACTTATACCATGTCGTATCATGTGAACATGGAAAAATAGACGAGTCCCTGTATTAAAGAGTACCAGAACCAGACTGGTTTTCAAACCATCTAATGATCAAATGCTTCTTTTCTCTAGGTCCAGTTTGCATAGTAACTGAATAACATTTTTTCGTTTTCTGCAATTGCACATAATGACAATGGAGTTCCAAAGTTTAATGCCTAATAGTGCAATTTAACAATGAAAGGATTCAAATGCTTCCAAGGCTCCAATTCCACCCTTTGGAATGTTTTTCTAGATGACACTGCCTCGCCATGCCACTAGATTCATTACGATTACTGAGTTGGAACATGTACAAATATGACCATGTGGGCACAACGATAAAATACTGTGGAGCCCAGTTCAACTAATAATGACCAGCCAGTGCCGCCAGTTTACCAGTTCAATCTGCAGTTCTAGTTCTTTTCTGGTAACGATTGGCGGATCTTTCAACTATGAGATCATTGTAATCTCAATGGTTCGTACAACTAATGATTATTGTTTGAGCCTAGATAAAAATTAAATTGCAAGTAAAGAAAAATGATTGAGGCTGGATACAATGAAAAGCATACATGATGTTTATATTAATTAAGTATTATTTCAACAGATTGACAAGAAAATAGTATTATGACATGAGATTGATAGTCCTGACTCATAATTTGTTATTTATTGTGATGGCTTCTGCAAAAAACTTAATTTGTGAGAACACAAAGGTAGAAATCAGATAATTTTTTTGAATTGTGGGCGGAGCAATTTGTACTATATGTACAAGAATTTACTAGTTTTGTATTGCATATAGCCTGATATAGTCTCCATAGCGATTCCTTTTTATTGCTACATGATGCATGACTGTAGGTTAAATTTTTAATGTTAGAGCCAAATGGATGTTGAATCTCTGTAATGCATGTCCTTTTTATGTGCGTGCATGTTCATTTTTCGTTGCTAAAAGTCAGGGCTTGTCAGCCTGTTAAAATTTGCGACTCCGATGCCCTTGAATTATTGCGAAGTTTTACTAGCACAATCAACCCTCTATTTGTTAATACTCTACAACTTTATGGGTTTTCTGAATTAAGAGTCATTACAAAAGTACTTTGTTTTATGGCAGACAATATAATCCAAGTACTTAATAACATTTTTGGGAAGTCCTTTTATAGTATAAGCTTTTAGCATGGAAAATACAAATAATTATGGATATTTTTTAGGTATGCTAGTCTGTTAATCATTAAAAGGAGCGCAAGAGATTTCTTATGGCATTGATTAGATGTAGTAGAATATAGTTGTATCACTTGTATGAAAAGGTCCTCTGCTTGAAAGTATGTATGCAATTTCTCTCTGTGGTGATAGTAATATATTTAGGAGAAACTCTCCTATAATTATATTAACAAATAATTGCTTTGATGGATGAGAGGCTTAATTTTACACTGTTGTATTGTCTTCTGTTTCACATCTGGTTTAAAACTTCAAACTTTTATTTGCAACTCCTTGACTCGATCAGTACACTCCCAGTGCACCAGAACTCGTCATGCTATGGTCCAGAACGTAGCGGACCAGCTCTGAAGCCGGAGAACATGTGCCAGGCTATTGGTAATGGTTTACCTAATGTATTCAATAACGGCGGGTCGTCACTGCACTCATGCATGCAAACCGCTGTTGATTTACCTGCTCATGCCAGGAAAATTGATGTGTCGCCAAACATGTTGTTACCTCAGAGCTCAAATGTGGGCATTGTACAAGGAGCGAATGGTGGTTTGATTAAATCAGAATCTGGCTATGCAGGCAGTTCCCAATTTATGTTTGGTGCTGATAGTAATGTCCTGGAAATGCGTCCTGCGATTGGGGATGCATCTGTTTCATCATTCAACAATGGAGAGCCCAATGCACAACCTCTGAGTGAAACCCTCTTGGATGCTGACACTTCTTCATATGGTTTTTTGGGGCAGATTCCTCGAAACTTCAGTCTCTCTGACTTGACTGCAGACTTTACTAATAGTTCGGGTTTGGTCTCTCTCTCTCTCTCTCTCTGTGCAGGAAAAGTGTTATATATAGAAACTGCCAAGACAGCCAATTCTTGTAATACCATTAGAAATGGTTCGCGTCAAGTTGCTGGTTGATTGTGATTTGGGAATAAACACACGAGTGTCGATCCAACATCAAGTCCTATCATGCTTATATATATACTTGAACTAACCAAGTTCCAAATCTAAGATCGTGCTTAATATTCATCTTTTTTTTTCGATTATTTTTCAGATATACTGGAGAGCTACTCTAAGTCACCCTTTTTAGGAGCAGATACAGAGAACTTTCCCGACTCCTGTGATTGGGGAGAACACCAAGGTGAGTTTTTCAACCCGACATTGTTCCTCATATCATGGAGGATGCTAACTGAGACTTGTGTCCTGTCTTTCAGGAGACAATGATAGGTTGGACACTATATCAGAGTGCTTAAGTTATGAGGATTGTGGCAGTGAATGATAGATTATTACAACTGGTACTTCTTTGTCCATCCAATAACAACCTAACTTTAACTATTATGGGTGTATTTTCTGTACACCTCCAGTTCACTAAATGAAAGTAAATCTGCACTTAATAGGTCTATTCGAAGGTAATAGGTCCTATTACATGCAGATAATCCTATAAATGAAGTTGATGATAACAATATTGTCCTTGGAGATATTATTTGATTGGTCTTACCAATATAACAGATCTTTGTACAACTCATAAAGATTACGTGGATATGTATAGAAATATAGGGACTCAAGTTTGTTCCATATGCGGATAGACTAGGAGTTTCTCAATTTTGTTCTAACTACCAAGTCTATCTGTGTTCAAAATAAATTCGGATGAAATATCAAAATATGAAATACAAGAATACTTTTCACGGTTCATGTTGTTTGCTGATGACATACTGGACAATTCTAAAGAAAATCTAACAATGAAACTATACGTGGAAGTGTAGAAATGGGCGAATTCTACAGCCTGTTGTTTGACAAACTATATTTTGTGGAATGTTGAGCATTGAAAAAAACTAGAGCAAGACATTGATGTAGCTGGATAAACTTGTTAAGATGAATGGTAGGATTATTATTATTATTTTTTTTTGAAAGTTTGAATGGTAGGATTATAAGAAGAAATATAGTCAGTAATCGATGTTTGGGGAAACTGGGGGTGACGTCTATCAATAGCATAAAAGGAAACATATTTAGGCGGTATGTACTATGATGACCTATAGATGCACCAGTATGAGAAGGAAGAATAGTTTGCGTAGAAGATAAGAGACATAGAGGCCGAGCAAAAGTAACTGTGGATGATGTTTTAGAAAGGATTTCCGAAAATGAAATGTTATAGGAGAAATCACATATAATAATAGGGAGAACTTGTAGCTGACTCCATTTATATTGGATTAAGGCAATTATGCTGATGATTTTCAGATAATTTAAGCATGTTGCTTAGTATTCCTTTCTTCTGTTTCGGCATTGGATTGATGTATAATGATATATATGGGTCAACTGTTTTCCAGAATTTCTGATTGTGATTCCTTTATTAATTTGGGCTACAACCTATATTAAAATGGAGATTTTCATCTAAATTGTGTTAAACAAAGCAATTTATCCCTGTTAATCCAGGGTGCTTGAAGAGGCAGACTTGGGTGTAGACGAAGCTTCTGTTTGCACTATTAAAAGCCTGAAGTTCTATTTGGCCCCTCTCGTCCAAACTATGTTGTGACTTGGAGTTGAAATATTTTTAGAATCTGGCGGACTTTATTGAGACTATTTGTAGGGCTTAAAGATTCGAAGAAAAATAATTAGTTTTTTGGTGATATTATTTTCGTAAAAGAATTTGCAACCTCTTCCTCCCTTATCTACTCCATTAAAATTTAGGTTTACTTCATTTCATTCCCATTTTGTTTTGTTTAGGTAATTGTCTGAGAGAATGGTCTTGTGAATCCCTAGCAGAATTACAGGATAGGCTATAGTGGTGATTTGGAACTATTTTCCTTTGAACTCTCCTGTGATTATCCCTAGCAGAACTTTTGTTCATGTCCTTTGATTTGTGATCTGCTGCAGGTACAGTGTCTTACTAGCACAGAAGTTTTTGTAGAAGGTTCTTAGAAGTGGAGAGGCTCTAAAATTTTGAACTCCTTAAAGGTACTGATTGGTGTGTGCTGTGGTGGTAACACTCATTCTTAGTGGATAAGCTTGAGTACGTTCTAAAGAGTTAGAAACCATTCAACAGAAGAATTGTTTATTAGATGCCATTGGTAAATATGGGTATTATCTTCCTCCCTGTTGTTGATGATGTTGCGAGGTTGGTAATAGGATCGGTTTTCAATTATGAATGTGGTAGACGGATTTTATTATCAATAAACAACTTTGAGACTCCAATTCTTTGATGCCATTTGTAATTATGGATATGATCTTCCTCCCAATTGTTGATGATGTTATGAGTTTTTAATTATGTGTGTGGTAGACAGATTATAATCAAGAAAGAAATTTAAGACCCTTTTTTCATTTGTATGAAGATATAACTCCCCCATCACCAATGGGTTACGACTATGCATAAAGCGTGTGAATTATGCACTTTAGATAATAGTTTTCATGCATGTATGTTATTTAATTCCTGTTTCTTTCCACAAAAGATAATAATAAATTTGATAGCAAGAGAGAAATGAAATATTCTCAAATAACGAATGCAGACACGACATTTATAAGCCACTGTGAACCATGCACAAAGTTGTTTTAGTAGTTAAAAATACTTCAAAATCTTGTCACAAGAAAATTATTATATTCACGCAAAAGCATTGTACACAAATATTTAAATCATTAATTCAAGAACTTCAAAGTTGCTCCTACACAACATAAAAGCTCTTAATATATAAATACCAGGCTTCATCTAGGTAAAAAAGTGATTTCGAATTAAAATTATTAGAATTGTACATATAAAAGGCACAAACACTGGTAATTAAAAACTAGTAGAGTTGCACATATAAAAGGCTCAAAGTGTTTTATGGATAATATGTAGAACATCTATACACTATTATATGCAAATGACATGCTTCCATAAACACTTTACATCAAAACAAAAAACAATAAAACGAAATATATATAGGTATCTAAATTATAAAGTGACCTAATTAGATCCCATCAATTCTAATAACACCACTAAAATTATGTATATATTCGTCACAATAAATTATTGAACAGAAATATTTTCCAAAAAAAGACCCTGTAGAGATTGAGTTTTGGAAACAAACTTGAATGCGAAGTCACAAAGGTTGACAGTGAATGGTTTTGACCGCGGTATTCCGAATGGTGGTGGGCTCCAGTCCAGCAACCACCGTTTTCTCTTTTGTTCGGAATTCGGCTGAGGGAAATGTCTGCGAATTCACGAAAACAGATTAGTTAACTCACGGAAACAAGTCTCTCAGTTTATGTATATATATATATATATATATATATATATATATTTATATAAACGCTCGTATGTTGGCGTTGCCAATGTATTACGATTGATGGGTTTTCTTTAAATCAGAAAAGGGTATGTTGATTTTGGTCCTATCTTAAGAAATCGAAATTGGGAAGCATGGCAGTGCCATGGAGTATGACCTTATGGATGGCAAAGATGGTGTGGATTGCTCTGAGTGGGTGGGTCACATCCTGCTTGATCGTTGCCGATGAGATCGCCGGCTCTCTCCGAACCGGCGATATCGGTCCTTTCCATGTCGGTTGATTCAATAATTAACCCCACCCCATCTTCTGCTTTGCTCCTTTGAACTTGCTGGTTAGTATTTTTTTCTTCATATAAATTTCAACTGAATAGCTTTTGTCTACCTTGTAAATCAAATTGTAAATCAACGTTTGGCGATCTGGGTTACCAGGTGCTATTTCGAGTGTAAATTAATGTATATATATATATATATATATATATTTGTTTCACATGATGGGTATTGTTCAACTGGATCCAACTCTTTATTTGGATTGAGAATTGCGGTACTATTATCATTTTTGTGATATATTTTTGCTGCAAATTTCGGGATCTTTGTTGGTTTGGCTTGACATTACAAGTTCTTGTTCATTACTTGCAGTCAAGTTAGGATTGGGGAGATGGTAAATTAAATTACTGATAATTAGACTAATTGATGAAATCTGAGATTTCCTATAACTTGACCCGTTGGATTTTAAAAGCTGATTAAGAGAAAATTACTACCCTTTGGCATGCCTTATTTGATTATTCTTTTTCCTTAACAACAACTATCGGTCCAACACATATATAACATAAGTGTAATGTATAGAGCGACTGACTTCCCTCTTAATACATCGACAGCGTAAAGCTTTCATTTATTTTCATGATTTAATTTCACTACTAAATTAGTAGACCGTTGACCTGTAGTTGAAGTTTCAAACCTTGATTTAGACTGCTCAAGTTCATGGGAGAGCTAGCTTGGCGATTCGGTTGATGTTGATTTACAGATGGCATACAGTCATTGTGGTTGATGACACAAAAGAGCTATGAGGTTGATAGAAGATATTTAGATTGAGTTTATTTTTTGCCCTTCTGCCGGTTTTCTTTGTGGTTGATGACACAAAGAGTGTTGGGATTGAAAAGTTCAATATTAGTAACTCATCATTTTTTGAAAACTTTTCCTGAATTAATGTCATTATCGCTAAGCCTTGTACTAAGAAGTGAAGGGTAACTTTTATGCATGCATCTTATTGAAGAGGGTTTACCTCCTCTACTGAACTTGTGGGGTGGGTTTTAGGTTTATTTATTTGCCTTCCTTTAGGGCTCATTTGGAAAGGGGTTATTTTTGTCCTTGTCTCTTGAATGAAATAACAAGAACAATTCTTGTTCTCCTCCAAATTCAAAATCCTAAAATCAAAATCCATTATTCTTCTTCCCCAAATCGAAAACCCTAAATTCAATAAATATAAAAAGAGCAGAGAGAGGGATTTCATCATTTCACACTTCCCTGCTATACACACATACATACATATAGATTCATATATATATCGATACATTTCCACTATTGGATCCACATCAATGGCGGGTTCTTCCTCAATCATGGACTCCTTATTCCAACGCTCCCTCGAAGACCTAATCAAGCTCAAGGTCTGGACCACCGATCGACACCATCAATCCAAAACCCGGAATTGGGGGTTCGATTTCAGGGTGGGAGTTTGTATATACATATATAGGTGTGTATATATATATGTGTGTGTGTGTGTATTTGCAGAGGAAGGATTGGTGGTGGTGGCGTTGGCGTTGGTGGTGGTGGAGGGTGGAAGAGTGGTGGTGATCGAAGGAGATGATTTGTAGAGTTTGGATTTTTATTTTTTCTTTGAGAATAAAAAAAAAAAAGAAAAGAAAGGTTTTTATTGTTCTCAAATTTTGAACTAAGGGTGAAAAAACATGTTTTTTGTTCTCAACATTGTTCACAAAAACGAGAACAAAATTTGGACACCCAAACACGTTTTTGTTCTTGTGAACAGTGGAAAAAACAAAAACGGAAACAAGGGTTTCCAAACGCACCCTTTATTGATTAAAGTTCTATTAAAGGCATGTACAATTCACATAATTTTTGTAGACATTGATAATTTTGAACTATTAGGCCTTGTTTGGTAACATGAGTTGGTACCATTTTTTTGGTTTTGGTGTGAAAAGATGGTACCAACCCATGTTTGGTAAGATTGGTGTTGGTTCAATAGTTCAAACCAATGGTACCAAATTGAGTTATTTTTGGAACCATCAACTTTGATGGTTTTTGGTGGTGCGGCACTGTAGCACCCCATACCAACTCTACCTGGTTGCACCATCTCACCCACACCAAACCAAATCCCATTTTTCTGTTCTTCAATATATTACGCACAATTCCAAACGAATTATAATATTAATATAAATATAGTAATATATTTTAATATTATAATATTAATATATTATAATATTAATAAATTTTAATATTATAAATTTTAATATTAATATATTTTAATATTACAAAATTTTAATATTTATAAATAAAATATGAAACCATCCCAAGTTACCAAACATGGTTTGGTTTCAGAATTTCAACCCATACTAACTCTACCAAACATGGTTTGGTTTTTCAGCATCACTTTTTCTCACATCAAAACTATCTGCACCAAACATGGTTTGAAACCAAAATAAAACCACACCAAACCAAATCCAACCCAACCCAAACCAAAACCAAAACCAAAAACTAACACCGCACCACACCGTTACCAAACGCACCCTTAGGATCTCATATGACAATGTAATAAGTTCTAAAACAGGACACCATGTTGAGAACTTCTTTTTGGTTCTACATTGGTTTCGGACCTTGGAATCCACTAATATCAGATGCATTTATATCCATTAAATAAGTGGGGTGTCATCTCATTTTTAGCATAAGTTCAATCAAAGTTGTCTCTCTATGGTAAATTAAGTAGATATTTGAAGACATCCTTTATTACCCAATGCGCGCAAGTCGATTTGTCTACAGTGGTTAAAATAGGTTTTGGTTTTTCCTTGGTTATGCCTACAATTAACTCTTTCTATCATAGTGCAATTTTATGCTTTGACCTCTTCTATTTGCTTCTAATTTGATTCTCGTTTCACTTCTTTCCCTATAGCCATAACGCTCGCTTCTCTCTTCCATTTCTTGCTTTTGCTTCCAACTTACTCTCATTTTGCCTCCATTTTCAGTAAATATGTCATTCCTATTTCTCTGCACCAGGTGCACCAGCTATATTGAGAATTCATTGCGATTTCTTGTTTAGAAACCCCACTTTATCTATTGATGTGTCAAATAGCCAAAAAGTTGATAGAAGTCTCAAATGATTCGCAAATTCATTTCGTAGACAGGAATGTCAAAAGCAACTATTCTACCATTCATTTTGATGGATTTTAGATAATATCATTAGTATCCCCTTCCGAGTGACGGTGGTTCCGGGGATCAGTCAAGAGTGTGTTGGCCAACAACTTGTTGGTACATACTATGGTGTTTTCATACTTGCTATATATTGATATTGGCACTAATTTGTGATACCTTGCTTTTACCGTGCCTTTTCCCATTTTTTTTGTTAGGGAGATGACCATGAAATAATTGATTATCTTTAAGAAAGGGACTTGCTCAGTTATAAGATATTGGCTATTGCTGTTTGTAATAGAGTTAGTATTATTTTGCGGGGAGAGGACTTAACTTGGGAACTCTATGGGGTTTGCATATCCTGTTTAATTTATTGAGACTATTTCAGTTCAAAGCTGCAGTATGGGAGTAGGCAATTATTTATCGGGAAATATGTGGTGTGAACTCTCCCGGTATGGCTGTCCCAGATTGGATGCTTTGTCAATTTGATTCAAAATCGCTAAGCTGTGAGGTGAGGTGAGGTTACCACTAACCTCACATACATATCGATTTCACTTATGATGCGAGTCTTGTAACATTCTCCTCCACATTGGAGTGCAGTGGGTATCAAAATATGAAGATGTTACTTGAATTAGTTGTATCAGATTTTGCAGGGGAATATTTGGAGGCAGAAAATTTTCATTATGTATTCTTCAACTGGGACAAGTACCAAGATAAGGGAAACCGACTCTATTATTGTTTTCGGTTACTCAAATCATATTAACCAAGAATATGAAATATGTCAGCAACGTATACTAATATGAACTACAGAGACTTAATGGTACTTGACTATTGTGTCTTCGTTTTAAAAGCTAGCTAATTTACTTCCGATTGTCTGGTTCTGGCTGCTTTTGTCCCTGTGTGCTTCTCTGTGCTCAAAGGTTTTTAATTTTTTTATATATAAATGCCTGATAAACTTAGAAAGGTTTTTCGCACGTACAATTGTCATTTTTTTTCACTCAAAGATTTGATACGTCACATTGTGTGTATATACTATATATACACATATATTTATGTTTGTGCCAATGGAATACTGCTGGCGAGGGTGATAGGCTGAAAGCAACCTTTCCATTTTGGAAGGGCAGAAAAAAGTTACGTACTTACGTTGCAACAGCTCACATCCACTTATTAAAAATGAAATGATGGTTTGGTTGCAGGCTAAATCAATTCAGTAGACGGGCCAAAGAGCTTAAACATGATAGCATGGTGGTCCCGCATATTTTCTCATATGTCCGTTTCAATCGGTTACGTGTTGCATAAAATTATTGAAAACACATACCTGCATTGGCTAAAAGGAAAAAAAAAAAAGAGGCATGTGAGAGAATCAAATTCCCCATATATCTCACAATATTGTAACAAACTGAACTGAAATATTCTCTCTCAAAAAAAATAAAAAATCAACAAAAATTAAGTTTTAGACTTTTTGAGAGTTAGACATAAAAACTTATAAAAAAAAAAGAGACGAAGTTTACTCTGAAAAACTATAAACTCGGTTAAAAAGGTATTAATTCAGTACTACCTTCACCAAATCAGCATCGGACCATATTTTATTATCATCAAAGTGATGTTTGGAATTCCTAGGCGTACAAAGATTATGATCATCACTTGCACCAGTTGCTAGAGAATTTTTCTCTTGGTCCTCTCACACTGCAGAATATCCACAATGTCACACGCATAAATAATTAATCCTTAACATTGTGGTTAGGGCTGGTCTTTTAAATAAATTTAACCACGATTAAATGTTTGACTAATTTATTTCAATACCATATTCGACTAACCATAATGTATAGTTTTGCTTTATCAATGTTACCATCACTACTTTCTGTGTTTTAAATATTTGATGTTTAAATTGCTTGACGTAATTGTAGGATAAAGATAGTTCCTTTACCAAACACTCAAACCATCTATAATTAAAGCATTTGGGTCTCACGCTACTTAACAAGTGCATTAATAGTCGTCTGTTCCATTTGAACACTTGCTTAATATATACCACTATCAAGCTTACTAGAAAAATAAATAATATCCAGAGCAATGGAGGCAAGAAAAGAAAAAGAAATTTAATTTTTTTTATATTCACCGAATTCTCTCATAACGTTTTCTATAAATAAAAAAATTACATATTACGCTAAAAATCCTTTAAGTCAAAATGACAACGATTAAGTAAAAATGTTAAAAGGATAAGACGATCTTGTTGTATGTAGATTGTAGACTTATTTTTAGAAATGAATCATATTAAATTTGTTTCCTTCAAAATTTCATGTTTTTTTATTTTTATGGCAGTACTAAACAGCAGTTTATCCCATTTCACAATAAAACTGGACTTTAAGGTACCATTTGCGAATCATGGAATTGAGAAACTATATTATAGGGTGATGAAATGGAGCAAAACAGCTAACCGTGTATTCTACTTGTACTATTAGCATTTATTTCATTTCATCGTCTTCCCCGCAGCCCTTCGATGGTTTCTTCTCAACCAACACACTCTCTCTCTCCGGCGACCTTCCGATTTATCAATCTCTCTGTGTAAAATGCAAAAGTAGGAGATAGAGAGAGCCATTCGATTAATTTTTGTTTTGTTGATCATGGGTTGCTCTGCTTCTCGGTACCGTACCTTCGTCACCGGTCCCACCACCGATGAACTACCCTCCAATTCTTCTTCCTCTTCTTCTGCTTTTCAATCTTCGTCTTCATTTTCCGATTCATGTTCAACCCCTGTCTCCAGAACTCTCTCTCTTCCCACCCCTCTCGTCCACCACCCACCTCTCCGCAAAGGCGACACCAACCACTTGGTCTCTCTCACCTCCACCACTTACGGCTCTCTCGTCCTCGTCGACCCCCCTATCTCCAACCCTAACCCTAACCCTAACCCTAACCCCAATTTCACTCTGCACTCCCCCCACATCACCAAGACCCTAACCCTAACCGACCCAAAAGAGCCTTCATCCCCAGACTCTGTTATCAATACCTGGGAACTCATGGAAGACCTTGATGTCTTCGAGTATGACTTTGTCCACTCCACAGACCCTAATTCATCCATCTATGATTGTCCAATCAAAACCCCCAAAATGAAAGATTCTGATTCTTGCGAGTTTGATGAAGCTTTCGAAATGGTACAACACTCGGATTCCAAGCCCTTATGGAAGCATTTATCAGAAGAGTCTTTGCTGGCGAAGATGGATCCTGATGTGGTTTCGAGTTACAGACAGGCATTGTCTTCTAGACAATTGGGTTGTAAAGACACAAAGCAGCCCAAAGCAGCTCCACCTCTGGTCTGTAGTGACGTCAGTACTGTGGTATCCAATAGTCAATTCTATTTAGCCGGGGCAGAAGATAGAATTGTGTTGTATTATACTTCTTTGAGAGGAATTAGAAGGACTTATGAAGATTGCTGTGTGGTTCGGACGATTTTAAGGGGCTATAGGGTGTGTGTGGATGAAAGGGATATTTCCATGGATTCTGCATATCGAGAGGAGTTGCAGAGTGTGTTTGGAGGGAAGGGTTTGAGTTTGCCTCGGGTATTCATTCGAGGCAAGTATGTTGGGGGCACAGATGAGATTAAGCAACTTGATGAGGTGGGAGAATTGGCAAAGCTTTTGGAGGGTTTTTCCATTCGAGATCCCGGGTTTGTGTGTGGGAGCTGTGGGGATGCCAGGTTTATGCCTTGTCCAAATTGTAATGGGAGTCAGAAAGTTTTTGAGGAAGATCAAGGCAAAATGAGGAGATGTCCCCGCTGCAACGAGAATGGGTTGATCCGGTGCCCCATTTGCTGCTCTTAGTGCTGCTGCCGATGAGTGATCCATGTGTTTTGGCAGGCTCTTCCAAACTATATTACAACTAAGGCTGTCACCCCTCTGTGTTAGGATTCTTTCTTTTTCCTGAATTATTTGAAACTTCTTTTATTATTTTGCTTTTCAGATTTGTCTATATCCTTTAGCTTTTGGAATCTCTTGTTCATGGTCTCATAGAACAAATTGAGAAAGAATGAAAGTAAGATCCTGTACTTGTGGCCCTTTAATGAAGATGTTAATGAAGTTAATGCTTGTTCATATGCTTTGTAAAATTGTTTCTCATTTTAATTTGGGAGCATACAAGTATGTCTGGATTTTCGTCCTCTTGATGACTTTTTGTCCCCTGCATGGAGATAGAGGAAGAGAAAATAAACTATAATGGTAACCAAGGTAGGGAAAAAAATGACATACCTCTATATTCCTTTTCATCTTCTTTATTTCCATGAAACAATTAAGAGTGTAATCAGATTCTTACTTGACTGGTGATCAAGTTTGATTAACCGCGACTCTTTATCTCTTCTTATGCATAAACCGTCTGGTTGAAGTGTGTATCCAAGTTCATTGTTCTGTTATATTCGGTAGGTTCAACTGTTAGGTTATTGATTATGCCAAAATCTCTGAATTAGAGTAAAAACAAATACTTTATGAGATGATTTCTTTTCTAGATGATTTGTTACAACTCCTTGTGCATGATGAAAAAGCTGATTCTGCACTGATGTGCATGCATGGATGAGGAAGAACACTATGCTGGTTGGATAATGATATTTGGTGAACTAGATTTTGAAGATGAAGAGAGGGTGACAAGGCAGCTTCTTTTCTCCAGTTGAAAACCCTGCAGTTTGCACAGTGCCGGTTTCCCATTGTAAACATGATACTCTTTCTGACGCAGTGGATCAATGAAAGCAAGTATGAAAATAAGAATAGCAACGTCTTCTTTAAAACACTCGAGTCCACGAGAAGAAGTTGAGATAAATCTCTCGGTTTTCTGATTTTATTAAAGTGAAGAATAATCCCTAAGCTATTACAATAACATCTATAAATAGGCCTAAGCAAAGCTTAAAAATAGAAAATCCCAAACCAAATAGGAATAGGGAAAATTAAATAAAACAGAATCCTAAATCAAATAGGAAAATAAAAATTGATTAAAAAAAAAACTTCCCAAAACAGATTCCTAACAAGACTAGGAAACTAAGTAGTAAAACAGAAATTAAAAATCTCCCTTGAATACTGCATCACTTTCTCATATTTTGAGTATACAAAAGCAAAATCAAGGCCTCAGCTCAACTACCTGAGGTTGGCTACATCTATCCAGTCACCTGACTCAGCTTTATGTTGGACAGCATAGATTGGTGAGCAAAAACATCGAGCCTCAGTACATTTTCTTTTGGGTTTTCCTGTTGATTGTTTAACATCACTTAATTTGCAAGGAAAAGTTCGTAATTGAGGATATGTACCCTAATTGATGGTTGATGGAAATGAACTAAGGATCACACTTTGTGTAATTTCCACTGTCTTCATTATTTTTTGGTTTTAAATCCGTGTCTAATATCTGCATTTTATGGATTAACAAAAATGTCGTATTTGACAACGTCATGCTAGCAACCAATAGTTGGCAGTCATATCCAGGGTATGGATTTTAGCGTGCACTTGATGAGTTGATTTAAGGGTGACTAACATTGAGGGGCTCGTTACTTTGACTAATCCCCATTTTCTGTCGCTTTGCTTATATAGGAAAAAACGCCTTTTTAGGATCACTTCTTAAAGTTCCCTGTCATGCTTTATTCACATCAGTTATGTATCTCTATGATCCGACTCCTATCATCTTTACGATTGCAATCTTATCATGGTTATCTTTGTATCTTTCAGTTCTAAACTTTTAATTCTGTTGCATGTTTCTTGATGATACAATTGTTTCATCCAGGAATGGGTTGGTCACACCAATTTATTAGGATGTGTTGGCGAGGCTGCGTCTGGTAACAGTTCTTTCTCCTCTTCTTAAGGGTTAGCTTTTGTGTTTTTTCATTTTTATTGTCATTAAATGGACAGATACTGGTCCATTATCATGCTTATTGGATCATGATTTCTCATTATCCTTTACTATAATCTGCATGAAATGCACCGGACAGCCCGGCTGTACTGGAAGTTCTTTGTTTTCTGTGATCCTTCTTTTACACTAGAATTCATGCAGATATAAATCATTGCTCAAAGTTACAAAATGCAAATTAGAATGCAATTACGTGGGGGAAACGTGAAGCAATTGCTGCCATAACAATGTAAACGTGGGAAAATATATTCCCTTGATGTCATATAGTTTTTCTCGCAGTTTCTTTCCCACCTACTTCTCAGAGCAACTAAATCAGGGAAAAAGTTAAATCCCTTGATATTTCTTTGCAGTTTTATTTCTAAGAATCAATGAGAGTTGTAGAAAGATTCTTGCTTGGCTTTCTGATCAAGTTTGGTGAACTACAATTCATCTTTTTGTTGCATAAACCGTTAGGTGTTAGGTTGAAGTTGTATGTCTGAGTTGATTGATATGTTATTTTTTTGGTATTTTCAACTGTTCAGATTATTGTATATGAAGAATTTGCTTTTTAAAATGAAATTAGTCATTTTTATGGGATGATTCCTTTCCTAGTTGCACTCGTTACAACTTTCTGAAATGAATTGAACGGAATGATATTTGAAAATGCGTTTGGAGTTGGAATGCATGAAAGGGGCCCCTTGAGAAGTAATCTTCTTGGTAGTCGATGCTAAGAACCTTTCACAAGCACCAAATGAACAGTGACCTCACAAAAGCTAAATGGTGTGCAGTTGCTTTTGATGGATATCTTTGCTGAATAATGCTGTTATTGAGTAGGAAAGAACTTGCTATGTCATTGAAGTTTTGATGAAGGTCCTTGTGATGCTTCATGTAAATCTCTTCAACTGTTTACTTTGATATTCGTTTGAATGATTGTTTTAATTAAATAAAAAATAAGAATTCCGCACTTTGCTTTCTTAAGTTATAGACTTCTAGTAGATTTTCAAATTGTATCATTTTGTGTTGAATGTTTCTACGGTTACTCGTATAGATGAAGCAGATTATATGGTTCAGCTTATTTATTTATCGCCTCTATTGATATAATCCTCTACATTGAACACTTCTTCAGTACAAGCCTTTGGAGAATGCTATGTATAATAGAAATCTATTAAAAAGGAAACAACGGAACAAAGAGGCAGTATGATGGTACGGGGAAGTAGCCTGAAGATGCATGGTACTCAGCTCTTGCCACACAGTGAGATCCCATTTTTCTGTGTTTGAAAGTATGGTCTCCTTGTCACTTTTCTACATACTTCCTTCAGCATTCAATCCTATTTGGTGATGTGTTCTTTTGGGTCTTATATCTGCTGGTGATTGTGCCTTTTGGCTTTTAATTTGTGTGCAAAACTGAATGTTTAAATGATATACAATATTGAGTCGCATGGTAAAGTTATTTTGTGAAAGCATTCAGCACGTGATCTCCAGAAATCTCATGGAAATATGGTTTCTCATTTTAGTTGAGTTTTGAGCATAGTTGTTGTCTCATTTTGCTTATGGTCAGCCCTTGCTCACTTATTAAATGATTGAACCACTCGTGTCATAAGATATCACTTCTGACATGGTTTCATTACCTTCACTTAAATTATTGAAAGCGTCAAAGTTGGATTTCAGGTAACACAATTCTTCTGTTTTGTTGAGGTGCTAGATAGAGCATCATTTTTCTTTTGTGAATCAAGTAATAGTTCATAAAGCTTATTTATTGATCTAATACAGGAAATTCACTTTGCAATGTTTATGAAAAACAAAATGAACAACATGATGCATGCTTTATACAGAATTTCCTACTTTTCCAATCCTGAGATAAAGTGGATACTTGACGAGCTTTTGATCATTGCCATCTTGAGTCCAGGCACGCTTAAAATCCTCAATCACGTCATCTCTCAATAGTTCGACACCCTTTTCTTTTGCTGTTTGATAGGCCGACCAGGATCTCAAGTATGTAAAATACATATCCAAATCCCTCAACGCCTCTGTTTTGAATTCAAATGGACCCGTGTGATCGGCTCCGTCCACTGGCTCAAAGGGGAAATCGATGGTGGTGTACCTGTCATCCACCAATTTGCGAGCGGGGTCCCAGTAAGGAGCAGAATCAGAGTAGTAGCGTTGGAAGACGGAATCAACAGTCTCATTGACCTGAGGGACGGTGTAGCACCATGCAGCAACGACTCCATGGGGTTTCTTCAGTAGCCACTTCACTTGCTGATAAAAGGTAGGGAGCTCAAACCAATGGAGGGCTTGAGCAATAGTGATTAGGTCGACGGTAGATTCAGCTGCAATGTGACTTTGGAGCTCTTCCATGGACATGTTTGGTGCTGTACAGATCCATTGGACATTGGGAAGCTTGGGGGCAAAGTCCAGTTGCTTTTGGCTGGTGTCTGTAGCAATCACATTGCTGTAGATACCAGCTAACTGAAAATGAATTGTATTAGGGCATATATATATATATATATATAGGATTGGTTATGTTTGAAATGCAGTAAATTATCACATGGAGAACAATATCACACAAGACATATCATTTCGACAAGCACTAAACATTGGATCGGATTTGGGTGCAGGAAATGAGTGTATTTGAAGTTAAAATGAAGTGCAATTCTTTGCACAAATTAAAAGTAGTATTGAATTGTAAAATTGAAAGCAACCAAACACATAAAAGAAGATATATATATATATATATATATATATATATATATATATATATATATATATATATAAGGGTTAGGAAGTTACGGAAGTAGCTGCTTGGCCGCTGCCGGTGCCGACATCCCAAGCGAGTTGGTGAATGGGTGTCTTTGATCCAATGAATTCGAATAGTTGCGGGGGATATGTGGGGCGAGTTTCTGAATATTGTTTTGCCTGTTTATGGAATAGATCCGCCATCACTCTCTCTCTCTCTCTCTCTCTCTCTTTTCGTTTCTGAATTTGGGCACAAGTTGAGACCAAATCGATTACTCTTTGGTTTGCTGCCCTTGTTGCACGTATCTTTATAGAAAGAGAGCAAATAGGGGATACGAAATTGAAATTGTCGACAAATGAGTTTTGGTTTTGTTATCGTATCTTTATAGAACGATATTGAAATTGTCGACAAATGAGTTTTGGTTTTGTTATCGTATCTTTATAGAACGATATGATAACCCAACCAATATCCCAAAACCCATTTAACTCAGCCCAAAATAACTTCTAGTTTAATTAAAACATAACCCACAAGGTCACAATCAACATCCCAAAACTCATTTAACCAAGCCCACAATAATTTTTAATTTAATTAAAACACAAAACCACAAAGTGACAACCAACACCTTAAAACTCATTTAACTCATTTCACAATAATTTTTAATTTAATTAAAGCACAACTCACAACTTATTTGTCTAATTGAGCACTAATTTCTTTGACATAAACATAACTTTAGATCTCTCTCACACTGACGCGGCATAGCCTCTCTTTGGCTACGGGGCCATGGCCTCTCCCCAATATTTTTTAACTTTTTTTTGCCTCAAAATTATATATATTATAGATATTTTTATAAAAATTGCATATGACCCCTCCAAGTTTTTTTAAAAAAAAATTCTTTGTAGCCTAAAAAAATATAAATTTTACCAATAATTTTTAAAAAAATTGCATTGCCACCTCGAAATTTTTAAAAAAATTTTTCTCTAGAATCCTAAAAAATATAAATTTTATCAATAAATTTATAAAAAATCATATTGATCTCTCTAGATAATTTTCTTGGCTCCGCGGTGCTTGGCGACAAAATTTTTGGTTCCGTCCCTTATCCTATCATGTTTCCACACAGCAATTGTAAATTTCTGGAATAACATAAACAATTGTAAATTTCCTTATTCCAGCAGCAGCCGCACTAACAAAAGCAATTGTAAATTTCTGGAATAACAAAAGCAATTGTAAATTTCTGGAATAACAAAAACAATTGTAAATTTCCTTATTCCAGCAGCAGCCGCACTAACAAAAACAATTGTAAATTTCCTTATTCCAGCAGCCGCCACACGGACAAATCATCCATCATGTCCACGTGGACGGTTAGAAAGATTCCAGAATACAATTTCCAAAATTGAATAAAGGGTCGCGGGCGTTAAACCCCTATAATATAGTGCAATAGGGTGCGTATAACACCCTCCTAATTTGATTTCACCTTAATTCTTTCATTTGTGTGCGAATTGACCCCATTTCATGTTAAATGACATATATGCCCTTAGTATGATTCGAAAAACATATATAAATTTGAAATATTATATAAAATTCGTAAAAATATATATATAATTTGAAAAAATATCTAAATTTCAAAAAATATATATTAAATTTCAAAAAAATATAAAATTAGAAAAAATATAAATTTTGAAAAGAAAAATATAAATTTCAAAAAATTATATAAAATTGGAAAAAACATATATAAATTAAAAATATATATATA
This sequence comes from Cornus suecica, assembly GCA_963922005.1. NCBI lineage: Eukaryota > Viridiplantae > Streptophyta > Magnoliopsida > Cornales > Cornaceae > Cornus > Cornus suecica. Next base: position 472,047 of record OY998242.1, read on the forward strand.
AATTTCAAAAACATATATAAATTTTGAAAAATATATATAAAATTCGGGAAAAATATTAAATTCCAAAAAAATACATTAAATTGCGAAAATAAAATATAAAAATTCGAAAATATATATAAATTTCGGAAAAAATATATAAAATTCGGGAAAAATATACTTCTATTTTCTACTTTCTTTGACTTTAAATTTTATTTTGGTATATTGTACTTTGGTCACTTGAATTTTTTATACTTCTATTTGCACAACTATTTAAAATTTATATTTTTTTTTCGAATTTTATATATTTATTTCTAATTTTATATGTTTTTTCGAATTATATATATATATTTTCAAATTTTATATATTTATTTCCAATTATATATATATTTCGAAATTTAATATTTATTTTTCAAAATTTATATATATTTTTTGAAATTTATATTTTTTTTTACGAATTTTATATATATATTTCGAATTTTATATATATAAATTTCGAAAATTTTATTATATATGTAAATATATTGGTTTCAAATTTTATATATATAAATTTCGAATTTGAATTTTATATATTGGCTTTGAAATTTATTTTTCAAAATTTATATATATATTTTGAAGAAAAAAGGTAAAATGGGTATTTAAGAGAATATAAAAGTCAAAGAAGAGGGTATTCGCACGTTTTTAAAATTTGCAGGGATGTTCGCACATTTTCCAAATATACTAATATCAATATACATATTTTTAAAATATAAGATGTTATACCCACCCGCCGTAATTATACTAGAGGGATGTTTTATGTACTTTAACCCATGAATAAATTGATAGGCAAGTAAGTTCCAAACCCAAATTATCAAAATCGGGGATCTCATCTCAGTACGTGGTACATGCTTACTCATATTATTTGACGTGGTGAAGAAATAAATAGCAAACCTATTCTTCATAGGTTTAAAATGAATCATGATAATTCAAGTAACCATTTAGCCTTTTAAGATTGATTTTTATAAATCACTCTATTATTTTTCATATATCATCAAACCTATTCTTCATGAGTAGCTCCAGTTCTTCTACGAAGAACAAATAATTGATTTCTTTTAATAATCAAAATCAGTTAATGAATGACTGGACAATTCCTCGGGTTAAACCCAAAACCATATATAAATATGGTATTTTCGAAATGATAAGCACCATGGCAATTAAAACCATGGAACAGACCATAGGTCTAGATGATCAGGACACTACACTTAAACTGTTGAGTCCAAAAGATTTGGAAAATTATGGTTCAAATTACAAATTTATCCATATAGGGTTAATACAGGTTGCATTTAGACCTTTGACCTTACTTGGCATGAATACGGCTCTTCAGGTTACTTTACGTGATGGACGGTGTCTAGATTTTAGACCTTCCTTAATGGGTGTTGTTGAAACTAGTCTAAGTCATGGACCAGTTTATTTCAATGTTTTCCCCAATTTGTCTTTGTCATTGACTGATCCTAATATATATGAAGCAATTAATCTTCGTATTCAAACTCATGGGTATAATTACATGCCTGGAACTGAATTAATATGTGTCGACTATAGGATTCAATATAAGGTACTCAATACCTTATGTCATAAAATTCGAACCATGTCTAGTTCTAGACAAACTGTGTTAATTGACACCAATTTAATGACTTCTAAGATTGCTACCCCTAGGATGATCCCCTGGGATGAAGTTGTTTTTCCTGATACTTGGACGATACAAAATGTTGTTCCTCCAAGACCTTTAATTCATCATGATATTAATTCTATCATTCAACATGTTGATGGTGAAGTTGTTTTGAATTTTAAACAACCAGAATTCTTGTCTCGTAGCCTTTCTACTAGGGAGTCTTCTCTTAGGAGTTCTATTCCTCCATATAGAGTCTCAATTCCCTCTAGTATACGAAAGTCTAATGTTGAATTAAATACTGAAGCCTCGTCTGAAGAAAATGTTTCTTTAGATGGTGTTCGTATTTCTGACCAGCAAATTCCGCATGGTATTTCTACTCGTAGGGAATCTTCCACTCCTACAACATCTGAATTAAATTTTTAATGGTTTTTATCGTCGATAGAAATGCTATTAATGATGATTTTCAAAAGCCAGAATATAAAGCTTTTCGAAGTTGGTATTTTGGGCAGTTCAATGAAGAACAACTTGAATTTTATAAAACCCAGTTTTATAGCTATATTGATTTGACAAAAGAAATTGTGCATTTTGCCAAATGGTTTTGTTACTATTATAGTATTCAAAATCCTTCAGTTCTTGTTTTAGATAAACTTCTCAAAACATGGACTACTTCTGATGGAAAAGTTATTTTCTCTGTTCATCCTCCTCCAGAGTCTTTGAAAATTGAATCTAATGCTTCCAGTAAATCTTCTCCTGATTCGATTGTTCCCAAACCTATTGAAGCTACTGCTTATGTAAGGCTTGGTAATAATCCTAGTAAGGATCCTGTTACAACTGATTTTCATAATATTTTCAAGCAGAACAATTACACTAATTTGTGTTTTCAAACTCTTGGAAAACAATTGTCTCGAATTGAATCTAATCTTGATTCCATGATTTTGTCTAAAACCAAAATAGAAGAAAAAGTTGTTTTAACTAATCCTTCTGTTAAACCTCCAATGGAAGTTAAAGGTTTTAAGCTAAAAGCTCCTGTTTCTTCTCCTCCAATTAGTGAAGAGTTTGTTTCTGTCCTTATGGAAAAATTGAAAGATCTTAAGTTGAATGTTTTATCTCAGAATGATTCTGAAATCGAAGATGAAAATTTAGATTTTTCTCTTAATCAAATAAATGATTTTGAACAATCTTTGATTTCTTCAAATAGCATGAATTTGAACAAAGTCAACTTTTCTAAGAATAAGCATCAGAATGCTGATATTGGTGGTAGTCGTAACTACTATCAAAGACTTACTCCTCAAGATATTCTTTTTGAAGAAGCATATCTTTATGAGCAAGTTTCTTTCAATTCTAAAACTATCTATGAATGGAATATTGATGGCAAATCTGAATATTCTATTTATGAGATGGTACATCAAATGATGATGTACAACACTGTCTGTAAAACTGCTGATAATACTGAACAACAAATTGTTGTTTTTATTACATGTGGTTTTACTGGCATTTTGAAAGGCTGGTGGGATAATATCCTCTCTCAAAATCAAAAGAATGAGATTCAAAATGCTGTTAAGATTGTAAAGAATGAAGTTAATCAGGACATGTTTATTACTGATGTTGTTTATACATTAGTATTAACTATCATTCATCATTTCATTGGTCGTGAGGGTATTAACCATGAACGTGGTCGTGAAATGTTACAAAATCTTAAATGTCCTACCTTTACCTATTTTAGATGGTATAAGGATGTCTTCTTAGCTAGAGTTACCCAACGAACTGATGCTAATAGTGAGCATTGGAAAGCTAAGTTCATTGATGGTCTTCCAACTTTCTTTGCTGAAAAGGTTAGGAAGAAATTAAAAGATAAACATAATGGAATGTCTATCCCTTACAATGATTACAATTATGGTGATTTAATTAGTATTGTTATACAAGAAGGTCTCTCCTTGTGTAATGATCTTAAATTAAGACACCAGTTGAAATCTCAACGTCTTTCAGGAAGAAAGGAGTTGGGAGAATTTTGTGACCAATTTGGTTACAATGTCCCAAATGAGTATCCTAATAAAAGGAAAGATAAAGTTTCTAAAGATAGAAAACCTTATCGTAGAAAACGTTATACTAAAGGTAAACGTCATAACAATAATAAGGAGTCTAAACCCAGAACAAATTATAAGAACAAGGGTAAAGGTAACTCTAAAATTAATGCTAAATGTTATAAATGTGGACGTATTGGCCATTATGCCAATAAATGTAAAACTAAGGCTAAATTGGATAGTCTGGAGATTGAACCTGGTCTTAAGCTTCATTTAAGTAAGTTATTTCTTAATTCCAGTGATTCTGATCAGAATTCTTCTGATTCTGATTCTGACAATGAAATTATGTTATTGTCAACCTCCTCATCTTCGTCTGAAGATGCTCCCCTTTGTACTACCAGTTCTTGTAACTGTGGTACTAATGAGGGCTCTTCCAACTATTGGAAGGCTATTGTTGAAATGAATGGTTTAAGTCTTAATGTCTTAACCAGTCAGCAACAATCCTTTGTTGATTTATTAGATCAAATAAGTGATCCCCAAATCAAGCTTAAAATGATTGAGTTTTGTTACCAGAATCAAATTAAGGATGATAAGGATGCAATTAAGGTTCCTAATCAACCTTTTACCATGAAAGAAGTTTTCAATAGGTTAGAAGGATCAAATTCCCAAAGACCTGTTACTATTAATGGCCTTCGCCAGGAAGTTAATATTTTGAAAACTGAGGTTCAACAGTTGAAAGCTAATCATTCAAAGTCTGAGTTAATTATAACCCAATTACAGTTAGCTCAAGCTTCCCTTTGTTCTTCTTCTAGACTTGAGTCTGAGGAGAATGTTTCACCTAATGATGAAAAGGAAACTGTTAAAGATGATTATTTGTGTCTTCTTGATCAAGTTACTTTTCAAAAATGATACATTAATGTTAAAATTGTTATTAATGAGGAGTATGTTTTACCTGAATTAATGACTCTTGTTGACAGTGGTGCAAATTTAAATTGCATACAGGAAGGATTGATTCCTACACAGTATTTTGAGAAAACTACCCAAGGACTTTTAAGTGCTAATGGTAGTAAAATGTAAATAAATTATAAGCTTAATAAAGTTTATATTTGTAATGAAGGTTTTTGTTTACCAACTACTTTCTTGCTTATTAAAAATATGAGTTTACCAGTTATTCTGGGTACTCCTTTTCTCACATCATTAATGCCTATTGACAAGATTGATTCTACAGGTATTTTTACCACTTTGCAGGGGACTTCAATTGTGTTTAAATTCATAACACAACCCCTTAATAAGAATATTAACTCTCTCAGAGATAATATCTTTTTCAAAGAAAAGCAAATAAATTATTTGCAAAAGGAAATTATGTCCTTGAATATTAATCAAAGGTTGTCACATTACGATATCCAAAATGGAATACAAACTATTCAGAATCAATTTCTTTCTGAAGTTTGTAGTGATATCCCTAATGCTTTCTGGGATCGTCAGAAACATATTGTTTCTCTTCCTTATGAAGAAAGTTTTGATGAAAGATTTATTCCTACAAAAGCCCGTGCAGGTCAAATGAAAAAAGACTATATGGACTTATGTAAGAAAGAAATCCAAAACCTTCTTGATAAGAAGTTAATTGTTCCAAGTAATTCTCCTTGGAGTTGTACTGCATTTTATGTTAATAAACATTCTGAAAAGGAAAGAGGTGTTCCCAGATTGGTTATTAACTATAAACCATTAAATGATGTTTTAAAATGGATTCGTTATCCAATTCCAAATAAGAATGATTTGTTGGATAGACTTAATACTGCTGTTTTATTTTCAAAATTTGATTTGAAATCTGGCTTTTGGCAAATTCAGGTTAATCCTAAAGACATATATAAAACTGCTTTTGTTGTCCCTTTTGGTCATTATGAATGGAACGTTATGCCTTTTGGGTTAAAAAATGCTCCTTCTGAATTTCAACATGTCATGAATGATATATTCAATCCTTATTCAGATTTTGTGATTGTATATATTGATGATATTCTTGTCTTTTCTAAATCCATTGATCAGCATTTCAAACATTTGAAAATTCTTAAAGATGTTTTGAAACGCAGTGGTTTAGTTATTTCTGCTCCTAAAATGAAACTTTTTCAAGATAAAGTTCAATTTTTAGGTCATAATATTAATCAAGGAAAAATTATTCCTATTGATAGAAGTATTGAATTTGCTTCTAAATTTCCTGATGAAATCACAGATAAAACTCAGCTCCAAAGATTTCTTGGTAGTCTGAATTATATCTCTGATTATTATCAGAATTTTGCTCAAGACAGTGCTATTTTGTACCAAAGATTAGGGAAAAATCCTCCTCCTTGGTCCAATCTGCATACTGAGGCTGTTAAAAAGATTAAGATTAAAGCTAAACAATTACCTTGTTTATCTTTAGCTAATCATTTATGGTCTAAAATTGTTAAAACTGATGCGTCCAATAAAGGATTTGGGGGTATTTTAAAGCAATTAAATCCCTCCACTGGTAAGGAAGAGCTTGTCCGATTTACTTCTGGTACTTGGAAGAATGCTCAGCTTAATTATGCTACAATTAAACAAGAAGTTTTAGCCATTGTAAAATATGTCTATAAATTTCATGATGATTTGCTTAACCAACATTTTTTTGTTAGAGTTGATTGCAGTGCAGCAAAACAAGTTTTGAAAAAAGATATTAAAAATCTTGCTTCTAAACAGATTTTTGCAGGATGGCAAGCAGATCTTTCTGCATTTGATTTTGATATCGAATATATTAAGGGAGAGTCTAACTCTTTACCTGATTTCTTAACTCGTGAATTTTTGTAGGGAATTCAATGAGTGGCCCTTCCAAAGGAAACCCAGCCAATAAAGGCAAGGGTAAGAAAAAGAAGGATTCAAATAAAGTGAATCTTACAAATGAGGATATCTTCCCTCACCTTCAAACTCAAAAGGGAAATAAAGTCCCTACTACTGCTAAGGAAGCTCTCCTAATGGAGCCTCTTCCTTTCATTCCTAATACAAGGATTACTCAATATGTTTTAACCTTGGAGCCTCAGGATGTCCAATGGATGCCTGATCCTAGGGAAATCAAACGCCGTTATCTTGGTGATGTGCAGAATTATGGTGCACCTCTCAATAAAGAGAGATATGTTTATGAAATGATTTTGCAGGAAACAAATTCAGTCATTATTACTCATACATATGAGAAGTCTGATGACAAGGTTAAAAGCCCAATTTCATATTCTAAAGTTGTTATTAAAAGGGTAATGAAACCCACTGATTGGGGGCTTGACCCTGCAAGACCCAGAACCTTTTCTCGTTCTGGAAAAATGTTTTCTTTTAATTACAGGGATTACAAAGAAGCATGGAAACATGCATTTTTATACCAGAATGTCAAATACAAGCATACTTGGTTTTTTAAATTCTGCCCTGAATCTTTAAAAACCTCCTATCCAAATTGGATTTTCTATTGGTGGCGTCTTTATGGCCCTGACCTTCATATTTTACCTAAGATAATTAGGGATCAGTTTAGTTCTTGGACTGATCATCATCCTCAATTAAGAGGACAGGAAAATCTTCCTGAAGGATTTTCAAAATTACTTTTCTTTGCTGAATTTGGCATTCCTTGGATTTCAAAATGGGAGTTACAATGTAACTTTGACCATTTGAAAGTTCCTACTCTTTATCGTGAGTTTTCTTATCGTTGGTGGTCTTCTGTTAATCTTGAAGAATTGGCTACCCAGATTATTGAGAAAACTGATGTCTATTTTGCTAAGGTAAAACAATCTCAGCAGCTGGTAATTAAACCAGTATCCAATCCATTTGAGGAAATTAAGTCCTCTTTCAGAATCCAGTTCCCAAATTTAGGGGAATCCGAGTTAATGGTCAAATGCATGGAATTTATGAAGAACCAGTTTATGAGCTCTTTTGCTCCTTCCTCTTCTACAATTCCAGATTCAGTTCCTGATGATCAGTCTATGGCCAGTCAGGATGATAATGCTTACTCTTGTCTTGCTGGTGAAGCTCAGAACCCAGAGGATGAGCTCAATGATGAGGGTGAAGCCACTATGGGTGATTATTAGGATGCAATGATCACAACTGTCTCCACCTCAGCCCCCAAGGGCCCTTTTCACAAGCCGTGACGTTAGCTATGATGTCTTTCAGACGCAAGCCATGACGTATCCAGAAGCATTATTGTTTCTTTACGTATGCAATGACATACAGGCTTTTGTCGTTTTGCCATTATTGTTTTCTTTTTCTTTACAGAGAATTGAGATCTGTCTTTTCTTTTGTTTTTAGTGTCGGTCGTTTTTCCCCTCCATTCACTACTTACTTTAGTAAGAAAAGTTGAGGGAAATCCGGATCTGGTCTGCTAAAGAGTTGTCAGCAGTCTCTGTCGATGGGGCCCCTTGCGCACCCGAGAGATGCTTCCTCTTTTTTAGCTTTTCCTTTCCTGTTCTATATATAGGCGAGGGTTTTCATTTTGAAGTTTAAGTTTTTCTTTCAGAGTTTTCTCTTTGCTCTGCTTTGAGCTTTCTTTCATTTGGTCTGTAATTCTACAATATATATAATAAGGATTTGCAGTATATTGTTATTTATAAGATTGATGTAGACCTGTTAATGGATCGGATTCGGATCGGATCAGTTAAATCCAAATTCAATTTATTAAGAAATCGGATTATCGGATTCGGATTCTAATCGGGTTATCGGATTTTATTTTCAATCCATATCCGGTTAATATCGGATTCGGATCATAATCGGATTATTGATAAGTCTATTGATAAGGATGACAAAAACTCCCAATCTGCAATCCGAATCCGATAATTCGACATATTTTCAGTTAATTAATTCATATTCGAATTTCTTCATTATAAAATATCTGATCCGAATATTTAATTAAAAAAATACAAAAATCAATAAATACTAAAACACTAAAATTATTCACACTTTTAATAATTGTATTTATGATAAATCATTATTAATAAATAATAAAATATTTAACAACTAACATTTATATACATGTACAATATTAAATATATACACATATATATAAATATATATATACGTATATTTTATCGGATCGGATTATTATCGGATCGGATTAAGCTAATCCAAATTCAATTTGTTAAGGAATCGGATTATCGGATTCAGATCATATTCGGATTATCGGATTTTTTTTGCAATCCAAATTCGACTAATCGGATCGGATTCGGATCAAAATCCAATCCATTGACATGTCTAGGTTCATGGCCCGGGGTAAGTACCCAATTAGAAACAAGTAGGGCCTGTGCTTGATTTCATTTGAGAAAAGACACCCACGGGCCACAGCACAGAGATACCCATGGCTACTCCCAACGATGGGTACACGTTAGGGTTTATCGGAGCGGGCAAAATGGCGGAGAGTATCGCCAGAGGGGTCGTCAACTCCGGTGTATTGCCCGCTTCTAGAATCCGAACCGCCCACCTAGCTCCCGCTCGCCGCACCGCTTTTCAATCATTCGGCGTTCAAGTTCTCCATCATAACCACCAAGTATTTCTCATTTCTCCCTCTCTCTCTCTACACAATCTTCCACACACACATATATATATATACACACACACACACAAACGTCGGCTCTAATGTTTCTTTTCTCCCAATCCAAATCATATTTGCGTTTCTTTTACCTGTGTTGATTGCTAATTGCATACTTGGTTTCTGTCTCGTTATCAGGTTGTCGAAGACAGCGATGTCGTCATTTTCTCTGTCAAACCTCAAGTTGGTATTGCCTCTTCTTGTCCCTCTACCTACTACTAAGCAATCTCTTTATCAAATTAATTATTTGTTTCCTTTCCCCTTTCATCCTACTTTTTAATCTCTCTCTCTACATACTTGTGTTGATTGCTAATTGAATAGCTATGCCAGCTTAGGCAAATTCAGTTGGAGTACAATAAAGTCAGAACCCTCTTTCTTTCTATATCCTTAACCTCCTATTATATATCTTGAAGCCTATACCACATTACATACATATTTGTGAATTGAGACCCCAACTGAGCCAATACTTTCTTGTGTTTTATTTCTGAAAATTCACTTCATTCGGTTTATTAACCCTTCTTCTTCTGGTTCAAGTACTAGTAATGTATAATAAGAGAAAACAATATAAATTTTGAAGGCATCTTCAATATAACTTCGGTTAGCTAGTCTCTACTCTCTAGTAACTGGTCACGGTAACATCTGGAATGTTTGCGAGTATTTTTGTTTTTGAAACCCTAGAATCAGTCCCATAAATTCAATCATAAAGAATGTTGTACCCTATATATTATCTTTGTATTTTACCTATGATCACTGTGCATTTTATGGAATCCAGTTAAAGATGTGGTTTTGCAATTGAGGCCAAAACTTTCGGAGAAGCAGCTTCTTGTGTCGGTTGCTGCAGGAGTTCAATTAAAGGATCTACAGGTTTGTGTCCAGAGCCATTTGATATGTAACATTCCTTGTTATTAAATCTTAAAGCCTTTTAAGTTTTTCATGTCATTGTTCAGTGTCTTGCCACAACTTAATGGACCTCATTTGGGTAAAATTTTCATAACTTAATCCTATCAGAACTTCCTATTTTGTGTTTTTTACCTTTTATTTTGTTCTTTCTCCATCTTATATTGCTAGTTAACATTGTTTTCAAAACTTGGTTGTTATCCGTTTTGTTGTTGATTTATTTCCCCTTATTTTTCAGTCAGCTTTTACTTCTGCTTTTGTCTCAATAGTCCTCCGTTCTTCTATCCAACTGTCTTATGTAAAGACAAAATACGTGTTAAAGCAAATTTCCAATGAATTTGACTAGTTAAGTGTTTGAGTGGCAGTGTTGTGTAAATGATAGCTGCTAACAATGTTGTCCCTTCATTTTGTAAATTTCCAATGAAACTGACGTAGTAAATATAATCTGGCAATTGTTTGAAGCATAACATTTATATGCATAATTACTTAGTAAATATAATTAGAACTCTATGTGGTGTGCTTGAAAAATATGAAGGGTTCTGGTTAGATTAAATAACAAACTACCATTAGGTAGAATGTGGGTGCAATGTTAAAAAAGTAATAAATTCCTTTATCATTCTTCCAAAAAGAAGTGGGGTTTAATTCGTACAGTTGCTGTCAATTAAGAAATGGAGTATTATTATCAAAATCTGACCTGTGGGCTAACAAATGGATGGCGGATGCTTACGATGGGGGGCATCACTCCTTGATTTTGACTCCCCTCCTCGTCTCTCGCATTTTACTAAAAAGAAGGAAGGGTGTTGGAGTTCACCGATCTGGTCTGGCCTGAGGTACAACTGGACGCTGGTTTCACTGCTGAACGGGGTGGATGGAAAACCTGTTGCAAACTGGCCGATTCGGAGAACCATTAATTTATTCATATCAGCTTCGTTTCTCTATAAGCTGACCCTTACATATATATAATTGAAAGCGTTATCTCATAGATATCATTTTATCTTTCAGTTCTAAACTTCTAATAATTCCACGCATTTCTTCATGGAATTATTGTTTTTTCAGGAATGGGCTGGTCACAACCGATTTATTAGGGTAATGCCAAATACTCCTGCTGCTGTAGGCAAGGCCGCATCTGGTAACAATTCTCTCTCCCCTTTTTACGACTTAGTATCTGTGTTTTATTTGTTATTGTTATGAAAAGGACAATTATTGGTCGTCTGTTAGCATCCTTACTTCTATCATGATACCCTGTCATCCTCTATTTGCATGGGAGAGATGGCTATACTAGAATTTTCCTTGTTTTTTAGTAACTCATCTTTTACACTAAGATTCTTCTATATGGAAATAATTGCTCAAAGTGACAGATTGCTAGTTAGGATGTCATGCGCTCTTTCACAATTTACACTTGTTGGGCAAGTGGTGATTTAGTTTTAAGTACATTTATTGTTTTAATTAACCTATTTATTTGAGTTGGATGACTCGCAATGTAAGTGGATAGGATTGTAATAAACCTGAACATCTGGATCAGGAACTTATCAGGTGGTTGAAAAATGGTGCATTTTGGAAGTCTCAATTCTGTTGGAAAAGGCAGGTGGCAGTTTTAATATTTATTTTGAACAGATTCTGCCAAAAAAAAGTAGTCCTGTGCATCTATTATTATCAAAATAAGTGATGTGGCAGTTTTAGTAAGGCATAATTGTCTGTGAAAATGTGCTGGTAGCTGAGGATGGCAAAGCTGATAACTTGAGGTGTGGGGCTGCAAGATTAAATGCAGCATGTTGTGTCAATAACAAATTGATCATCTTATAGTTTCTGTATGAAGAAATATGCGTCTTTGGTACGGTTATAATTTTAAAAAATGAGTGTTCGGATGAACAACTGGGGTCAAATTATATTTTCCGACTAAAGTTGATCCCCCCCTCCTTTCTTATACTTGCATATTGGTTTTTCCCCTGAATGCCAAAAACATTTTTGTCAGATCTCATCACTTATGTTGTGGATCTCCACTTTATAGTTCAAACCTTATTTCTGACTTTTTCCTCCCTTTAGCTGGTGGTTATGTTTTTTTGATTTGTTCATTAGTTGTAAATATTGCGGAATATGTTACCGTGAATGATACATTTGCCTTTGGACAGTTATAAGCTTAGGGTCAGCTGCAACAAAAGAAGATGGAGAGCTAATAGCTCAGCTATTTGGAGCAATTGGCAAGACATGGAAAGCTGATGAGAAATTGTTTGATGCAGTTACTGGCCTAAGGTATGGGGCTTCCATCTTAATAATTGACGCCTGTATATTAAGCAATTTATATTTTGTTAACTCTTTTTTCAACTTGTGGTTCTTGATAGACACTCTCCCCCTCCCACGCATTTGTGGAAAATACAAATGTAATGTGTCTTTGTTTGGACAAATTAGAGATTACAAGAAATTCTTTTTAAAAACTTTTCAGTGGTAGTGGCCCAGCATATATGTACTTAGCAATAGAAGCTTTAGCTGATGGAGGGGTTGCAGCAGGTCTACCGCGAGAACTTGCATTGGGTCTAGCTTCTCAAACTGTAAGTTGAATTGCCATGTTATGGAAGTTGTTATCTAGTATCTACACACCTGCAGTATTATTTGTTTTATGAAGATTTTATATTTGAATGCTCTCTTGTTAAAAAAATTCTATAAGATTAGAAGCATTGTATCTAGAGATGGTCAAGTTTCTCTATCTTTTATTGAAACACCAAAGTGGAATGTGTCTGGTGCTACAGTATGCAATACTTCACGCTTGAAAAATATACACGTGTATGGCAGGTGGAGAACTTGCTCTACTTTTTAACCTGTGTTCAATTATTGAAAATTGTCACCATTACCTTACCTTTACTGCATAAAAATGTTGATCCGCTTATTCTTATATTCACTTTTATGCAACCCACTGTCCAAATCTCTTTGTTTTTCATTCTTGTTCTTTTTCCCCTTCTCCCTCCCGATCCAGAGAGAAACTGGATTAAAATATGTGACTTCCTGCATACGGTATCTCCCTCAATGATTAATAAGGCATCACCAACGGGCACTCTTTTTATATACTGGCCTTGGAGAACTAAAGTGTTTCCTTTTACAGGTGTTAGGAGCAGCATCTATGGCCACCGATGGAGGGAAGCATCCAGGTCAGCTCAAAGATGATGTTACGTCACCTGGTGGAACTACCATTGCCGGTATTCATGAGCTGGAGAAGGGTGGATTTCGTGGGATCTTGATGAATGCTGTTGTTGCTGCTGCCAAGCGCAGCCGAGAACTTTCACTTACCTAGTTCTGATGTTTGCGGCTAAAAATAAAGCTGATGTTCAGTCTTGCAGTAATGTCGGGAGGAAGTCTAGGCTTTTTTTGTCTGAAAATAGTAGAGCTGAAACAGGCATTGGTTTATCCTTAGTGTCTAAAACCTAAAAGGGTATCTCTTCTTTTAATGGGAAGAACATACAATTTGAAAACGGTTATGTGCCAAACTTGTGATGGAATTTTGCAGGGATTCGTTCCAATGCACCTTTACACTTCTTGCTTTTAGTTAATATCAATTTTCATAACCCAAAGTTTCACATACTAATTTGCTTGAAAGCTAATTCCTGGTTCGAGGTCAGGTAACAAAAATGTATTCAAGTTGCATCAGGTTGTCATTATGTCAGTTTTCTCCATAATTATTTATAATATTCGTTCTACGTTCTCATCTACATTTATGCTTTCTTCATTACATTTTTACTCCAACTTGTAAATTACGGAGAATTCAAAGGATCCTGCTAGGTACTCGTACAATGTTTTAGATATCCAAAGTGAGCTAGAATGTTACACTGTAACAAAAAGGGGTGGTCTTAGTTCACTGGTATACTTGGCATTTCCTGCAGTTTATAAATATCAGTTTTTTTTGTTTTTTTTTCTCTTCCATATAAATACCAGTTAAAGATGGAGCCTTTTGAATTATTTGGAAATAGCCCTTGCTGAAACACGCTTTGTTTTACTCATAGTTTGAAAACTATTATTGCTCAGTCTTTCACTAATATAAGGAGGACGTTTTTGGCTTTTCTGAACTAAAAATAATAAAGCTGAAACATGTTTTCTTTTTTGCTTGAAGTGTAGAACAACTAATGAGTTCTAGTTTAGCATCTCAGGCTCTCAGCAAAGAATAGGTGAGGATGACTTGACGAAGGGGATCGATGGAAATATTATGTCCTCTTTTGACGGGGAAGAACAAAAACTTTGAAAAAGCTTGTATACTAAACTTGTCATGGAGTTTTGTGTCTCCAATTCAGCTTTACAGATCTCGCTTTTAGTCAAACCAGTACTCAAGTAAGGAATTTTAACTCCTGCAACTCTTGTTTGCTAGCTAATTCCAGGTCAGAAAACAAATGTAGTCTAATATACTTTGCTTTTATATTTTACTGTACTTATTCAAGCATATATTTCAGTTGTTATATGTTTCCATTATGTCAGACCATCACAGAATATCTTTACTATTTTTTTTTTTCGATAAATAATATCTTTACTATTTGTATACACAGTTTTCTACTTTTTTGTTTGCTTTACATTTTCACTTTGATCAATTAATACTCCTACTTGTAACTTCCTAAGAATTCCAAGTAAAGCTGTTAGAATCCAAACTGATAGAATGTTACTCTGTAACAAAAAGGTGATGGTGGCCTTGGTTCACTTTTTCGTTTAATCAGGTGGACCGTGGAGGCCTTTACATTGAGATATTATAGTCTTAATGATGTATATTAAATTAAAGTTAAAAACCTCTGAATAATGATATACTTGCTACTTGGTAGATAGGATCTCTTCATATTATACCGTTGATTCATTCCCTTCAGAACACAAGAAAGAATAAAGACAAAGAAAATGTACGTCAGGAAAGTATGACAACAATACCAACCTTGATTATCAAGAAAAGTTTAGTATATAACCATTGATGTCTGTATAGCTGCATTGCCAGTCAACTCTTGGTGTAAACTTCCATCGTTCATATGTGCGCCATATATAGTAGTTAATCACCTTTGAATAAACTGGTGTACCGTTAAGTAGTTAGTGGCTGCTGCTGAGGAGGTCTTTTCTAAGGAGGAGCCTTCCATGATTGGAAATGAAGCCCGCCGAGGGGGCTCTAACGATTGCCCCACTGCTGCCAATGAGCTGATCAGCATTGAAATCCATCCAGATGTGAGGACCTCACATCCTTCGAATCACGATGATGAACTGCTAAGATCAATGGTTAATGATGCTGAAGGAAAGTTCAAAAATAAAAAGTTGCAGAAGCCCAAGATACAGAAGGTTCCTCTGATGCTTCGTGAGATTGAATCAAACAAGAAGTGCTACGATCCCCAGGTGGTTTCGATTGGTCCCTACCACCATGGGAAACCAGAGCTCGCACCTATGGAGGAGTTCAAGATATTATTGGCGAACCAGTACGCCAATAAAAGTAAAGTAACCATCAGTAGTTTATACAGTAAAGTTGCTGGGATGGTAAAAGATGCCAGGAATTGCTATGCTGAGGGCTCAACAGAAGGCTTTGGTGATGAGGCCTTTGCCCTGATGATGTTTCTTGATGGCTGCTTTATTCTCCAATATATTTACTGCATTGTAGAAGGCCCCTACAATGATTTAATGATGAAAAGTCACGATGCAGCTTTTGTGCGCCGTGACCTTTTCTTGTTTGAGAATCAGCTACCTTTTGAAGTCCTGAAACTATTGATGAGCTTGAGGTTTGAAAAGGATGAAGGGGAAAAGATGATCGTCAAGTTTATCAGGCGCTCTAGGGCTGAGCATCCTGACAAATTTAAGGCGGTTTTGCATCCCAAAAAGAAGACTCCACTAAAACAACAGCCTTGTCATCTTCTTGAATTTGTTCGGACACAACTGATAGACGTTGATGCTTTTACCGAACCATGTCATCTGACGGGTGTATGGAGCTCCTATCGCTCTGCCATGGAGCTCAAGCAGGTGGGAATCTATCTTAGGCGTAGCGAGACCAACAATTTTTCAGACATCACATTCAAGTCCACCCATGGCTTCTCTGCTCGACTCATGCTTCCTTCGGTGACCATTGATGACTCCTCCAAGTCTCTCTTTTTAAACTTGGTAGCCTACGAAGCCTGCCCAGATACTCCTGATGACTTTGGAGTCACCTCTTATATATGTTTCATGGATTCATTGATTGATCATGCTGAAGACGTGAAGGAGCTCCGTTCCAAGGGCATACTCCTCAACTTCCTCGGCAGTGACCAGCAAGTGGCAGACCTCTTCAATGATATAGCCACTAATTTGGTCCCCAACCCCCATGGATTTGTCAATGCTAAACTCAGCATTGAGAACCATTACAAGAGTAAGATCAAAGTGTGGATGGCTGAATGGCGACATACCCATTTTAGTACTCCTTGGACTATCATTGCTTTTATTGTTGCTATAATTGTTATTAACTTGGGTGTCCTTCAGACTATCTTAGCTGCGTTTCAGACTCACCTTACAGCCTATCCGCCTAAAAAATGAGGCAACCTTACCATATTACTACTTTTCTTGTTCTAGTCGAGTCACATTATTAATTTTACCTTTTGAGTCAATTGTTTGTTATAAACATGAACGATATGGTAAGCATGTTCGTCTTCGATTTATGTTATATGAGTGCTTCTTGTGTGAAATAAAAATTTACTGTAACATGTTTATCGTGCCGTAATAAATATGCAAGATGCTTTTTTTAGTGGAATTCTGTTTACCTCTGAGAAAGCTGGAGCTTTTTGAATAATTGGGAAATAGCCATTGCTAAAAACATGCTTTAATTTTCTAATGTTTATTCTTCCACTGCTGTTAGGGAAGTTTTAGCCTTTGTTTGAACTGAAAATAGTTTTATTCCTTGCTTTAGAGTTTCTAGGAAGTCAAGTGTTCTGGTGTCTTCTTCTTCTGCAAATCATAGCTGAATATGACTTGAATATATTCTCGCTTCTTCTGATAGGGAAGAACAAAAATTTGGAAAAGAGCTTAAATACTACGGAAAATTTAAAAAACGACAATTTTTGGAGTCTATATTAAAAAAAAGACAACATTCAAAAAGTAATTTAAGAAAAATGTCACTTTTCAAAAATAATTACAAAAATGACAACTTTTAGTAAAATAATTAAAATTTTGGCAATTTTAGATAATTACATGACTAAAATACCCTCAATTAATTTATAATTATTTACTCTTCACTTATTCAATTTTTATAAGGGTTAATTTCAATAAACCCTCCTATACTATCCAGTTTAATCAACTAACCCCCATTGTGTCCACTTTACTCCCTATACCATTCAATTTCATCATTATGTCCTCTTACCTCACAATTTTGAGTCAAAATGCCTAAACTACCCTCAATAGTATAAGGGGGTTTAGTGAAAACAACAATTTAAAAAATTATTTTTCAAAAATCAATTATATTTTTTGCAAAAATTATAAATCAAAATTATTATATATATATATATATATATATATATATATATATTTCACAAAAAAATTATTTTTTGGAGGGAGTATATTATTTTCCAAAATATGAATTATTTCCAAAAATATAATATATATTTTTTCCAAAAAAATTATTTTTCGGAAAAAAAATCATATTTTGGAACATAATAGTATATATTTTTTGCAAAAAAATTATTTTCGAAAAAAAATTCATATTTTTGAACATAATAAATATTTTTTCGCAAAAAAAATATTTTTCAGAAAAAAAAATCATATTTTGGAACATAATATATACTTTTTCGTAAAAAAAATATTTTTCGGAAAATAAATCATATTTTGGAAAATAATATATATTTTTCGCAAAATAATTATTTTTCGGAAAAAATTGATATTTTGGAACATAATATATACTTTTTACCAAAAAAATTATATATTACACAAAATATTTTTTTTGCGAAAAAGTATATATTATGTTCCAAAATATCAATTTTTTCCGAAAAATAATTATTTTGCGAAAAATATATATTATGTTCCAAAATATGATTTTTTTACGAAATTTTTTTTTTGCGAAAAAGTATTTATTATGCTCAAAAATATGATTTTTTTTGCGAAAAATATACACTATTATGTTCCAAAATATGATCTTTTCCGAAAAACAATTTTTTTGCGAAAAATATATACTATTATGTTCCAAAATATGATTTTTTTCCGAAAAATAATTTTTTTGCAAAAAGTATATATTATTTTTTCCGAAATAATTCATATTTTGGAAAATAATATGCTTCCTCCGAAAAATATTTTTTTTGTGAAAAATATATATATATTTCTGAATTTATAATTTTTGCGAAAAATATAATTGGTTTTTGAAAAATAATTTTTTAAATGGTTGATTTCACTAAATCCCCTTATACTATTGAGGGTAGTTTAGGCATTTAGACTCAAAATGTGAGGTGATGGGGCATATTGATGAAATTGAATAGTATAGGGGGCAAAGTGGACACAGTGGAAATTAGTTGATTAAACTGGATAGTATGGAGGGTTTCTTGAAATTAACCCTTTTTATAATGATAATTATATCTCCAATAAGTAAATCTCCTTAGTACCATTGATCAGATATTTCTTCTTCCCTTAAGATTTTCATTCTTCAGTCGTTCTAATCAGTTAACACCTTCATGCCTAAGAATTGTTCATTAACCGTTGAAATCAGGGCAGATGCCGGTATTCCGTATTGATCCATGGGAGTGGGAAAGAGATTGAAACGTTTTTCAGAGTTGGGGACGAAAATCATTCAGGTGAGTCGATGATATACATATATATATATATATATATAAATGTATATATATATGCATGTATGTGTGTGTTTGTATATCATCGACTCACCTTAATGATGATTTGGTGACAATTTGATATATAATTTATATTATTTTGTTAAGATATGAGTGTAGTTAAATGTTGTTCATGATATTTTTTATGATATTTATGGATTCTTTGAAATTTGATGAATGCTCAGGTGAAACAGATTATATTACACTAAAAGCAACAAAGTTATATATATTGAGTTAAAAGTTTTATGCAGTGAAATATAAATTTTACTCAATGAAATAAAAGTTTTACATAACTTTCGGAAAACATGTATTTTTTGGAAATCGAGAAGTGCTTACTCGCAATAAAATATTTTACATCTTGCGTTAAAAAGTTTCATATCTTAGGTCAAAAGTTTTAGCTAATGAAATATAAGTTTTACTGCAAGAATTAGAAGTTGCACTCAATGAAACAAAAAAGGGTAAATACCACTGACATCCCCTCAAAGATACCCTAATCCCACACAGACTCCCTCGATATTCACTATTCCCAATCGAACCCCCTCAAAATTGAATTTTGTCCCACAAAGATCCCCTCTGTCTCCACGCCGGTAAACTGTGTCGTTAACCACCCTGTGAATTGTCTATTTTGCCCTCAAAATGATATAAAATGACCTTTATATCCTTCTTCTTCTTCAATTTGGGCATCTCAAAACCCTAACCCTAATATATATATAGAGAGAGATTGGAAGTGGGAAATTGGGAGAGAGATTGAAGATGGGGATTGTATATATTGCATACCCATATATACATACATATATATATATATATATGCTGCTATATATACCCATATACCCGTATATATACCCATGTATATATATATAGCTGTTATATATATACCCATATATACATATATATACCCGTATATACATATATACCTGTATATATATGTGTGTATATATATATATGTATGTATAGATCTATATATATATGTGTGTGTCTGTATGCAGGGAGGGTATGTGTGTGTCTGTGCGCGTGAGAGAGAGAGAGAGAGAATTAAAAAAAAATTAAATGTTTTTTTAATTTTATATTTATTTTCGAATTTAGTATTTTTTTTTTTAAATTTAATATATATATTTTGAATTTTATATTTATTTTCAAATTTTATAATTTTTTTATGTTTTTTTTGAATTTTATAATTATTTTCGAAATTTAATATGTTTTTTTGAAAAAAAAATAATTTCGAAATTTATATATATTTTTAATATTATATTTATTTTCGAATTTATAATATTTTTCAAATTTTAAAATATATATTTTCAAATTTTATATACATTTTGAAAATTTAATACAATTTTTTTTTTTGAATTTTAAATATTTCTTTCAAATTTTATATATTATTTTTGAACTTTATAATTTAGGTATGTTTATTGAAATTTAAATATTTTTTTGAATCTATATATTTTCCCCTTTTTATATATTTTTTTCTAAATTTTTATATATTTTCAGATTTTAATATAATTTTTCAAAATTTTATATTTTTTTTGCATTTTCAGATTTTATATAATTTTTTTGAATTTTAAATATTTCTTTCAAATTTTATATATTATTTTTGAATTTTATAATTTATATATTTTTTCAAATTTTATATATATTTTCGTAAAATATATATTTATATATTTTCGTAATATATATATATATTTTGGGCATATGGGTAATTTCATACTTTATATATTACCCTAATGTAATAAGTGAAACCTTAGGGGGTGCTACTGCAATTTACTCTTTTTTAAATATATATCGAAGGGCAAATTAGTAATTTCACAATAAAACGTCAATAAACCTAACGGTCGTCTGTCAGAGGGGGTCCGTGTGGGATTAGGATCTCTTTGAGGGGGTGTCGGTGGGAATAACCCAACAAAAAATTTATATGAAATTCTGGAAGTGTGTATTTTTTGTAAATTGAGAAGTGCTCATACTTTGTACCTTTTAGCTAGAACAAATTATTTTACCTATTGCGTCAAAAAGTTTTAAAGATTGCATTTATAGTTTTACCTTATGAAATAAAAGTTTTACAATAACATTCTTAAATTTGTTTTTACCTACTAATATACTTGATGAAGATGATGATTGTGAGATGGAGGGTATTTTGAGATGAAAGAATAATTACGTCGATTCAGAAAAGTTGATTTATTAGAGTTTTTTTTAGTGAAATACAAGATAATGACATTAAGAGAAATGACGTGGGTTAAAGGACATTATAGACCAAAATTGTATTTTTTATTTTTTTATAATTATTTTTGAAAATTGATATTTTTCTTAAATTACTTTTTGAATGTCGTTTTTGTAATATAGGCTCCAAATATTATCGTTTTTAAAATTTTCCGTATATACTAAACTTGTCATGGAGTTCAGCGAGATGCTTGGAGTTCACCTTTAGAAATCTTTTATTTATTTCTTTTTGGGGGTAAGTATAATTTCACTTTTAGTCAACCGCTCAAATCCTTAACTATTGCCAGGGCTAACCCTGAAATTCCAAAAATAAGTTGAGGCCTTAGGCGAGAGAAAATGTGAGGCCCTTTACGCGTATGGTTTCACGCGCTTAAAAAATTTCAAGTGTCAAAAATTTATTAAAAAAATTAAAAACAACCTACATCTGGGTGTTGTTGTAAAAGATTGTTAATGTTGGGTGAGTGCGCTAGTCGCTAGAGCCTTAAGTATAGTCGCGTGAAAAATTATTGTCCTTGTGCGAGAGCGGCAGTCGCAAGAGCACTAAGTGCAGTCACCAAACATTGTGCGAGTGCGATAACAATCTTCTAACCCTAATTAGAATAATAATTTGATTTAAATTGGACTTTAGTTCATTAAGTTGAAATTTTGAGATTTGTTTTTTGAGTCTATAATAATAGTAACCGAAGTATAAAATTTCGGGGCCCTAAATTGTGAAATTGGAGTTAGATTTAATACAAATTGAATTGTTAAACAAATTTTTTTCCCTACCTATAGTAAGGTAATTTTTATTTTTTTTAAAAATGAGACCCTAAATTATGTAATTATATTAGAGTTTGTTTTGAATTGGGCTGAAAAACTAATTAATTTTGTTTTAGACTATAGAAATATTAATTTTTTTTGAAAAAATAAATACAATACACAAAAAATAAATAAATAAAATTGGGCCCCCCCGACCCGGAGGCCCTAGGCGACCGCCTAGGTCGCCTTGCTTTAGGGCCAACCCTAACTATAGCTTATGAATGGCAGTTGCGGTATCGGTGTAACGGACTCGGATAATATTAATTTATAAAATGAGTATTGGATGAGTATCGATGCTAAATAACGTTATTGTCACTTTCCTAAAGCGTTACGAACCGAACGATACCTAACGGTTTCGGACGATACGGCTATAACTTCTGCCCTTCTGCCCCTCTTGTTGCAAAGCTAAATACCTGGTTTGAGTTCAGGTAACAGACATGTAGTTTAAAACACTATGGTTTTATATTTTAATGCATTCGTTCAAGCATTTATTAAGTCAATATGTTGCCATTATGTCAGATTTTAACTTTATTTTTCTATATCTTCGTAAAATAGTCATCTACTGCCATGTTTGGTTTACTTTATCAACTTGGTTTGTTAATTCCTTCCACTTGTAAATTAGCTAGAATTTCAGGGACTTGTTTGGATTCATATAACCTGTTAGAATACAAACTAATCTAGAATGTTGGCTTGTAAGGCCCTTAACAGCAAGGTATTATAAGCATAAAGGTGAATATATAGGAAGCTTTGAACAATGTTGCAGTAGAATTATATATATAGCGTCTGGTACTTGGTAGATAGAAATATCATTGTGTAATATATATTGTTAATTCATTCTTTTCAGAAACAAGAGAGAATAAAGATAAAGAAAACCAACTTCTTCATGGAAGTACGACTACAATACCATGCTTGATTATCAAGAAAACTTTCACCAAATAAATTAAAGAAAAGCACGATATATGGAGATGTATATGTTTATGTTTCTAGCGCTGCATTGCCAATCAACTCGTGGTGTAAACTTTCATTTTCAATATAAAACAATATGTAATCCCCTTTGGATGATCTGTTGTATTGTTAAGTAATCAGTGGCTGCTGCTGGGGAGTTCATATCGAGGGAGGAGCCTTCTTTGAAGAGAGAAATGATTGGAAATGAAGGCAATGAGCAGGTCAGCATTGAAATCGCTCCAAATGCGAGTACTTGTCATCCTTCCAATCGCAGCAATTACGAGCTACTAAGATCAATGGTTGATGCTGCTGAACAGAGCTTAAAAAATAACAAGTCGCAGAGTCCCAAAATACGGAAGGTTCCTCCACTGCTTCGTGAGACTGAATCCAACAACAAGTGCTACGCTCCCCTGGTGGTTTCGATTGGTCCCTTCCATCATGGGAGACCAGAGCTGAAACCTATGCAGGATCTGAAGATTTTATTGGCGAAGAAATACGCGGATCAAAGTAATGTACCCATCGACGAGTTATACAGAAAAGTTGCAGACATGGTAAATGATGCCAGGAATTCCTACGCTGACGGCTCAACACAAGGCTTTGATGATGCGGCCTTTGCTCTGATGATGTTTCTTGATGCCTGCTTTATCCTCCAATTCATTTACTGCATTGTAGACTCCCACGACAAAGATTTACTGATGACGAGTCACGATGTAGCTTATGTGCGCCGTGACCTTTTTTTGTTGGAGAATCAGCTACCTTATCAAGTCCTGAAGCTATTGATGAGCTCGAGGTTTGAAAAGGATCAAGGAGAAAAAATTATGGTGAAGTTCATCAGGCGTTCCAGATCGGAGCATCCTGATGGATTCAGGGCGGATGCGAAGCCTTTTCATCTTCTCGATCTCGTTCGAACACAATTCATAGATGCAGATGCTTTTAATGAAGCACAATGTTTTCTGAGGGGTGGGTGCTCCTATGGCTCAGCCATGAAGCTCAAACAGGTGGGAATCTACTGTAGGCCTAGCAAGAGCGGGCGTTTATCGGACATCAGTTTCAAGTCCAGCTGTGGCTTCTCTGCTAGACTAATGCTCCCTCGGCTGACCATCGATGACTCGTCCAAGTCTCTTTTTTCCAACTTGGTAGCCTACGAGGCCTGCCCGGATAGTCCTAATGACTTTGGAGTGAGCTCTTACATATGTTTCATGAATTCACTGATCGAGGATGCTCGAGACGTGGAGGAGCTGCGTTCCAAGGGCATACTCATCAACTTTCTCGGAAGCGACCAGCAAGTGGCGGATCTCTTCAATGAGATATCCACCAATTTGGTGCCTAACCCTGGTGGATTTGTTGAAGCAAAGCAAAATATTGAGAAACATTTGAAGAGTAAGATCAAAGTGTGGATGGCTGAATGGAGACATGCCCATTTTAGTAGTCCATGGACTGTCATTGCCTTAATTGTTGCTATTGTTGTCATTAACTTGAGTCTCCTACAGACTATCTTCGCTGCCTTTCAGACTTACCTTACAGCCTATCCGCCTAAAAAGTGAGGCAGACTTGTATTGCATTAATATTAAGTTAAGATTGAATTTATTTTACCCATAATGTATGAGCAGGAGTGAATTATTATGATGTATTCTTACTATATCTAGTTGTTGTGCGGATAACCAATTCTACACACAAATACACACACACATGACACAAGATATTATAGTGGTTCCCCAAAAACACGGGTACGTCCACTTTGAGAGTTGTTTCAATAATTTCGGTTGAAAACAAATGGTGTTCGGGAGGAGGATACGAAACCGGTATCAACTCGACTCAACCGTACACACTCTCACTTACAAAAACTCACAAGGTTTCTTTATCTCTCGTGTATCACTCACTCACAAATATATATATCTCTCTTGTATATATCACAGTGTATATATCTCTGTTTTTTCTACCACACTATCATTACACATCTCTGCCATATATATAGGCAGATGAAAGAAACAAACATCAAATTTACAACCTTCTTGTGCTGGCAGTTGCGTGAACAAATTTGTTCACGTATGAAGAGTTGGCTAGATAGAGAGAGGTGAAGTTGAGTGGTGCATGCATGACTTGCATGCATACCTATGGAAAATGTAACTGTCACTAGTGTGGTGGTGCTCATGAAACTACTCTGCATCATTATGATGTATTCTTACTGATTGGGGATGTTGGAAGACTAAAATAAATTTACTAGAAATTTCAAGTTTTGGAAAAATAAATCTGTGAGCATCTTCGTAGTTTGGAAAGAGAAATACTTGTCTTAGTTCCTTCTTACATATGATGTGATCTAATAAAAAACTTACATGCATCCTAAAATTTGAAAATATTTTCATAATTTTCAAAATCTTTTCATGATTATTGATTTGCTTTGTTTTTATAAATTTTTTAAAATACAAGTATGGTAATGTGCGGATATCACAGTTATCAAAAAAATATATATATATATACAAGTATGGTAATATTTTATTCGATTGTATGGAGAAATTTCTTCTTATATGGTCCGAGGAGTCGAGGATGTTTGAAAAATACAAACTTTCTTGAAAAGAATGAGAATAGTAGTTATTAAAATTTTAATTTGTGAAAGTCTAAAACTTTATTTTGATGTTCCTATTGAAGTGCCTTCCCACATGGCATATCTATTATCTACCGAGTGCGCGCCACCTTCTCCACGACCACCCAACCCATCAACAAGAGCTCTCACATGATATCACCGCCAGATTCAACGGCTTCAAGGAATTTTGAATATTTTCTCCAACTCTTGCAAAACTAACGGTACTATTTTAAATTTTGTACTGCCCTAGGCCTTGGGTTACTTTTTGGATGAGTCTAAATATTGGGCTTTGAATGGACCATTGTGCATTTGGATGATTTGTAAGAAGTCTTGTTTAATTGGGCCTATCTATTATACGCCGTACATATTAACTTTTTTTTTTTTCGTTCTTCCCACTCTCTCTCTCTCTCTCTCTAATAAATTGTACATACACTTTGGGCAGGTCTTCACACTTTAAACGAAATTTGAGTTTCTTTATAGGTGATATTGGGAACTAAGTTTATTAAATCTTAAGGTTATTTAATAACAAGTTTTTGTTGATGAATATAACTTTTTAATAATGTTTGGATAGAAGGAGTTGTTAGTTTTCTCCAACTAGGGTTTCATCTAACTGTTAATTCTCTCCCATTAAGTACAAGAAAGCAAGAGGGGACAAGAAGAGGATTACATGGAGGGAATCCAGAAAATGACATTACCAGTAAACGAAGGTCCTCGTGTGGTCACATTCAATTTTGCATTCATGCAAGACAACAACCATTTCATCTGTCCCTATATATATATACATATATATAGCCAATTCGTAGCGCATCTACAAAGTTATTGGACACAGCTAAATAGAGACTGTCAAGTTTCTAAGAATGCTCACAAAAGCAAGAAATTTTTTGGAAAAAAAAAGACTCTTAGGAAGGAAGGGATAGAAGAGACAACTCATTTGCCTCACTTGAATTACAACTATATACATCCATGTCCAAACAAGCTAGATATACATCTCCACCAGCATAAGAAACCTAATTAAACATCCATTCTTGAACATGTTCACGTTTATGATCATCAAGTGACTCCCAACTACATTCATATATATGAATGTGGGTACACATGAATTCTATAATGATATGTAATACATACCCATTTAAAGTACATATATATCTTTAAATTAGAAGCCTCTTTATAAAACATGAAAGGGTAATTGGGGGACAAGAAAAATATAGTTCACAATAAATAGGCTAAAATGACAGAGCAGCTTGAAACTTTTGACCTCCACAGCAAATTAAAACTGATCAGATTCTATATATATATGATCCGTTTGTAAAATAAAAGTTCTTCCATTGGTCAGTAAGTAGTGCAGTAAGCAGGATGATCACTGAAACACCCTACAAAAAAAAAATTAAATTATTTTGGGATATGCATGTGTGTAGCTAGCTCTTTAATACCAGTACTGGTCGTTTTGCAAATAAGGAACCCCTGGGCAGGTGGCAGGTGATAGATCCATAAACAACTAGAAAGAGAAAGAGAAAGAGAAAGAAAGAAGAAATACAGTAGAAAAGATATAACTCATTTCAAATCACCATGAATTTTCATCAAGTTCCCACTTCATGGATACATGAAAAAAGATTATATATATATATAATTTAGAGACAGTTAATTTAATACTCATGATGGTGATGGTGATTGTGGTGGTAAATTGAAGGGTCACAAGGTGGTTGTGAGGCATGTGGATTCTGGGTATTATGAACATCCCCCTCATCCATCTGACCCTGACCCGAACTGCCCGCTGCACCCAAATGCAGATAATCTAGCCTTGAATCAATATTACTAATGTTGTTCCCACTGCTATTATCATCCCCAGTACTCATCGGCGGATATATGGGACGTCCCTGCCCCGGACCCGGACACGAAGAAGCAGCAGCAGCATTTGCACTCCCTTCCTCACGTGATATAACCATGGCTGCAGACTGAACCAGCTCCAGGCAGAGCCTAAGCTTGTTTGGTTCGATATGGGTTAGTCCCGGGACAGCCCCTTTGAACAGAAAATCCGAAGTGAGGGTCCTAAGCACGTCCAGCGGTGTTATCCCATCCACAGTCCTAACATTGGGGTCAGCATGGTGGTCCAGAAGCACCGATACCATGTCAGGAGACACCATTTCAGACGCAATGTGAAGTGCGGTTTTGCCAGCCGGACCAGCAGGGTGGTTCACATTGGCAGCTCCCAGCTCCAGCAATGCCTTGACAACTTCTCGGCTACAATTCTCAACTGCATAATGTAGGGCTAATGCCTCGTCAAGATTCAGCCCTTCGCCCATTACCATCAGCTTTACTAGTTCCACATCAGACGAGTTGAGAGCTCGTCTCATTCGACGAATTTTCTGGTCTTCCAGATCAAGATCACGATGGTGGTGTTGGTGTTGGTGTTGGTGTTGGCGATGGTGAGGCATTGGGGTTCGACGAGCCAGGGAGGATTTGAGGCGGAGCTCTTCGATTTTAGCTACCACGTCGATGGGGAGGTGCTTGGCAAGCACTTCTGGTGGGAGCCCAGACTTCGATACCAAGTGGGAACAGGTAGTCCATAGTTGGTGCATGTCTTGCTTTCTTGAAGCTATCAGAACTTTCATCACATCTTCTATTGAGGCCTTATCTACCATCATTGCTAGTTGCTTCTGTAATACAAATATGCTGCAACATTTATATATACTGCTATTTATATATATGTTTAATGATGCACTTGTCTATATATATATATATATATATATATATATATATATATATGTTTAATGATGCACTTGTCTATATATATATATATATATATATATATATGTGTGTGTGTGTGTGTATTATAATAATTGGTTTGTTTAATGAAATTATGATTAGGTAGTGCTATTCCATTATAAATAGTTTATTCTTCTTTTCCAATATCAACACCAAATGGGGAAAGTAGGGAAAGATTTTATACTGTGGAAGACAAGACTGGAGTGATCAAGATCTAAATTTAGAAAGTCTGGGCGTGTAACTTAAAATATAAAACAAACACCATTTAAGAAATTCAAAAGATTACATGAAATCAAAGATGTTGGGAAAATGAAAATAATCTGTATTTTATCAGTTGTTGAAGCCAAACACGGAAACTTTCATAGAGCGTCAAACAATTAACAGAAACTGAAAAGGAGAAGGAAAATACAAGATGGAACCAACCATAGGTCAATTACAAATAGAAAGAAATTAAGAAAAATATCACATACGCGAGTATAAATCCCACAAAGGAGCACATAATCAAAGTATGCCCCAAATGAAATGATGTGAGAAGAGTTGAGCAGAATAGAGAAGCGAAGAATGAAACCTGTGTGAGCAAAGCAAGCTGTTCGACACCAAAGAATCTAGCGGCAGAGAGGGTGTCGAGAGCAAGATCAACGGCAGAGGTGCAATGTGTGTGCCAACATCCTCTCTCACCACAATTGGGCCTGGGCTCGTGTTTCTGGGGCACAATCGAGACCTGACCACTGTAGAGGAATTGCAACATCAAGAGGAAGACTTCATAGCCAACTGAATTCACCGGTATGACCATCTGAGAATTCGATGCCCTCGGCGACGACGCCAACGGGCCTGCCGGGTCCGGACCCACCTGCGGGGTTTCCGTGGCGCAGAAGAACTTCCTGAAGAAGAGGCTCCTGGCTGCTAAGATGCACCTGTGGGCATGGACCAGACGACCCTCAACACTGAAGGTCACGTCACTGAAGGCTTGCCCATTGATAAGAAGGTTCAGATAGTCCAGAGAGAGAGATTTCAAGGAGTCCTCAAGGGACATGCTTAACTAGCTCGATAAGATATCTGTATATATATATGTGTGTGTGTGTGTGTCTTTGTATGGAGAGAGAGGGAGAGAGTTGTGTAGATGAGGAGGGGTGAGGTAAAGGTTAAGAAAAGGATGAGAATAGAGAAAAGCTCTGTGCCTTCATCTTTCTTCTCTACTGTTGTGTTTTTGTGAGATTTTCTACTGACCAATAATGGTTTTGTGGAGATATTTTTATATAGACACAGGGGGCAATTTGGGTAACTATTCTGGGCAGCTGACCTATTTTAAATGGTAAGCTATGTAATTTGATAAGTTGAGAGATGGAAAATAAAATACCCCACTTATTATGGTTATGCTAGTGTTATTTTCTGTATTTAATCAAAAATAATTCTGCAATTTAGATCACACAACACAAGTTGACTCTGTATCATCATCATTGTTATCAATGGATGTAAATGTTTCAGAGCACAAGTGTGATATATATCACATTTACATCTTAATATTTTTACGTAGTTGAAGATTGTGGGTAAACTATGTTTTAATTATAAGGTTAATTTCAGTAACTCATATGTGATTTTAAAAATTATTACTTTTTTTTTTCTTTTATATAGAATTTTTTTTTATATTTATTAAATTGTATCAACTTATCCCATTTTTTATAATTTTGGATCAAAATATCCCTAAGATTTAATGAAAAATAATTTAAAATTCAAAAATATATATAAAATCAGAAAAAAATATATAAAATTCGAAAAAAATATATAAAATTAAATATATATATATATAATTCGAAAAAAACATAAAATTCGAAAATATATACATAAAATTTGAAATATATATATAAAATTTGAAAAAAAAAATATAAATATATATATATAATTCATAAAATAATATATAAAATTTGAAAACCAAATAAGAAGATGTAAAAACAAGAGAATATATTAAGGTTACAAGAGAATACAAGTAAGAATATATTGTTACTTTTCGAATTTTAAATCATTTTTAAAAGTTTTATATATATTGTTTCGAATTTTATATATTTTTTTCAAATTTTATATCTTTTTTTCGAATTTTATATTGTTTTTTCAAATTGTATATGTTTTTTCAAATTTTATATATTGTTTTATGAATTTTATATATTTTTACTAATTATATATATATTTTTACGAATTTTATATATATATTTATGAATTTTATATATATTTTTCTAATTTTATATTTTTAAAAAAAATTATATGTTTTTTTGAATTTTATATATATTTTTTTCAAATTTTAAATCATTTTTTATTAAATCTCAGAATTATTTTGGTCCAAAATTATAGGAAATAGGGCAAACTGATATAATTTGATAAGTGTAAGAGTTTTTAAGAGGGGGGCAAAAGTGATCTTTTTTTGAAACTATAGGAAGATTTATTGAAATTAATCCTAATTATAACTCATATAGAATTGTTTAATACATATATATATATATATATATATACACACACACGATGTGTGTCCTAGTCTGGTATTGTGTATGCAGAAATTACTACAGAACTATTTTGTGATGGAGTGATGTTAATATGTTGAAAGGGGTCTGTGGCTCTGTGCTGGTTAACCGGAGTTGGATCATATTAGGATTGACCAAAAGAATTCCTATTTTGTTAACTTAAAAGGACTCTGAAATTTTATTTTCCTCCTAAAAATTCTACAAGCACATCAGATATTATGAATGAAATGTCATGTTTCAAGTCCTTTTCCTTTCTGTTCACACAAGTACTCAAAGAAATTGACCATAAATTTTGTTCAATTATTTTTGGTAACTTCGAAATAGTATTGGCTCTCAGAAAAGGGGGAAAAAATGAACAGTAAGCTTTCATGTTTGGTAGATTCAAGATATTGGGTGCATAAGTTTTTTTTTTTGCCCTTTTAAAGGGAAAAAAGAGGCTTGAAAGAGTAGACTATATGCCATTTTGAATAATTGTCTCTTTTCTAAAGAAATTGGCAAACCGATATTCACAGATCATGAGGATTAACAAAGATGATGAATCTAATGGATCAGATTAGATCTGGTCTTTTGAATTCTCATTAGACCAATTACAGTGAGATAAGAATGTGATTGGATTTTTTTTCCCCCTCTTTATGTCCTTTCGGTGAAATAAAATCACCAAGTTGTCTCTCCATTATCTAAAGCAAAGAGACTCCAACCAACTAGTGAGAGCTCCAACAAGGAAAAGAAGAAAAGAAAAACAAAATAAAATCATTGGGTCTGCATGATTGATTTGTATATATCTGAAAATTATTTTTGATAATTTTAATAATATAAATAATTTTTTGAGAATAATAAAAATGAATTATCTGAAAACACATATTTTTATACTTTAATTTTCTGAAAATTGTTTTCAAAAAACTAAAACATATAGATTTTTTATTTAATTTCTGATTTTCATAAATACAAACCAAGTAAATCCTTATTTTCTCAAATTTATAGTTTTCTAACCCATGGTTTCATAGTGAAACCTATGGTTCAACACTCGAGATTAGGTTCAAGAGACCTAAAGGTAGGTTTTTTCGATAGTCAGGGTGTGTTCGGGGTTTTTGTTTCGACTAATTCACGAGATTCGAGTAAAGCAATTTCTCCACACGAATTGAGTAAAACTCGAATTATGTCCGCAAACGTGACCATAATAAATTATTTACACCGGGTAAAATTTGAACATGTGACCTAATAGACCTAAAAGTTATTATATGGTAAGTTAGTTACTTTTGAAGTGTGGTTATTGTTGAATGCTAAGTTAGAAAAATGTTGGTCTTTTATTAGTTTTATTTGGTCCGATTTCCTCTTACAGAAACTTGGTAAAAGAGAAAACTAAAGCATTCCATCCGCATGAAAAGATATATATTTTACAAGAATAAATACTATAATTCGATAAATACATTGTTATAGAAGACCAGACTCAAAAATGGAGCATCTCCAAACTAGGGACTGCAAAATGACCCGACCCGGCGGGTTTCCGATCCGATCCGATCCGTTAAAAATCCGACGGTACACATATAAATGGGTTTGGGGCGGGTTTGGTATGAAAATTGAAAACACGAAACGGGTTCGGGTTTCCTGTGAAACCCGTCGATAACCCGACCCATTAAGAACTCGGCGGCAACCCGACCCGGTAGAACCTGAACCCGACCCAGCCCGCTAAGAACCCGGTGGTAACCCGCCCCGTGAGAACCCGAACCCAACACGCTCCACTAAAAACCCGTTGTTAACCCGCCAGTTTATTCAATTTCCTCCAATTAAAATCAATTTCAGTAATATAAATTAGGAACCTTGTCAATTTTACTCAATTTAATTACTTTGAGTTGGAGATTTTCATCAATTAAACTTAATTTCACTCAATTTAACTACTTTAAGTTGTGAATTTTATCAATTTCACTCAATTGAATATAATCAAACAAGTTTAAATTAGATTGTTTACTTAATTTTAATTAATTGAAGTCAATTTCACTATTTTAAATTGGGGTCTTTACTTAATTTTACTTTGTGTTGATGATTTGTTCAATTTCACTCTATTGAACATAATTAAACTAATTTGAATTATAAAATTTACTCAATTGAACTTAATTTCACTATTTTGAGTTGAGAAATTAATCAATTAGACTAATTTGAATTAGGGATTCACTCAATTTCATTAAATTGAAACCAATTTC
Organism: Cornus suecica; assembly: GCA_963922005.1. NCBI lineage: Eukaryota > Viridiplantae > Streptophyta > Magnoliopsida > Cornales > Cornaceae > Cornus > Cornus suecica. The sequence goes on from OY998242.1 coordinate 504,929, forward strand.
ACTAATTTAAATTGGGAATTTTATCAGTTTCGTTGAAATGAATTTAATCAATTTGAGTCGGGGATTTACTTAATGGAATTTAATTTCACTCAATTTCACTACTTTGTGTTGGGGATCTTGTCAATTTCACTTAATTGAACTCAATTAATCTAATTTAAATTAGGCAATTTACTCAATTGAACTTAATTTCATTATTTTGTGTTGGGGATTTGTTCAATTTCACTATATTGAACATAATTAAACTAATTTGAATTAGGAAATTTACTCAATTGAACTTAATTTCACTACTTTGAGTTGAGAAATCTATCAATTAGACTAATTTGAATTAGGGATTCACTCAATTTTATTAAGTTGAAACCAATTTCACTAATTTAAATTGAGAATTTTATCAGTTTCGTTGAAGTGAATTTAACTAATTTGAGTCAGGAATTTACTTAATTGAATTTAATTTCACTTAATTTCATTACTTTGTGTTGGGGATCTTGTCAATTTCACTCAATAAATCTAATTTAAATTAGGAAATTTACTGAATTGAACTTAATTTCATTACTTTGTGTTGGGTATTTTATTTATTTCACTCAATTGAACACAATTAATCTAATTTAAATTAGGAAATTTACTCAGTTGAATTTAATTTCACTATTTTGAGTTGAGATTTTTATCAATTAGACTAATTTGAATTAGGGATTCACTCAATTTCATTAAGTTGAAGCCAATTTAACTAATTTGAGTCGGGCATTTACTTAATTGAATTTAATTTCACTCAATTTCACTACTTTGTGTTGGAGATCTTATCAATTTTACTCAATTGAACTCAATTAATCTAATTTAAATTAATCAATTTACTCAATTGAACTTAATTTCATTACTTTGTGTTGGGTATTTTATTTATTTCACTCAATTGAACACAATTAATCTAATTTAAACTATGGAATTTACTCAGTTGAATTTAATTTCACTATTTTGAGTTGAGATTTATATTGGAGATTTAATCAATTAAAATCAATTAAATTATTTAAATCCTATACTAATATAAGGATAATTTGATTTATATATATTTAATTAAGTTTATAAATATAAAATTTCAATAAAGATAAAAATTTAAAATTTTATAAATCCTAGAATAGTCTAAAACTTGTACCCAAACAATCCTAATCCTATAGTGGACAATCCTACTCCTATGCCCAAACAAACCCCATTACCCAAACTCAAGTCAAGTTTAAACCTAATTTGATACATGATATCATCTATCTAAACTCTCAAGCGCCGCTCTATCAGAGTCTCAGACAACTAAAACTCTTTCTCAAATGTCAAGCCCTAAGGGCTAGATCTGGCTGAAGAAACAATTATGTTTGTGGTCTCCCCGTCACTATCTCGATTTTCTACAGGACCGCCTCTTCCCTCTCCTTGTGCTCTTCATAGTTCAGGTAATACATATATATATATATATATATATATATATATATATAATTAACAGTAGATGAGATTGTTGTGATTACCGAACCTTGTGATTGCTTTACATGATTAGAAATAGAAAATGCAGCCACTAATGTAATGGTTCATTTCAGTAGTATAAACTGCTTTCAGGGGATGTCTGTGGTTTGAAAGAAATGACTGTTAAATTACTAATTTAGAGGTAGTGCGTCTTGATTTTTTTTTTTTTTTGAGGTTTTTAATTTGTTGGTTGCCGTTTATATTTAAATGTATTTATAAGCTTGAAGTATTTGTTTCTATATTTTTATTGATTTAAAGTTCCTAACTTCACCTGGAAGATATATGACCATGGTAAACTCCATCCATGCGCTCCCCGCTTGAGTGTCTTTCCTATTACTACTTACTTATCCAAAAAAAAAAAACTCCATCCATAGCTATAATCCTAAACCAATTGCATCTTTGTTTGGACTGTTGCAAGTGTTTTCTGAACCCATCGAGTCTATCATAATACAGTAAAAATTAATTGAAATTCTTGCACTTGTGAGTGTGCTGATGTTGTTTGATTATATTGTAAAAGGCAGTCCAGACCGAGAATGTTTACTCCCTTCCTTCCTTCTCCTCCCTTCTTGCATAATCACGGATTTGCATATTTCAATTTACCCATTGTAAACTGTGCAATTTACACTTGTTGTACAAACAAGAGCAGGAAAAAGGAAAAAATGTTTAATTTAAAGAACAAGATGAAAAATGTTCATGCCATTTTATTACCGATGGTAACCCGATGGAACCCGATTATACCGACGAGATGGTAATGGTATTACCGATTACAACCCGTCGCGAGTTTGTGATGGATTTGGTATTAGTAATTTTTAAATGGGATGGTAACGGTATTAGCTAAACCCGTACCAAACCCGACTCGTTGCCATCCCTACTCCTAACAAGCCCCTTTCTAGATTTTATATGCATCAATCCTTCAATTTAGATTATATCTTGTTAATTCTATGTTATAGTTGATAATATAACTTATTTGTAGTAAAATTGTAAAGAAAATTACCTAACGAATGAATTGAAGAATGCAAAATTCAAAGGAATGATTTGGGTGCAGATTTTTCTATATATAGAGCCCAACTTGAGTCTTTCAATCTATATATATAATTGTTCAGTCTAAAAATTCTATGCGTACAACTAATTTGTGGAAATTGTTCCGACTGTATTTATTCGAAATGTATATATATAGATGTATATATTACACACACATATATATATATATACTGATATACATATAGAGAGAGAAGTGTTCCTGTTGGTGGTACAGAGGGTGCAAGGGGGTTTGGAGCTTGGAAAAGCGTGTCGGCCGGGTCTTAGGGGTCACACCCATACCACTTACTACTTACTAGTTAGTAGTTACCAGACTGGAGAGTCGCGCCAACACCCCAACATAATGTTGATTTGGACAACACTTGACACGTGCACTTACTCAGATTTAATTAAACTGCGTGTATGTGTATGTGTTTCAATAATATTCATGTCGTAAAGTGGAGGTACCCAAGTGTTGGTATAAACTAACTATTGTTTTGCTCTCCTCTAACCCACAACCCTTTTTTTTCTTTTTCTTTTTTTCTTTCTTAAAACAAAATCAAACTGATTGACAACACATCACTGACTGTCTTATGATTTAAAGAGCTCCGATTTGACGTTTGACTAGTCATGCCAGCATGAATTTTTTATTATTTGTAATTTTACCCACAAAATTTATGAAATTCTAAATATGCCTTGCTAAAAATACCTATTCGCCCCCACTGAATTTTAGGTTTTTCAGTTATATACCCTACATGATTTATAAAATGTTAAATATGCCCCCACTCAAACAATTTTCTAGACCCCACACGTACTTTTCAAGAAAACACACTGAATAAGTATTTTCATATTATTCGCAGGGAACCAAAAAAACATATATATATAAATGAAAAATAAAGATTTCAAGTCTTTTAAATATACAAAAAAAAAAAAAAAAATGTTAGCATGCGAGTAATTTTTCAGTATAGTACATGAAAAAGGGATGAAGTCATAAACCTAGACTACTAGGAGTTTTGGATTTCAATTAATTAGTTGTAATATTGTTAGGAATTAATTATCATCCCACACTTGAAAATTAATCCCGCATAAGATCATCGATACTTGTCTTTACTCACACACATAAATTACACAGATAACACATAATATTTAACGTGGTTCAGCCCCAACTTTGGCTTACGTCTACGGAGAGAAGGAATATTTATTAGAAATATATTATATAAGTGAACAACATAGTACCCTCACCCGGTACACACATTATCCTCACACCCTCTTCCTCTCCTCTTTTCTTCACATCTCTTTTCTAAGTTTCAACACAAACCCATGTCCCTATTTATAGAGTTAAATTCATTTCCTTGTTGAACAAGAAAAATTTAATTTCTTATTGGACAAGGATTACAATTCCTTGGAGAATAAAACTCTCTAATAAGAAATTCATTTTACAATACAACTCTAAATACGAAACCTAATTATAATAAAATTTGAGACATTTTCCTAACAATCTTCTACATTGGCTCGAATTCTATCATTTTCTCAAAGCTCCACCTTACTTCAAATATCAACACTCTTCTACTAATAATTTTATTCTTTTTCCTCAACACTTTTCTTCTTCAATTTATTCTTTTTCATCTACACGCATCATGCTCCACCTCCACCATGACTATGTGCGTTTCTTCAACATCAACATCATCTTCAACACTATCTTAATGACCGCGTTTTCTCCGCGATCACTTCATTTTCTTCATCTATATCATCATCTTTATCTTTTTCAAGCTCAGTCACCTCTATACCAAGCCGCAATCTTCACCTTCATCAAATCTTCATCATCTCAATTTTTTTTTTATATTATCCAATCACTATCAGAATCATCATCACTTATCAGAAACTCCTTCACTTCGCCAAGTCTCAAATCCTCACAGTTATCATCTTCATAATCAACTCTACACAATCTTCCTAAGAAAAACACCACTACCATTGAATTTTTTCCTCACATATCGTTCCACCATCGCCTTTAACCTCATCCTGACCACCTGCCTTTTTGTTGTCTCATTCAAATCACTCAATGAATTGGCATCATCATCAACTTGAAAGAAAACAATTTTGTTAGCACATGCGAGCCACCAGCGAGTCACCACTACTATGCGCTCTCCACCGCGCCGTTGTGTGCCATATGCCTCCATGCGTCAACCGAAACACAGCCTCCACCTCATCGACATAAAAAACAATCTCAACCTAGCTTTGCAACCTAACCTTTTTGTCTTTTCTTCTTTCATAGCTCCCACTGAGCCTATTCGAGATGTTTGGAGTCAAATCACGCAAAACCGATCATATGGGTGCGTCTGGAGCAGTCCAAAATCTTAAGAATGCCTTTAACCGCGTCAAAATGGGTAAAAAATAACTCTAAACATGCCAAAAAATAAATCAGCACAAAAGACAAAAATTACTGATTTTTATTCCAAAACGTTCGTCTTTGAAATATTTTTCCATTGATATATTATAAGCCTTGTCTCGATCAATGATGCTCCGCGAAATAGGCCCGAAATGAAACTGTTGCGTATGGAGCCAAAAAATTAGCCGGAACTTCAGGCGGCGCGCTTGATTGTCCCGGCTTCGTCTCGTTAATACGAATATCCTGGTATGATTGGTTTCTGATTTCAAACAATTCTGATCTTTGAATCTGGGCCAGAACATACAAACTTCTTCTTTGTTTCAACTTGGAACTTTCTGATACCGATTTGCTTTAACCTTACTCTGATACCACTTGTTAGGAATTAAATCTCATCTCACACTTGGGAATTAATCCCGCCCAAGATCATCGACACCTGTCTTTACTCACACACATAAATCACAATACTTAACGTGGTTCAGCTTTAACTTTGGCTTACGTCTACGGAGAGAAGAAATATTTATTAGGAAAATATTACATATGTGAACAACATATCACCCTCACCCCGTGCACACATCACCCTTACACCCTCTTCCTCTCCTCTTTTCTTCACATCTCTTCTCTAAGTTTCAACACAAACCCCAGGTCCCTATTTATAGAGTTAAACTCATTTCCTTGTTGAATAAGAAAAACTCAATTTCTTGTTGGATAACGATTACAATTCCTTGGAGAATAAAACTCTCTAACAAGAAATTCTTTTTACAATACAACTCTAAATAGAAAACATAATTACAATAGAATCTGAGACACTTTCTTAACAAATATAACCCTTAAAAAATAGATAATTTTTATTTTTATTTTTTACAACCCTAACTAGCTAACAATTTTTTCTCACAATTATTCCTCTACAATGGAGTAAATATCACTCGATGCAAATAACTCATTAGCACTATAACCATGGACATGCGTAGTTTGAACCTTATCCATATTGGGAATGATTTTGCACAATTCCCATGAATTAATGCCGAACAAAAGCTAACACCTAATTATCGAAAATAAAAATGAAATGGAGCATATATTATAAGTAAGGATTGCATTTTTTTTTTCCCGGGTAAGGATATATATGGATTACAATTCAAGTTCTCAAAAAAAAATTGAGTAGGAGGGCGGTGTTCAAGTTTTTTTATGTGAAAGCTAAGCTAGCTACCATACATTAATTTCTATCTTCACATATTTTGGAGCCAACAAGTTTTTGGTTGTAAAAGCCCTTTTTTCATTTTACTTGAAAAATAAATTTGATAGTGATACATAGCTGAGATAGTCCTTTCACACCGGGCCTTTCAAACATATTTTCTCTCTCATTCATCAAGTATAGATGGTGCGCGCTCTGTTACAGAAAGAATATATTGTGGTTTTGTACATTCAAGCAAACTGATTTAGGGGTAAAATAGTACTTCAGCTACATGATACATCACTCGATCAGTTACATTATTTCTAATGTTTTGATTGCAACTATTTAATTTCTAAAATTGGAATTTTAATTCCAATTCCAGAATTGAGATCATTTACAAAGTCGAGTCATTGAAGTCACTTCAAGGGGTTATCAACTAACTATTTGTGACCCCTCCTTCAAACTCCGCATGAGGGTTACTGATTTTGAAGTAAAAGAGAGAGAGAACATGGATTGATCATTTAAGATAGGGTAAATAGCATTAAATCCCTCTCAACTATACTCTCTCTCTCAACTAACCCCCCTCAACTAAGTGATGGTCCCTCAAATTATGAAATTATTATAATTCAGTCCCTCCCGTCATAACACCGTTAGTTAAATTTAGGGTAATTTGCACTCAAATCCTCTAAAGTTTAGGTTAATTGCATTCACCCCCTAAGATTTCATTTTTCTTGCAATGACACCCTTTGAAGGGGGTTAAGACCCCATGAAATGACTCTTGTGCCCTTATTTTAGTGTAAAAGACATGTTGACTAAATTATTGGACCAAACAACCCTTATATATTAAGTTCAATTTGAAAAACTTTTCAAATACTTTGGATACAAGGATTGTTGAAATAGGGATATCTATATATAGGTAGACATAAGGATCACTAATTAGAAATAGGTAAACTTTTACCTTTCAATTACTAATACATCAACTTAACTAAACTAATTACAAATGGGTCAACTTTTTTGTTTAAAGACTCAAATACCTCCAAAAAAACTCCAATCTTCTTTTTATTCTTCTCTCCCATTCCAAATCCCCAAACACTCAAAAATAAAAATAAAATATTTCGGAAAAATTATAAATATTTCGAAAAAATTAAAATATTTTTGGAAAAATAAAATATTTCGAAAAAAAAATGAGGAAAAAAATATTTTGGGAAAAATAAAATATTTTGAAAAAATAAACTATTTCGGGAAAAATAACTATTTTGGGTAAAATAAAATATTTCAAAAAAAATTAGGAAATAAAATATTTCAGGAAAAATAAAAAATTTGGAAAATATAAAATATTTTGGGAAATAAAATATTTTATGACATGCTTTCAAAGCAATTCATACTAAACAAGTAAGATTTAGATTATGTCCACTGTCATATTGAAATAAATTATCTAAATATAACTCACTTAAGATTTATTACTTTTCAAGACACCAAATTTTAAAACAAATTCAACTCGTTCTTGATACTTGACACACTTGACTCCAAAAAATTGCATTGTAATCACTAAGAGGTCTAAGGCTTGAACACATTTCGTTGAAAAGAAGAAGAAAAAGTGAAAAAGAAATAAACAAAAATATTTCAAAATATTTTATTTTTCCCGAAATATTTTTTTTCCTCATTTTTTTGAAATATTTTATTTTTCCAAAAATATTTTATTTTTTCAAAATATTTTTTTCCCGAAATATTTTTTTCCTCATTTTGTTTTCGAAATATTTTATTTTTCCAGAAATATTTTAATTTTTTCGAAATATTTATAATTTTTCCGAAATATTTTATTTTTATTTTTGAGTGTTTGGGGATTTGGAATGGGAGAGAAGAATAAAAAGAAGATTGGAGTTTTTTTGGAGGTATTTGAGTCTTTAAACAAAAAAGTTGACCCATTTGTAATTAGTTTAGTTAAGTTGATGTATTAGTAATTGAAAGGTAAAAATTTACTTATTTCTAATTAGTGATCCTTATGTCTACCTATATATAGATATCCCTATTTCAACAATCCTTGTATCCAAAGTATTTGAAAAGTTTTTCAAATTGAACTTAATATACAAGGGTTGTTTGATCCATTAATTTAGCCAACATGCCTTTTACACGAAAGCAAGGGCACAAGAGTCATTTCATGGGGTCTTAACCCCCTTCAAAGGGTGTCATTGCAAGAAAAATGAAATCTTAGGGGGTGAATGCAATTAACCTAAACTTTAGAGGATTTGAGTGCAAATTACCCTAAATTTAACTAACGGTGTTATGACGGGAGGGACTGAATTGTAACAATCATGATAGTTTGGGGGGTTTATAGTCAAAAACATAATTGAGGGGGTTAGTTGGGAGAGAGAATATAGTTGAGGGTGGTTAATTGGGAGAGAGAATATAGTTGAGGGTGGTTAATTGGGAGAGAGAATATAGTTGAGGGTGGTTTAATGCTATTTACCCTTTAAGATCCTAAATTGTCTCATCGCTGAAAGAGATCGATGGTTCAATTATTGATTGAAGATTGCTCATATGACCTTCTTTTTTCTAGGTTTGAAAGTTCAAAATAGCAAAGTTTCATGAATTGCACATGCCCTTTTGTGGCATCAACTTCATGCCCTTTGAAGGCTAGCTAGCTAGCAACATCATCCTTTCTTTAAAATAACTTAAATATGATACCAATTATTTTATTTTTTTTATTTTAGACTAATAACATTAGTTATGAAAAAATTAAATTGAAAGAATTGAAATGATAGCTAATAGTACATGATTCATAACTATTTTTTTTTATATTATTTAGGGTTAAATGCAATAAACCCCCCTAAACTATGATTAGATTTGCAAATAACCCTCTGAACTATAAATTGTGCAACAGACCCCCTAAACTATCACATTTGTTGCAAAATGCCCCATTTTCTTAAAAAACTTTTATAAATGACCTAAATGCCCTTTCTCTAATAAATGTTACTTAATACATTTTTCTTATTAACTTAGCTTATGAAATAATTAAGAATAATTTGATGGCATATTCTTCATTCAAACTAATATAGAATTATATATGATTTTTTAAATTTTAAATTTTGAATAATTTATTTAGGTTGTTTAAATAAGAATTAAATAAAATTAAAAAATGCTAAGCTATTTAATTAAAACTATTTATATATATAACATGAGAAAATCAAAAGATGATGATTATCTAAGTAATTTGTGATTTATTTATGAATATATTTTCATGAAAAGAAGTTTTCATTTGGCATAAAAAAATTAAATAGGATCATGAGTTTTATTATTTAAATCAAACTAAATTTTAATAACAAGTTAATTAATTTTAAAATAAAATAATTACACCTTATAAATTTATTTATTTTTATAATTTAAGAGTATAATACTTTAATACATTTAAGGTGAATGATATAATTAATATGCTAACAAAGAGAAATGATATTTATATAATTTAAAGAATTAACAAATATAATAGTAAGGGCATGATAGTCTTTTGTAATAAAATTGAGGTAAATTACAATAAATTGATAGTTCAGAGGGTTAGTTGTAAAAGTGCAATAATTCAAAGTGGTTTATTGCCTTTTACCCTATTATTTAACCAAATTATTGTAGTTACTTTAGGTTACAACATGAGACGCAAATGACACAAATTTTCCTCTTGTTAAATGCTAAGGACACTCAAATATAATAGAAACGTTAGTGTTGATAACATCCTTTTTGAAAGGACAGCAAATGAAGAGTTTGAAAGGATAAGTTATTTATGCAAATCTCTTCTTGAAAATTGAAATTATTATTTTTTCCTTACAAAAACCAATCATAAATAAAATAATTTTTATTTCCAAATCTCTTTATATAAATGAAGAGTTATATATGACTTTTAACACGATATTTATATACTAGTACCAGATGATTTGAGATGTGTACTGAATGACACCCCTAACTCTTTCACATGCGAGCTAGCCACTGTAGCGGTGATGCATGGTTGGTAGGCTGGTAGCTACCAAGTGCAGAAGGTCACAGCTAGAGCTAGCAAATATATATATATATATATATATATATTACATGGTAAATAGTGTTATACTATTACGTAGTTGGTGTTCCTTTATACATTACATACATACTCCATAACCTACATATATAGGGTGGTCCCATTCCCATGTATATTGGGGTGTGTTACGCTACGCATTGTAACGAAGATTCGTAGGCATCACGAAACCATGTGTTATTCGGTCCTTTTTGTCCGTTGACAAGTCCTTTCAACTTTTCCAACTAAAGCTTTTCACTTTTACTGTGCATATGCTTTCTACTCTAAATTATATATATAATATACATATACATATATGTATATAGTATATTTCTAATGGTTAGGGTCTGTTGTTATTGTTATAAATGGAGTTATTGCAATATAAAAGACGCTTTTCAGCATACCAACTAATCAAGCAGAAAAGCTAGGATCAGCATATCAAATCTTTTCTGACATGACGGATATAGCTAGCTCGATCGTTAGAAAACAGTAGTAGTACTATTCATTCTTTGTGAAAAGATTGAATATGGAGCTTAATATTTTAAGAGAAAGTTTTTTTTTTTTTTGGTTAAGAATATAGAGCTTATATTAGCTCATGTTGTTTCCTTTACCTGAAATTAGGTTTTATTTTAGGTGTTGTATTATGCCTAATTTATTTGACATGCATATACTAAGCGCCATAAATTAATTGCAAATATTCAAAACTCCGAAGGGTAAATTAGTAACTAGTGTTACTAATTAACTACATTCTTATCAATTTCATAAAAAATGTGCTATTTGATTTTCAATGTAATTTGATGCCAAATGAATATATTTACTCTTTATCTGGGTCTTAGATCCTTGGCTATTGCATGGTTCGGGAATTACATGAATCACAATTTAGTATCTAAATAATTATGTCATTTTTATTAAAACATTTGATTATTTGTATGTGCAACTATATAGTCATGCATTAATTTATTGAGAGAGCACCCTATTCAAATGTCAATATAATAGGAGCCCAAAATTGTAACTACTTTTAGCCGCATAACATAATTGGACTACTTACCGATTCGTTCTGTGAGTGAGTGTGATTTGATGTTGCCCATAATGAATTGCTGGTTAGTAGCTAGATATTATGCTCCATCTCTCTATGTGTGTGTGATTTGATATATGTTGGGCTTTAGATCTTAGTTATTGGGAAAAGACGAGAAGTCCATAAATGGGACATGGGTAAGAATCATTTATATATATATATATATATTTCTGATATTTTAAGTGGACGTACTAGTGATTCATATTGGTTTCCATTCCTAGTGGTGGATTAAAGTCAGCTCAAGCCCTTCCCATTGATTCGGTGACCAATCATCAAATGCACATTCCACCAATGAAGGCTCTCTTCAACTCTCATCCCTCAAAAATTTTGGAGACAAAAATGATAGTATTTCACATTGCCATTTATTAATGTAATTGACATGGGGAAATAATACACCAAAAGGTCACCGCGAAAATAACATATTTTGATAGTAATCCATGAAACAATCAAGTTTAAGCTTCAGCTAGATGTTAAGGACTCCCGACATGCAATGTTACTACAGTAGCTATGAGAGTTTGATGATGACTTCCTTCGACATCAGATTGAGTTTTCTTTGAGAGAAAGGTAGCTTCCCTTGGTTAATCAAAAGCTAACTTGTAACACCTAGCAAATAGGTAGTAAATAGTTGTACTAAGCCTGTGAACAGTTGATGGTCATCTAGCAAATTAGTGGGTTATCAACTTTTACATTAGGTTGTATGTATCTTATACTTTCAATACATTTTACTTTCCGAAAAAAGAAAAAAAAAACAGGTTTTGACAGAATTTAGAAAATTTGTGTACTATACCGAAAAGTGCCAATTTCTAACCAAGCCCTTCTGATAAATCATTAGCCTTTTGATTCGATCATTACCATCAGATCACAATATTTGATGGTGTTGGGGTGTAAAATATTGTAATGCCTGTTTAATTCTTCTGATTTATCATCCTTAAACTAAATTATGAGGAAAGGTCTTGCAATTTCAGGAGTCTTCAAGAGTATAAAGGGTTTAGAGTAAAACCCAAAATTTCCGAAAACCGTAAATATCGGGAACTGAGTGTCCTTAAATTATGATAATAGTATAGTATATTTGTGTTAAAAAGAAAAAGAAAAAAGTAACTGAGTTCATGTGAATTATTGGAGTTTAGGAACCAAGTGAAATTGCATGGCATATAAAATATGTGTGTGCAGTAAAAGCAAATAAAAGACTACCAATTATCTATTAATTTCCACTTTCTTCCCCCATTTGACCACCACTAATTTAGGCAACCCTACCATTACGAGATGGGCTCATTTAGTTACCCGAGTGGGAATGAGATTGGGGCATTCCTGTTTCTCTCATTTTTAACCACCTTCTTTTAATTCAGAAGTTCTCTCTCTCTATATATATGTGTGTTTTTTTTATATATATACATACACAGTTACACACCCAATTGGGAGACCAAAGGATGAGATGATTTAAGATGGTGGGCCCAGAGGACCCAATATGGTACTTCCAGTGCTCCTTATTTCATGTTTATGGATGGGCTTCTAAGACCTGTCTTGCCAATATTATGTCATTACTTATGTTATGTTTGGAATCCGAATGGAATGGAATTGAACGCAAGTTGGAATGGAATAATTATTTTTATTTTATTATTTGATTGTAAATATAAATAGTATTAAGAATGAAATAATTTTGAATTTGTTTTTCAATAAATATCACTCTTAATGATAAATATATAATTTTAACAAAGTAATATTATTTTTTAATTTTTTTTTACAAAAAATGGTGAAAGGTAACTAGAATAATGTTGATGAGCAATGGTGGTGGTGGAGAGATCGCGGTAGCGGTGGTGATGGTTTATTTATTTAAAATTTAAAACGATTATTTTAGTCATTTTATGTTTTAAAAGTATTACTAAATGAATGTAATAACCATTCCATAGGTTTAATGATCATTCTCGTTCAATATATAGTACCA